>JAQQBS010001424.1:3347819-3365451 GCA_030347275.1 Microctonus aethiopoides
AAAAAAAAAAAAAAAAAAACGCGACCGCTCTTCTGCATTGCGGGGACAAAAGCTTAAATAAGTATATAATAATTTTGTAGGGATCATTTCAACCCTTCTCTCCATTTTTTTTTTTTTTCCACTGTCTACATATACTCTCACCCCTTCGTTCAAATGTATTTCCGTCAGTTTTTCACTTGTCACATCTCGGCTAACGGATAAAATCTAAATTAACTAAATTAAAGGGTCTCTCAACCTCTTCCATCTTTTTGCATCAAATTTATAATACACATTCTTTTTTTTTTTTGTCTTCTGGTATACTTGTTTCACTTTGCTGTCTTCTTGCCAGCTTAGGATGAGTTTTTTCTTCACAAAAGTTTTTTATTCATTTTTTCTTTCGCCCGCTTGTTATTATTCTATTCTCAATTTTTTTTCTTCTTTTTATTAATAACTTTCATACTATAAAAATGGGTTCGTTGAGAGCCCGATTTACGGTTACGAAATTACTTGTGTAATACGAGTCGGGCGCGTTTAGGACGATAATTTATTTCACATACCAAACATTAACGATAGAATATAATACATATGCATAGAGAATGAGAATTGCATAAATTTTATTCACGTGAGTATAAGTTGATAATGATTGAAGGGAAAAATATTTTAGTGCAATTGGGGTGATGGTAAAACGACAATTTTTCTGCAGACTCAGTGTTTGGTCATTTATGGTTACATCCCCTATTTTTTTCTAACATATATACGACCATATGCGTTGACCATATGCAAAAGCGCGTTAGGCTATAGAGAAGAAGCGGAAAGAATAAACCAAATCGATTTTCTCTTGAATAACATCAATGCTCTCAATGAGAGAGATGTGTCTACGCGTCTATATAATAAACCATCTATGTGTCCGTTCATGAGGGTCATTGGTGACCTCCGGTCTTTTGTGTCTGTATCTTGTTGCGTTAAAATACATTTATATACCATACTTTTACGTAAATTTTTTCAATAGAAAATATTATTTTAATTTTTTCTGCATATTTTCACGATGCATTTTAACACATCGCAAATTAAATTTATTTAATTCATAAAAATTTATCCTGACATCATACATTAATCCTCGAAATTAATTAATTCAGTTGGTGAAAGTATGTGAATATTATTTTAATGGTAAGAATTAATTATACTCATAGCTGAATATAATGAAAGAGTTTATTTTTTCGTAAGTTTAAGCCATTAGATGAATGATTTTAGTGATCAAAGGTGTCAGTAATGTACCCTCAGGGTGGATTAATACACTGACCTTAGTATACATACAATTTTTATGTGTATAAATAATTATACTCATTGATTAATTTTTATTATATTTAAAATTGTAAATTTTTTGATTTTAAAAATATTTATTTGTGTAAATGGAAATTAAAATATGGTAAACTATCAAATGTTTCATTGGAAATTCAGTTGGTTATTGTTTTTTTTATGTACGGCTATATTTTTTTTCACATCACACAGAAGAGTTTATACGAATTGTTGGGTGGCGCGTACCTGTTTTTTCAGAACTATATGCTAAATAGGGGAACAAGATTAAAAAATGTATTAATAGCTATCCAGCCCCCAGGATTTTTTCTCATCACCCCAACCCTTTTCTCGACACAGTCACGTATATAAAAAAATCACCCCTGACAATAACACACAAAAAAAAAAAGTGCCAACCCTCATGTGGTAAGATACACAAATATATATTCGTGAATATCATCAGTGTCGCTGTGACTTTAATATATACCAACGACTTTTTTTTTAAAATACAATTCATCTGTGAATTATGTAATAGCTTGAGTTTATTTTATATTATATGGATATACAATTGAAAATTATCTGTCAATCCATCGTTTCATTATTTATAAATTTGCGTAACTAGTTTCGTTTAAAAATACGTATAAATAAAATTAAATAATACGTGAGAATTTTCGTTATTAAAATTAAAACACTGACCATTTATAATAAAATTATTCAATACATTAATTTATTTATCCATTCCATACATATGATTATAATCAAATAAATATACTAACCATAAAAACACATCATTAAATAATTTATAAAATAAATAAATAAAAAAATAAAAAATTCATCAAAACTACTAAACAAAAATTATTTTTCGTTACAAAATTATTCAAACAAATAATCCTTAGTCAAACACAATCCCTGCTTTGAGATTGACTACGCACATATATACCCTCATGTACATATATATATATACAAAAGTGTTGACGTCCATATGAAAATGCGAGGGCGTAAAGACAACAAATGACGTAACATTGACACACGTCAAATATGTCAAATGACGTAGACGTCACATATAAACGACAATACCAAAGACAAGCTGAAACTCGCTTTGCAACAAATGTGATTGACCCCTGCCTGGGTGTGAGTATATATCTCCATACACGTACGTGTTCGATTGCCCGCTTATAGTTGTGCAACGCGCAACAAAACAACAGCTGCTACTGAAATACAGTAGCATAAGCAATAAATATATATACTTAAAATACAACCCTTTACATAAGGGATCAAGCACGACTGTCTCAATGATGGACCATCGCACTCTCCCACATTTATACATAACAAAATTCAACGGTCCATTCGCATTCTAAATCATCACACAATTTTTATTCACATGTTTTATAATATATAATAAATATCTACCAACATTTTACAATATACCCTGTATATATTTATTATGTATATATTTATTTGTAAACTACATACTATTGTTTTCAACAACACAAATGAATTCAATTATTTTTCACGACATAATAACTGTGAATTCTCAGAATATACATGAGCTTCGCACGGAATACTTTTCAAGAATGCCAAGTTTTCATTGTAAATACATTGCACATACAGTCGGTCATCGAGCAGTCAACCTTAACGGATCACGACGAGTTGAGTGCGGGTACATGATGATGATGATGATAATGTTTAAATAGATATACGTACAAGTATGTATATACATTTAGAATAAATGTATATATACATAAAGAACTGCTGATGATGTCCACTAGTGACTTGAGTTCTCTACTGTATCCATCGCCATTTAATCCTGTTCGTTTTGTAGTCTTTCTCTTCTTTATCTTAATATTATATATATAAAAGAGAGTATTATTTACTCGCCGACAATGATTCACATCCATATTTCACATTAAGACAAATACATTTGTGTGTGTGTGTTTATATATTTGTTGAATCATAAAGACGCTCAACATGTAGATGATGTACAGTGTACAATCGTCGGCGTTTGTTCATAAATACCAAGCTTTTCTCTTTCTTCTATATATATTTTTCACTTCCTTTTTGCTTGGAGCCCTCAACATCTTTTAGTTCATGACGCGCGGCAGCAGCACCTCGCGTTAATTACAACCAACTTCCGGCGATCTAGATTTCATTCTTTGCTTCTTAGTTAGAGAGAGGCCTAGCTCTCTAGGGAAGTGATAATAGGTACGTGACCCATGTGGTCAGTTCACACGAGAAATGAGACTGCGAGCACGGTGTAAGCAACTTTATATGTATATACTTACATGTTTATATATACATATGTGTATAGATGTATGTATTCATATACAGTATTCCCTAACTCGCCACAATGTGCCTTGTACTCTCCCACACTCGAGAAGTCTCACGCCCTCACATCCTCTTTCGTTGGCAACACTCACCGCGTGGTCGTCTAGATACATATATATAAGTATGTATGTATACGCAATTGTACTTGTTTTTATAAAATCAAATTACGATTATTAATGATGAAATATTAGATTTATTATTTGTTGATTTAGTAATGCAAATTTTATATTAAATGAGAATTATTCAAATAAATTTATTTTTGGAAAATATTTCACTTTGGTATTTAGAATTATTTTTATTTTTAATTTTACTATGTTTTTAACAAGATGTCAGAGAAATTATTTAGTTAGTTATAATTATTAACTCTTGGAGGGTAATAATAAATCGATACGCATGATGCTAATTTTATTTTTCATTTTTAAATATTTTTAATTTATGTAAATTTATATATTTATATATTTATATAATTTTATATGTGAATTTATAAGACATAAATGAAAAATGTAATTATAATCACGTCTATATAATAAAGCTCATAATAAAATAATTATATATCCAAAATCGCAATGTAATTATATTAATTAATATACTCTATAAATATTATACTAAATATATAAATCACACCTTCATTATTGAAATATTTGTAAGTATATCTGTAATTAATATTAAAAAATCAACAATATTAAAAAAAAAAAAATTGCTATTAATCAAATTTAGTTCGTGAGTGTTGAATTATTGTAATAGAATTTCTACGGATATTTATTTGCTTCGGGAATTGAGAATAAAAGTTAGTAGAGTGTATATATACGTGTGCGCGGCAGATGAGAGCAACGAGAAAGAAGGATAAAATGGGGAAAAAAAAAGCGCATTGGATATACATATATCCTCACACAGGTCGCGTCACATGGCTCCGATAACGAGCATGGAACTAGCCTGAAACGAGCGTTAGACCGAAGCGCGGCTACGCGATTCTGTCGGTTCAGTTACTTTATTAAGGGCATTCCTGACCCCGGTGGCACGACCTATACAAATACGCGAGTGCACACTGCAAAGATACATCTACAAACGTATGGAGAAAGTTGTGATGCCTCATTCGCTGCTATGAGAAACACACATATGTTCATCAGGATCTATCCTTTAAACTGTGGTGACGCGCGCATTTAGTTTCAATTTATATATTAAATACAAATAAATAAATAAATAAATAAGTAAATAAACAAATAAATAAATAAATAAATAAATAAATAAATAAATAAATGAATGAATAAATTTATTTTACAAATTTTATTTTTATTATACTACTCATTATTTCTTCATTTATTTATTTAGTGTAATATTATTATCTTTATAATATTTTCTTGGTATATTTTTTATCCATTGTGTTTATGTTGAATATATTTCAATGGAGATAAAGTCAAAGTTAAAAAAATGTTTGTATATTTTATATTAAAATGTTATAGGAATAAAAAAAACGTAAATGACCAACACAATCAGACGAGTCAGTCTTTCAACTTGTCTAGTTATAATTTGTTAATCATTGCATGCAATCATTCTGTCGTGGACAGCCCTCATTGCCCCTCGACCCATTCGGTCCTCGAGTATATATATTGAAAAACGCGCCCGTTCATCTGATACAGCTTCACTATTGTTTTAAAGTGGACCCAGCATTTATTGTCGAAAGCACGCTCTATAGCTACTGACTGATGGTCTTCATCCTCACGTATATAATCTTCACAAAAACGTCTCAAATTAACGTAACAATATATACATAATAATAAAATATATCAATACTTTTGCAACACAATTATTTTTAGAAACATTTATTTTTTTTCTATCTTCTGATTAATAATTATTATTTATTTATTTATTTATTTGTTTATATGAATGTCGCATAATTTATATACCATTTGGCTATTCTTAGGGACCATTTTGAATAATACACAGTGATTAAAAAAATTTTTTTTCTTCTAGTTGACGATACGTGTTGAAACATTTTAAGTAGAAGTGAAGAACAAAAGTGAAGTTTTTTAAATGTTATATGAATATGTAGCTATCTATTTATGTATATATACTACGAGATAATGCTTGCAAATATCATAAAGATAGGAGTGATAGGACTATCGAGGACACGAGATAGAATGAGAGAGTTGAACACAGAAAAAAATATACGAAACAGTGATTTTCGTTTATTATATGTCTGTATCTCTTTCTCGCAGTCCTCGTAGTTCACTCAAGCATTTTTTACTTCAACTGTGTATATATATAGGTGGTCATATATACACATGCGCACACCCTGAACCATTCTTTATCCCTCTCGTCTATATAACCACCCCATATTCCGTTAGGTCGTAGCGGCACATAAGATCTACAACAATTTTTTTTTTTTTTTTTTTTCACTTTTTTTCCTCCTCTTTTTTCATATCAACCGCGCCCCTCTTTTCAAATCGAAGAAATGAAAGTAAAAAATTGGATCTTGCTCGTATTTAATGATCGAAATTTTCTGTATTTTCTATTCACATTTTTCTGTTTATTTTTTTTTATTTATTTATTTTTTGATTAATTGAATATCAAAAGAATTGGTTGTTTATTTGAGTTATTTATTATTGTGAATATTTTATGTTGATGTGTTGTATTAATATGATTTTTACCGTGTAATATTGAGTTTATGAAGAAAAAGAAAAAAATAATTATAGAAATTAAATTAATACAATAGTTCAATAATATTTTTTTGTGAATATAATTTTTTTTATTTTCAATTGATATTATTATTTTCTTTACATTTTGGGTGGTCCGATTTTTCGATGCAGTATAATCCCGCGGTACCCTATTTGGGCCACGGTCTGTCTGGACTTAAGGTCTTCGTATTGTTATGCCGCGTGTAACCACCCGGTCGAAAATCGCCTCTTCTTACTGTTCATTTTTTCCAATACGTGAGGAGGCATATTATAGGTGTGAAACGATCCGTAATTCGTAAAGGTTCGGCTTATAGATCTTACACGAACGTAAACATATATGTATATATATATATATATATATTTTTTAAATCCATGAACTTTTCATAAAATTCTTCATATTTTTCGCCTTTATCCAAAATAAAAATTGATGATTGATCATCAGTTATAACTAAAACTATTTTTTATTTAACCTCGTAAATTATTTCTATAAATTATCTCACGTTTAATAATTCAGTCCAAGTTAAACGAATGAGAATAAAAGCAACGAGTGTATAATGAAACGCCTGTGAATTACGTATGTAAACATATATAAAATGAAAGAATAAAAGACCAAAGCCCGGACGTTCTACGAACGGATACACCGTGTTTGTTGAGATAAGAACACAGGTGGGGCAGTGGACAGTACAGTATTTCATCTCTCGTCACAACGTCCGTTTCAAAAAAGTTTGTATAGTGATAAAAAAATTCCCCAACCGATGCAGTCTAATGTCGATATTATACCCTAAAAATAAAAAATTATATTTTATATACAAATTAAAAGTCTACAAAATTTTTGAAATAATATTTATCTTTTAAATTATATACATTCCCTCCTTTATAATTAAAAAAAAAATTACCAACCAAAATTAAATAACACTATTTAATTAAATATCTGAAAAAGTATTAACAAATAATCAACAGGTGAAATAAATATTCAATTCACAATTTTAATTCCATAAAATAATTTATAATAATATCAATAAAATAATTAACAACAAATATCGAAACATTTTCCTCTCATATACATATATATGTATATAAATATAATTTTTAACACCACCTAATTATAATTATAATTGTCAAAAAATAGTGTAAATAAATTAATTATATCAAACGCGATTGTAAATAAAATTCTCCGATTTATTTTGTATCATTGTTAAATCAGGTCGACTTGCGCTTCTATTCCATACATAAATACGTTCATACACACATACATATATACATATATACATACGACATGTCACAAGCACAAAGTCGATAAGTCACGGAGCTAGGCCACCACAGGAGTATACAACTAAACACCGTGCGGCCGCGCAACCTCACTATATTGCCTGATGTGTATATGTCTGATGTACTTAAATACATATATACATTTGCACATAGGTATATCTAAAGATGCAGTATTTACAGACAGAACGTGGCACAGAGAGGCCCCGTGATCGTTCTGCCGGCCATATAGGCTAAAGGAATACATGGGAAACATGCGCGAGTGAGAAAAAATGTCCATGAGGCCGAAAAAATGAATTCGTGCGCATCCCGTGCCCACACATCTAACTTTCACTTTGCTAGATCGAGCAACGAGTGCCTGCACACTGCTAAAACCTAATCCCGCCTCCCTCCCTATTAAATACATAAATATATATACATATATACATACATAATATACATAAAAACATCAGTAGTTGGAATTTTTTATCTTCTTTTTCTTCATCTTTTTTTTTATTTTCCAACTTTCGTTGGTTATTTTAATAGTTCGTTCTATTTACCTGTTGATCTTATGGGGTTCCTGACACAGGACACAGTCAGAAAATGCGTTCACACTGCATAATAATAAATTATTCAACCATGAATTTATAGAGCTTTTAAAACTAAAAAAAAAAATTTTTATTTTTTTTTATAAATTTGTAATTTATTGAACTTTAAATAAATCATGAAATAATTTTAAATTAATATATACGAGAAATGAATTAAATGAAATGTTTAAGAGGTTGACGAGAGGAAAATTGATAAATCTATTTAATAAAAAATTTAATTTGAGTATATATAAATTTATTTATAGAAGTATTTAGAAGTGTTGAAGGTAAATGTGATATTGATATTTGCAGTGTGTGTATGATAGATTTATAGATATCTTTACATGTAAGATGGCATTCAATGCTTGAGTATGGTTAAATTGGCCGGTGAGAGTGAGAGCTGCCGATGAAAAGAGCTATAGCACTGTTGTGTATAAATATAAATGTAATGTATATATATTTTCTTTCGCGTGTATGTGTTTTAGCGAGTTGCTGTGAAGCCGAAACATTCTCAGGCTCTATGGTGCGACGTCTATTACCTGTACACATCCGTATTGTGATATGGATCTTGTCGCTTTCCCGCGGGATATCTATAATATATATTATTTTTAACATACACAAACATAAATCTATATGAATAAAATAAAAATGAATTTTTAACTTCACACTTGAGGTGAAAAATTTTTAAATTCATCAAACCTTCTTCACTCTGTCGGTAAATATTATTGTAATATTATGCAATATGTTTATTATATTTTTACGCAATCATCATCTTTGTTATATGAATGTATATAAATTATTTATTTATTTTTTATTGTGGCAAAGAGAATTGAGAGAAAATATTTGTTGGCCGCGGTTTGACCAGCGCATTTTTTTTTGTTTTTTATAGTTAAATATTTTTGCATTTTGTCGCGGCTGTATCTTATAAGAATGGAAAAATCGGTGAAAACCGCTAAGAGCGCAATCTGAATACCGCTTTGCCGCGTCACGATTTAGCGAGGCACCGTCACACGAGCTCGAGGACACAGCAACGTCCATAGTACCTTCATCTATCTACATTGCATTAGACACAAGACCTCAGGTGACGTTGGTTTATTCACTACTTTCATTAAATATTGTGATTTCAACGTAATGTCCCTACTGACTATTTTTTTTTCTTTCTTTTCTTTATATTTTTTCTTTCTCTCTACACTATATCCCACAATGACATTTTGCTTTCTATACTTATGTATATATGTATTCTATTCCCTTATTCATCTCTTTTATATGTATACTTAAAAATAACGAGCCAACAGCTCGTCGATAAAACCGCGAAATTGTTGACAAATTTTTTTTTCTCTAATATTTCATTATGTTTCGTACTACTTTTGTGTATATTACATTGATATTATATTATATATTACATATATATACACATTTGAAAATAAATTATGTATTAAATGATGAATTGAAATACCAAGATATTCTCTTTACTTAATTAAAATATTTTATGAATATAAAAAATTTACAGAATAAAAAAAAAATTAGTTTAAGTTAGTCTATAAAATTTTGCAACATTATTAAATATAAATACATATATTAATACGTATTATATGAATGAAAAAATGTGTATGTAATGATAAATATGTACCAAAATATTTTTTTTTTTTCGAATAATTAAAATTTTTTTTCTGAATATCAAAAAATAATATGATAAAAAAAATGATTCAAAATTACCCAATAAAATTTTACAATACGAATTATCAAGTTTATATACATCAGTACATATTATGTAAATAAAGAAATGTATATATAATAATAAATATATACCAAAATATTTTTTTTTACAAAATAAAATTTTTTTTTTGAATATCAAAAAATAATAGAATAAAAAAATTGATTTAAAGTTATTCAATAAAATTTTGCAACATGAATTATCAAACATAAATAAATTAATACATATTATATAAATAAAAAAATTGCACATATAATAATAAACATTTACAAAAATATTTTTTTTCGCACAATTAAAATTTTTTTTCTAAATATCAAAAAATAATAGAATAAAAAAATTGATTTAAAGTCACTCAATAAAATATTACAACATGAATTATCAAATATCATAAATAAATCAATACACATTATACAATTAAAAAATTACATGCATAATAAATATTTACTAAAAAATTTTTTTTCCAAATATCAAAAAATAATAAAATAAAAAAAATAAATAAATACATCTACACATATCATACAAACAGAAAAGTGCATATATAACATTAAACATATTCCAAAATATTTTTGTTCGCACAATTAAAATTAAAAAAAATTTTTCGCTCAATCTCATGATAAAAAAAAACTAAAATGAACAAGAATTAAAAATTAAATGAACAGAAAATCGTAGCAGTGCAACAAATGGCTATAGCGCAGCGCAAAATATAGTGGCATATATATACATACATACATACGTATATATACATATATATAATAGTGACGATGCCGGCGTCCAAGTCTCGTGTCGGCGGCTGTATATGCAGATGAATAGCGCGCGGAAACCGTGAGACTACAGTTGCCCTATATATCGAAGTGCCCGCGCGAGCGCGTGAGTTGCACTCTCGCGAGAGGATCAGTATAAGGTACATCGCACAACGGCCCGCGTCCTCATTATCTTCCTTCTCTATATACAACCATACATATGTATGTATAAGTATCCTGAATGTAAAGAAATAAATTGCATGTGTGGCTGTCTCTTTTTAAACTCCAATCTTATATAGATTTAAATTCATAGGGTTTCGACCCGTCCACCCGCAGTTTATACACTCTTCTCTTTCTCTTCTTGATGATTCTATGCATAACTGCTATTTCCTCCACCCCCAAATTCTCCCCCACTCATTCATCGCTCTTTCATATTCAATCTTTCCTTGTTTCTTATTTAATATTGCTGTGGCTGATGCGCGTCTTCTTTACTATTTTAGTTATACATTGGTGTATGGTAAATGACGACAACGAGCCATCATAGATTGAGTGTGTTTGTGTGTATGTGTGGGATGGAGAGATAGAGTTTGTGTGGAGAGTGGTGCAAAGTCGTGCCGATTTACCGTACATTATAATGTATCTATGATAACTTAGACGATACATCGCTGCGCACGAACATCAACCAATGCACACACTTGAATTGATTTCTTTTGTGTGTATATTTATTATTATACATGCACTTCTTTGTTTATATAATATGTATTGATGTGTTTAGAGTTGATGATTCGTATTGCAAAATTTTATTGCGTAATTTTTAATTCGGTTTTTTATTCTATTATTTTTTTGTAATTCAGAAAACAAATTTTTGTTGTGGGAAAAAAAATATTTTTAAATTTATTTATTATTGTGAAGGCATTCCTTTGTTTATATGTATAATATGTACTGATGTATGTATATTTGATGATTAGTATTGATGAATTTGATTGGGTAATTTTAAATCGATTTTTTTATTCTATTTTTTTTTTTTTGATTTTTAGAAAAAAAATTTTAATTGTGCGAACAAAAAATATTTTGGTACATTTTTATTATTACATATGCATTTTTTTGTTCATATAATATGTATTAGTTTATTTATAATTGATAATTTATGTTGCAAAATTTTATTGGGTAACTTTAAATCAATTTTTTTATTTTATTATTTTTTGACATTCAGAAAAAAAAAATATTTTAGTACACATTTATTATTACGTATGCATTTTTTTTATTTATATAATATGTATTAGTTTATTTATAATTGATAATTTATGTTGCAAAATTTTATTAGGTAACTTTAAATCAATTTTTTCATTTTATTATTTTTTGACATTCAGAAAAAAATTTTAATTGTGCAAAAGAAAAAAAAATATTTTAGTACACATTTATTATTACAAATGCATTTTTTTTATTTATATAATATGTATCAATTTACGTATTTATATTTGATAAATTTGCAAAATTTTATTAGATAATTTTAAAATAAATTTTTTTTTATTCTGTTAATTTTTAATATTTACAAAATATTTTAATTCTACTTAAAGAATTTCTTGATATTTAAATTTGTCATTTGATTTAATATTAATTTTCAAATATATTTATATTTCTAAACAGAAAAAAAAAAAAAAAGGAATAAAGTGTACTAGTGCACAATATAAATCAGAGCAATTGACAATAGCTTTGACTTTCAACCCCAGAGTCGCATTGCTATAAATACATACCTACATATATTTAATCAAACATTTATCTTCATCATGATGTTGTTAATCAAAAGATATAAATGATATAATGTTTAATTTATTAGCCACTCATAATGTGGCGCACGTTTGCTTCTGGTATATGCGACGTTTACATTACATATTTACACGAAAATATATATCTACACAAACACTCGATTCACGCGGATCTTAAGCCTACTTATAATACTTAATAATTCACACGGTTTTATAATTATTCACCATGGGATTTGATGCAATATATATTCACTTAAAGATTGTTAAAGTCACTTGAGTGTGATAATTAATTAATACACGATAATCATGTTGTAATGGCTTGAATCGATGGCACAAAATGAGGGCAATAATATTCTATCACGTACCATCATATTTATAATCTCAACTAAATCATACATACATTATCTATAAATTATTTGATTAAATCACAAATAATAAATCAACAAGTATAATGTCTAGACAAAGTTTAATATTTTCAAACAAAAATATACATCAAATAAAATCTATATATTTATATTTATATATTTATGCAGAATGTATATAATATTTTAGTGAATAGATAGAATATAAATATAAAGAAATGGAAGTAAAAGCATCAGTGGTTTATTTTGTTGCGACCAGCATAGCAAATCAATCAGCATTGGTGGTTTTTGCGCCACCCATCTGTCACGATTTGGTACGGGACAAGAACATGCCGCAGCATACAGACCGCAGCTTCGGTCACTGCAGTCCATTCAAGATGTGGATGATTGTGGTATAGGAAATATTTAGTGGGTGGCTATTGCTCTCATCTTTTCGACCCTTTTATATTTACTTCACATATCATTTTATTTCTGCTTTTTTTTTTCCAAACATTCAACGACAGAGAATAAAATATTTTTTTCACACTATGCGGTTTACAGTTCAACTATAAATGTTACATATACATATAGATATATGTGTATACCTACAGAATAAAATAAAACAATTGTCTCCTCATGGATTTACAATACGACATAAATAATATTCGTTGACTGTTTCTGGTGTCTGGTATGACACGTTATTGCAAATTATATCAGAGGAAGAGATCCGGGCCACACTCCATCGCGCAGTGGTTTGGAATATTAAAAAAAAAATTACGTGGGTGCAGCCAACAGTCGCTCTGTGTGGTGAGGCTAGAAAGTGTCCCAGACCGAATGGAGAAGAAGAAAAAAAAAAAGAGTCCGGGTCAGTTTGAATAATTTTGACCACACCTCTCGTCAAAGCAATACACGAGCGTATGAATACATACATTTAAATGTCGACAGCGATCGGAGAACTATTGTCCAAATTTTTAACACACACGTGTCCATAATACAAGTGAGAATAGGGTAATAATATTGTTACGTGTCGATACACGCAAGAGGTTTATTATATTTGAGTAAATTTTATTTTCTTTTCATAGATGAAAAATTTCTAACATTTTTTATCAATAGTATAATACATTTAATTTAATATCGTATTTATATTAATAATTCAATAAAATATTTAACTATATTAATAATATTTATAAATACAGCATGGGAGAAAGAGATAATTAGTTTCATTATAAATTATTAATTAATTCGTTATTAATTTTTATAAAATTCAAATTATTGAAATGAAAAAAAAAAAAATTATTCATAATATTTATTTTAAATTTTAAATAAAACTGCAATTATATATCGTAATGTTGAATTATATTTTCATGTAGTAAGTTGATCTTTACAATTATCCATCGCCATACAAAATTACACACCCAAAACATAATCAAGATAATCTTTTGTTATTTAAAAATATTAAAAATAAAAATACCGATACATTGTGACATACTTTTACGTTTCATTCTTAAGATAATTCATAATTGGCTTATCTTTTTGAATTCAGTATTTTAACTTGTCACCAACGCTAGTGTGTATATACAAAGTGTGGTGAATAGCATCGGTGTCTCGCGTCACCGATCACACACTGGACAAAATATGTTCCGGTCCGGTAGGATGACCCTACGCCGCGCCTTTTGTCGAGCGAAAGGTATATACACAAGTCGACCCAGCCATGTCTTTGTCATTATATAACGCTATTGTGGCCACACTTGCCCGTGTCGTGGAAGTCGACTTGTACCTTTGCATATTATTAAAATGACGATGATTGTCATTTTTGTTTCCTCCTTCTTCTCTCATTGTCATATGTGTATGTATAATAAATATATTTATATATTATTCTCGTCTCTCTGCATTCACTTTTGACTTCGACAAGGCGACCCCGCCTTCTATATTCCCTGCCAACATCTTCGAAGTCTCCAGTGTATATATTCAATATAACCAAGACGTTGTCAAATAAGTAAATAATAAATAAATGAAAAAATAGTCTACTTATATATTAATAAAAAATATCAAATACTCAAATAAAAAATACCAAAGCCAACATATAAATAATTAATTAATTAATTAATTAATTATTTTTATAGAGTACGTATCATTTGGCCATGTCTGATGATTATGATGAAGACACTAGGGAAGCTTTATATACTGAATTTTATATACTAAATTTTATTTAATTTTATTCGTGAATGATATCTACATTAAAAAAAAAAATTGTTAATATTTAGTAGCTTAATTTGTGTATTTAAAGCTGCAATAAAATTTTGTACGTTTAATTAACCTACTGTATCGTCGATCTAAAATTTTTAAACATACATCAGTGCGCAAGAAATCCAATTTATCAGAACGCTTTACACCGAGGATTATGATGGCTAAGGTGACTTCATAAATGTCTTGCTAGAGCGAATATGTGTGTGTATGCTCAGCTGGTGCTCTGTGTACTCATCGTCGCGCATTTTGACGTCTTTCAAGTTAAAAACTGTGCCTCTGCAAACATATGAATCCATAAAATCCCATTTTCTCAGATCAGTTAAACCATAAAAGAAAAAAATTCATTCATTCATTTTTTCCATAATTATATATAAACGGAAAAATTGCATTTTAAATATTATTTCCTTCACATATTTAATTACTACACACATACTAATATATATATGTACCTATATGTTATTATAAGTTGATTATCGTGTCGTTTGGTGTGGTGATAGGCCAGGTTAAGAATAAGACACAGAAATAGTAGGTCTTGATGACGCAATTGGCGCCGATTCTTGTCACCTTCAGTTTACGCACCTGTGTACTCATTGTTTTGACATGTGTCCTATTGTTTGGGGGGTCCCCTGGTGTTACACACAAGCATTTTGTAAAAATTACCACCAGTTCGTGGCACATCTTTCAAAAAAAAAAAAAAAATAAATAAATAATAAATAAAATAACCTAGTGTATATACATGCATAAAACGGCCATGACGCGATTATATTCCACAACAACGGACACACGCGCGTGTGCGTCACTTCAATATGCGGGTTGTATATAGTTAAAGATAAAAAAAAAATTTATTTGCTACAGCAACAGTATATATATATGAAACGCAGACGACTATTGAGAATATATCAGCAGGAATATATGAAATTTGAGCGATATGTAAGAATAAATATATGTATGTATTGTCCATTGGAAGAATAAGATTGTGTATGTATGTGTTGTATTATGTAGGTATATGATTGGTCAGTTGGTATGCCATGACACCCGCATAGTTTGCGGACAGGTGCATAAGTGCCAATAAGATAAATTCGATCTGACCCACATGACGAACCGCAGGGTGTGATGTGTTAATATTGATAATTGTTTACGAGGAAATAAAAATTATTTTATTGTTTTAATAGCTGGATATTATGTAATTTAATAATCTTAATACAATATTATATGTATTTATTCAATCGGGGTATTTAATTAATATTAAATAGATCAAGGGAATTGATAATAAAAAAATTATTTGGAGTAGGATTATTGAAAGAAAAAATTAATTTGGGGAAATTTATTATATTGAATCGAATTTTTATTATAAACAATTGATATTTATTTTGAATAATTATTATTCAATCTAGAAATTAATATTATTTGTTCATTTAATAATCGATTATTTAAATCCAGATCCTAAAGGCTCAATGGAATAAAATAATTAAACTTGAATAAATAAAAAAAAATTTTTTTTATTACGATATAAATGTAATATTTATTCATTAGTGCAATTTGCAATATTCGAGCTTGCTTTTTAATCTGGATATTTAATTTATACCAAATAAATCAAGGAAATTAATAATAAAAAAATTGTTGGGAGAAATATTGAAAGAAAAAATTAATTTGGGGAAATTTATTTAATATTGAATCGAATTTTTATTATAAACAATTGATATTTATTTTGAATAATTATTATTCAATCTAAATCTGAATATTATTTATTCATCCAATAACCGATTATTTAAATCCACCCCCTAAAGACTCAATGAAACAAAATAATCAAACTTGAATAAATAAAAAAAAAATTTTTTTCATCTCGATATAAATATAATATTTATTTATAAGTATAATATGCAACAATTCGAGCTTGTGTCCATATATTTTATTATTGTATTATACAAATGTACAAGCCGAATGGTCGGTAGGGAGTTTAGAAATAACAATCAGACGATGAATATGAAGATCCCCCGATCTTCGTTGTGGTATATGAGCCTTTGGTCGAAAATTCAATTAAACTTTTGATACGGGCACAAGCGTATACGGCTGTGTAAACTAAAATTTCGCAAGCTTGACGTACTTTCCTTAGCCGCCATGGAGTCCGAGACGGAACATATAAAACGATTAACCGTCTCGCGTCTTATATACATTCCAAATACAATCTTATACACACATTTATAAGTATAGAAATACAAATATGAATATCCTATATGGCCCGGTTTAGTTTCCCCACTTCCCACTTAACATTTCCCACTATATATACATACACACACATACACACACATATATATAGACACCAGCCTGCTCCCCCACTTTATAAACTGCTTAGCTCGCGCCCTCGCTGCCCCCTCATTCTGTGGCTCTTTAGTTTTTTTTTTTATTTTTTTTTCATTCAAAAAAACAGACACCCCAAAGAAAATCTTGAAATTTATCTCGAATGATTTGTCGGCGCATCCTGTATACTTGTATATCTACATGTGCAATGTATATATGTATATATACATATATAGAAAGAAGAATTTATCTGACAAACGCCTGGAGCGCTGGACAGTGTGTACAGGATATTGTCATATCTTTGACTTTTGTTGATGCAATATATTTTTTTGTACTACTTCCATTTACTTTATATACATATAGACACAATGGCCAACGTGAAAATGATATGATTCTAGAGTTCAAAATAAAAAAAAAAAAAA
>JAQQBS010001424.1:3365581-3395853 GCA_030347275.1 Microctonus aethiopoides
AAAAAAAAAAAAAAGGGAAAAATTTTTTTTTTTTTATTTCTTCAAAGAAAATGGATTAAAGAAAAAATTTTTTAAATGAATCATGTCAACTTATTTCTGATCGCGTATATGTATTATCCATGTGCGCGTGAATTGATTTAAATGTCTATGGTCGAATATGAGGGGTGTGGAATTTTATATGGTCAATGATGATTTTTTTTTTCTTCAACAGAACTCTCTGACACACAGTCCACACACGGAGAGTCCAACAGCACACACAACAATCGTCATATCATTGAATCTGCTGAAGCAAAAAAAAAAAAAAAAAAAAAAAAAAAAAAAAAGAAAAAAAAAAGATGAAGAAGAGAAAAAAAAAACCGTCTCACGTAACGGAGCGATCATAATCAGGTAAAGTAAAGGTGTATATACCGATACAATGTGTTAGGAAGATTGCAGAAATGTGTGTTGCAACGAAAAGGAGAGAAAAAAAATATATATATACATGTATAAAAAAATAAGAGAAATAAAAGGAGAAACGTGTTCGTCATCGTAAATGTCTGTTTGTCGTTGCATAGGTTGCGCGTATATTCATTGTCCCTTTTTTCGGTAAATCGTCAATCATAGGCAAATATGACGTGCAAGCAGCAGCTTATACCTCCCCTCCACAATACCGTCGGTAAAGCGTGAAAAATTTAGTTGAACTGACTCGACAAATTCGGACACTATAGGTTTTAAAGCCAATCATATCAATACAACATATGAACGAATATTTTTAACAATACCTTGCAAACCATCGCATAAGAAATATGAAATACCATCGTTTGACATTCATGATCACAGTCCACTCTCTATATAATCTAATATTTACCTATTCCATTGATAATTTTCATCCTAAAGACCATCAGAAAAATATAAATCCATCGCATTTACCAGTCAAATAAAAAATACCCAAAATTACTGAATATATAAATTAAAAATTTTAATTCTATCAATAATCGCAATCAAATCGTTGAAAATAAATTTTTAAATAAATATATATCACAAAATATTGGTTCAATAACATAAAATATCATATTATTTGCGAGGTTCATTGAGTATTCTCTACTAAAACATTGACATTTTTACGAAATAAAAATTTTACGATTATTCATCAATAATTTCATTAAAATTATTTTTCAATACTTTTTATTTGAAACGTGCAGAATAATATGATTTTTTTTCTACAAATTTGTAGAATAAAAACGAAAAAAGTCACGGAAAATACGATATTTAATGTTGTTGTGCCAATATTTTGTGATAACGTGTAAAAAATTGTGAAAGTGATCATTTGAGGTTGAACTTTAACCTCGAATAACTTTTCAACGAGTTGACTTAGCGTAAAATCATAAAGGACCTTTTTTGTAGATCACTTGATTTCCTACAAGAACATGTATTGATTTTTACAACATAACAATTCGCTATAACACAAAAAAATTCCACAAAAAAAAATTTCCATATTATTTAAATAGGAAATCGAAAATCACCTCTTAATATTAAAATTAAAAACTCCTCTTTGAACAGTATTTTCATTATAGTAAAAGAAAAAAAAATTCAAAGTTTTATTTGGCCCACCCTAATACATATATATAATATAAATACATAAGTACATATACATGTTTATATATTCATATAAAGATCGTGTAAAATGTGACGCGCTGACAAGCGCTGATTCCGCATAGTCTTCTAATATATATTTATCCATATAGTATATGCACTGCAATAACTATACATATATATATATATATATCTATTTTATTTCTATATACATGTAGACCTCCTTTGGTTTTACGCGCGCGCGCGAGACCGATTCGTCGAGGACTTTCACTGCTCCCCGCGTGAACGTGCCTGAGAATGAGTCGTGAGTATATATGACGTGCCATCCTTCTATTTCTTCTTGTCTGCGTAAGAGAGTATAAGAAAGAAAATGTCTATGTATATGTATACATATGTACAAAGGGTACATATATATATAGGGTATGTATATATAAATATATCTGCAATGTGAGTTTACTCGAGCGCGGGAGTTCTCACTCTCCCGCTTGCATTCCCTATCATCGCTGTATATGCACTCGCGTCGCTTGTCGCTCGTCGTTGTTGTATTTTATTTTCTTCCAACTTCTTATTATACATGTATATTCTCTTGCTGAAGAAAAATGGGTAACAACCTAGTGGGAGAGAAGGTCGTGCGCACTAGTTGGACGGTGTTACACGCGCGCGCACGTGGCTGCCAGTCATCAAATATAATTATCATTTTTTTTTATCAACAAGTATAAATATATATACACATATATCTGTTTGATGTGTAATGTATAATGTAAAAGCATTAATATGTTATATGCGTCTAATTTAGAGTCAGAAAATTTAAGAAAAAACAAATGTGTATATATGTATGTAATATATAAAGAGAAAATTATAAATTTATTTTTTTATTGTAAGAATGAAAAAAATATTTATTAATTTTTTTTTTTTTTTTTCATGACTTGTTCACAATTTGAATATATACACACAACTATTTTTAGAGGGAGATCATGGCCTCGCTCGTTTTGGGACGAGTTACTGACCTCTGGCCAGTTCGTGGTATTATGCTATTTTTGAACAGAAGAAAAAAACATTTAACCGATGCCACACTCCTCGGCTATATTCAATTAACTATAATATTTATTTATAAAATAAAAATTAATTCATATTCCATTCATACCGTGAAATATTCCAAGTTCAATATATATATACAATAAAAAAATCGCATGGAAAATAATGTAATTAAATAAAAATAACTATACGCACATTAATTTATATACCTACATGTTTATAATTTTTACTTGTATTATATATTAATATAAGTATGTACAATGTACATATACATATATATCTATACATAATGATAACATTGTCTCCCTTTACTCACTTCGTTCTAATGTTTCCTCCCGCGTTCACAATTCACTTGAAGGAAACGACTTAATCGTTTCGCATATTAATGTGGGAAGAACGCTCGACGTGAGGGAGAAAACAATGGGACTAATTTCACGGCTTTCCGGAAACGCGGATTCCACCTTTATATATATGTATAGGTATTTGTTTCATTGCAGTATAAGGGCTGTCCAGCGAGATTATTATCATTGCTGCTCCGGACTCTCTGCAATTATATATATAAGTTAGATATGAAGTAGTAATTTTATAAACGTAAATAGAACTAACTCTGGTCACAAAGGATTTTTATCAGCAAAAAATTAATTAAATTAAAAACAAAAAAAAACGGAACAACTGAACCAACCAAATGAACATACATATAAATACCTATATAAATTAACAGTTTCTGTATATATATATATTTCTGTATATAAATGGAAACCCAGACTGAGCTGCTGACCATCAGAGAAAGGGATATTAAATGGGGAGAAAAAAAAAATAATAAATGAAAAGACGTAGAATAGATTCTTCCCACGCTTGGTCAGCTGGTCTGCGATCACCACGGATGTATAAGAGTCTTCATAAATATATACACATGTATATGTGTATATATTTATAGTTGTATCGTAGACTTGGGCGCTCTCTTTATTTTTTTTTTTTTTTTTCTGCATTTCGATTTTTCTACCTGGAGTTGAGGTTCATCTAGAGTATTGAGAATTATATATAGCCCACGGGATACTTTACAGTTATACAAAATAATGATGATTCGTCGACAAAAGTTAAATTAAACCTGCATAGATTATATTGTCATTAAATATTGTGAATGGATGAGTGGAAAAGAAATTAATAAATGATGTGAATTTTTTTTTTTTTTATTGTTAGGATCAGTGATATAGTGGATTCAGGTGATGATATGTAAGTGTATGACATTGTATATGGATGTGAATTTATCTGTATAGATATATCAGAGTAAAAATGTGTACACTCTTATACGTAAATGCTCGAGGGTATATTTAATTTAATGCTCGAAATACGATCTAGGATCGCATCCTTGAATCCATCGAGTGAATGCGATATTCATCTTTTTATTTCTCTTTCCTTCACCATTGCACTATAACTAAAGTCTAACAGAAGATTAAAGGAGGAGTACATTGGTAAAGAACACACGTGGTCCATCGGTGCGTCATTTTCGGGGCCTTATTTGCCCCGTGCGTCCGTTCGTTTTTCAATCGCTTTTTATAAACCCTGTTTTTTCTTCATGCTTTCACAATTTTTTTTTTTTTTTCTTACCCCTTAGTCGGCCATCTGCTTATATAGACGACCCTGATGCTGTAGTACGCGGAGGGAACGTTTTGAGACGTGCATCATCCATCGAAGAGAAATGAAAAGAAGTGGAGAAAAAAAAATAGGAGTGAAAAAAAAAATGAGAGGAAATATATAAATTGGTCCTCTTGAAAAGAAGTAAAACTAACGGCTTGAGTTTTATATTTTGTTTATCAATTGAGATTATTTTTTAAAACAATCTTATTATTGTTCTGGAATTAATTAATGTGACATTGAGGCAAAATTATGAATAATTAATTTTTATTTTTATTATAATTAATTCTTATTTTAATTTTTGAATAAATTTGTATTCAAGATATAATTGTTTAATAATTAATTATTGAATTATTTTATAGCGATATTAAATACTTGATACATTCATAAATTTTTTTAGTATTTATAAAAAACTTATGTCAAGTGGCGAAATAAATTTCTTTACATTCTCTAAAAAAAATTTGCGTTCCCACAGTGGACAAAAATAATTTTTCCACAGTACGAAAATTTCATGAAGTTAAAAAACTCAAATTCTCACGATTCCTTCTAAAAATATCGACACAATATAATCATGCGAAGGGGGGAAAAATGCAGCTCCACCACCCCTCTCATAACCTACAACGTAGCAGTATTTTAACTTTTTTTCTATTACTTTTTTTTTTTTTCTATTGGCATTTGTATTTTTTACTAGCGCACCTTCCGGTCGCGGGAGAATCTGTGCCACTCGGAATACCGTAAGGTTTTTTCTTCCCGTTCTCCACAAGGTGTTTCCGTCCTCCTCATAGTTCCGGCACAAAGTTTCCCCCTGCCCCTTAATTTTTTTTTTACGTAGCCCGTTTGGTAAAAAAAAAAAAAAGCCCCGTATCTTTTGGCTCACGAGATTACGGAGCTGATGGTTTCTCCCTCTTTCTCTCATTCTCCCCGCCGTTTTTCTGCACAAATGTCCATTGGGAATATGGGACTATGACACTGTATATAGAGAAAGAAGAAAAATACCACCTAACGCGCATATACATATACATTTATATATTTCCTTCATACGTGTAAATATAAATTTGGTGAGTTGAAAATCGAGGGTTATTATACCTATATAACTCTTGGTTGGATGGGGAGGAAGCAAGGGGACAGGTATAGATGAACGATTTTTTTTTACCTCTTCCCCTCGATGTTCCATACTGTATCGACAAGGTGTACACGCACTTTTTTATAACAAACAGACCCCCCCTGAAATTTTCAGAGCGCCATCGTGACTTTTTTACTTGGGCAAAAATCTTCTCACATTCTGACAATTTCACCTTAAAATATATATGTTTTATTATTTTATTATTATTCCCTCTTTTCTTTTATGTGTTTTTTTATTAGAAAAAAAATACAGTGGACATGGGAAAGAATTTTTTAATACATTTATGTATATACAAAATTTAAAATATAATTGATTGAATATATTTATCTCTGTATTTTATTTTTCTCATAGGAACTGTGTGATCTTATACTGATGGATTATTTATTTATAAACTGCACAACCAACATTGTATAGGACATCTGGAGAAAGTCCAGAATAAGATATAATTAAAGGGTGGGAGTGCAGAGAGAGAGGGGTCACCCCGGAAAAGGGCTTGGAAGATCGTGTGGGCCTTCTGGCAAGTCGTCTATATTTGAAACAGAGAATATAACGACGGAATTCTTGTGTTGACGATAATAAAGTACGCGAGGGAAGCATTAACGATGACGATAGAGTAGTGTGTTATATTATAGAGTGACAAGAAAACGCGGGAGGCGAAAAAGGAATATATAGACAAGCGAAGGGCTGAGAAGAAAAATATCAAACTACGGAAAATAAAGTATGAAATTTAAGTTTTCAAGTAAATTAATTCTTTTTCCAAGGGTTCTGTCTTTACATTTAGAAACCCTGGTGTTTATATTTGGTATCTGATGGTCTCTCTACATATGAGTATAGTCGCTAAAATAAAGTAACGTAGGGTTGCATACAAATTTAGAAAAAAAAAAATAATCGACTTGAATTTACAAATAGATAAAAAAGATTTTATTTGTTTAATTATTTTTATTACAATATTTATTTAATTATATAAACAAATATTGATTTGAAGAAACTCAAAAATAAATAAAATAAAATATTATTTGTATCATAAATATAAACTGTCATATATTAATAAATAAAATAAAATACACAAACAAATTTAATTTTTGTTTGTTTATATTTATCAAGAAGTTTATACATATATGGACAGGCTGCTTTGAACATTATAACACTATCACAAAATTTAGTAATGTGTCCTAAACGTATGGGACTCACACGCTGTAAAACTCCCACGACGAAAAAGACACAAGAGTGTGTGTATGTGGGGAAGGGAAAGAGGGCCGAATATCGCTGGACGTACATAGCGCCACAAGAGATGCGTTGCACACATGTGCTCCATTTCATATATAGTCACCAGACAGATCTTTTTTGTCCCAAAGTAAAAATAATCTTTAAAACCCCGAACAGGATGCGTTGTTAGTGATGAGGAGAAAGAGAAAAAATAAAGAAAAAAATCACGAAGACGAAGAAGAAGAAAATAATAAAGAAAGAGGGAGTGTACGCGGCCATCGTCACCGAGATGGTCCGCATCAATGTTTTTTTCACCCTTTGGACGTTTGTCTCCCTGTAACGGGTGTCCAGAATTAACGCTCCCTAAAGCTGCCAAGACGTCGCATCGTCACGTGTTTCCGCTTCTCATTTTTTCCTCTCATCATATATACACTCCACTTATATACAAATATACATATTTTTAAACGTCCGTTTACTGAACTTAAAAATCCGAAAAAATATCAGATCATTAAACTCAACAAACTTTAAATAAATTAATTCATTCACTAAATGTTGATGAAAATTATTAATCAATAAAATTTATAACAACCAACATCTATATCTACATCGCACAGTAATAATTAAAAAAAAAAAAAACAAAATTGATATAAATACAAACTCATAACATATAATAGTAATTTAATTTAATCTTTATACAAATCATTTATTAAATACTTAATTATGTTTCTATATTAAAATTTATTTTCCTAAAAATAATTTCAAGTACCACGCACTTTATATTATTTACTTCTATCCAAACATGTTAAAAAATACATAACATTCATAACATATCCCCTGTCAAACGTCCTCAAACTATTTAAACAAACGCGAGGTATGTGCACAAGCATTTATACACATTATTTAAATTCATATATATAAAAATGTATATATTAGTAATAATTGTTCGATAGAACGCGCGCGATAATGTTGAATCTTGTCTAGAAGTAAAAACGCATGTATATATATATTATATACATACATATACTTTTCACTACGATATTCTCCCCACCAGAATTCAAACCGCGGTTCATCTTCCCCACCCGTTTTTGTATATGTATAAAAGTCATGCTGTGTCTTCGTGTGTCCTCCTTCCGCCCGCGGCCGCGACCGCGCACCCCCCTCTCCCTCACGTCTAACCCCTCTCGCCACTCAATCGCAACGTTATATACATACATAACATGAGTACATACTCTCTCTTTCTCTTGTGTTCCCTCTCTCCAATGTAAATTGCCATTCAGTCTTTCTTACTCGTCAACACAACTTCGTCTATTTCTCTCTACCTCTCACACACATATCTACAAATACATACACATGATAGTTTAATGTGTAAAGTGTTCTTCTCTCTCGTATTCTCTACATATATGTGTATAAATGTATATATATAGATAGATATATATTTATGTGTGTATTTAAACATCTCTGTTGCTCGCATTGATGTGGATATTTGTAAAACTATTGGTTTCTCGCTCACAACGAAAATCTTTCCCCATGCGCGTACGATGTTACCCCCACTCTAAGGGTGAAAACTACCCTAGGACGCGTGGGGTGTCCGGCCTGACGCCGAGGCAAACCGAGCGCGTCCGAAGTGGAGCGCAGTGCCCGACACCAGCTCCCGATTGCCGCGACTAGGCGCACGTCCGGCACAGTCCACTCAGAGATACGACCCATGCCGGACCATCATCGCCGCTGGTCCACGCCGGAGCACCAGCATCCGACGTACCAGGACCACCAACAATTAAATATTATTACGGAAAACATCAGTGAAATTAAAATTGAATTATAACGGAGATAAATAAATAATTATTTTCATTATTGTAGGAAAATATCGGTTCAATTGTTGCAAACCGCGACATCGTGCGTTATCTTATTACCGTCCATATAAAATTTTATTGTTTATTATCTGAAACGCACGACTAGTTGTTAGTTATTATTATTTTATTATTATTCTTTCGAATTTTTTTTCTTTTGAGTTGTAATATTGTGAGAGAGCGAGTGGTCGCGAGGAAAAATAAATTAAGAAGAATAATGAATGGATGAAGAAAACAAAAATAACAACAGCGTCAACAAAGAGAGAATAAAATATCAATGAATTTAGTGTTGTGTGAACTTTTGTATTGACAATATTTGTAATGACAATTATGTAAACAGTTTAGTTGAGTGATTATTTTTTTTTTTTTTTAAGTCTACTTGACATTTTATCGACAATTTTTGGTTGTAGAAAAAGTTTGTTTGTTAATTATTTTATTCATTTTGTTTTTTATTTATTGTTTGGTTTATCATTTGTTGTAAGCACTAAGGGCTTTACAAGTGAATATAAAAATACAGGACTTGTTATAAGTGTGTATTTGTGGGTGACATAATATTTTCGTTGTTCAATTAATTTTAGTGAATGTGAAATTAATTGAATGGTTCCTTGGCTAACAAAGCTTTTGAAGATACTGTCACGTTAAATAATACGCGGTATAATAATTATTATTAAATAGTTACAGTGATGTTTATGCACTGATACATATTTGAGAGACTAAAATAAAATATAAAGTGAAATATATTTATTAGAATAAATAAAATACTAATGAATTCTCTGTGTGTATGACACTCTGACATCTGACGTATTTTGTGTGCGTCAATTTGTAGAAAAGAAAAAGAAAAAAGTAAAATAAAAGACGCGCGAAGTGTTGAATCTTGTTTCGGCGTCGCACGCAGCACATGACGACGTTTAAAAATCACGTTGCGGTGCCGCGCAACTTTTATTTAATAAATAATAGTCGATTATATTATTTTCGACAAATTTTAAAAACGAATGTTGATTTTTGAGATACACATAAACGAAAAGAGAAAGCAGAAAAAGAAAAAGAAGAAAAAGAAGTATTTATTTTACGGTTGTTTTTTATTCGACAACGAAAATAAATTGTACATTGACAACGTTAATTTCCGTACCAATTGACAAACTTGACAATATATTGTCTTGACAAGATAGTACACGCGCGAACGTCAAGATTCCGGACGTCATCATGAGGATCAAAATGCCCGCGGTTCGGATCGCGCAAGGTAAGCAATTTTATAAAATTATATACTTTAAATTTTATTGGTTTTATTTTGATTTTCATTGTTTTAATCGTTGTTTGTAATTGTCATATCATCAAATACAACATTGGAATTATTATTTACTACAAAAACCATGAAAACTTCACAATTTGGCACAATATAAAAATTTAATGTTCACCGTATTTCTATTCACAATAATTATTTTCAATAATAAAAGATAATTTAAAAAAAAACACATTCATCCATCTGTTTGCAATAAATATAATGACAACAAATAACACATAGATTTAAACAATTTCACCACAATAATGAGCTCTGGTACACGATAAACTAAAATACAAAAATAAAGGAAACAAAAAAAAAATACAATAAATGTAAACAATTTAGAAATAATTTTACATAATTTTGACAGCGATAAAAAAAATAATTTTGATTGATTTTTATTTTTGTACACATACATATGAATGTAAATACATCCCCACGACTAAATTACGAACTCTCAAGCGTTGTAAAATCCAAAAAAACCAACCATAGTTTAAAATTTGAATGCTGTGAAAATTTTTAATTAGTATATAAATAACTCAAAAAAAATTAGTCTTTATATATACTATCCACACTTCAGTAGCAATTCATTATACGTAGGTGTATGCACACATAAAGCACAAGCTGCGCGAAAGTAAGAGCAATATACACGCGAGAAAAAATAAATAAATAAATAAAAAAAAAAACTCAAGAGCGGGATCGTCTTGTCATGCGCGCCTTTTGCAGACACCTTTTTCCACCCCTAAAATAACCCCCCGTGAATCTCGGTGGATGATGCTTCCCTTCTCTTTACTTCATAATTTTTCTTTCACACTCTCTTTCTCCACGCTATGTCTGCACTACGACGGCGCCGCTTTCTTAATTACAACTGTGAAATTTTTTTAGTTGGCGCAACGCCACCGTCGAGAAAAGATACCGCAATTCATCCGATAACCGCCATATTATGAACTCGTCGTCACTATAATATCATAAAATTCATCTTGAATTATATCTAAAAATACACAAACTGATATCTAATTAATTAAACAAAACATTTTACAAATTATATCCCACAATAATTCCATAAAAAAATTCACTAAAATAAATTTATCTCTCCAATAAAGTGTATAATTAATTATGTGAAATTAAACAAAAAAAATTACCTATACACACAATATATATTTATAAAATATCTATATGCATTCAGATAATATAAACAGGTATATAATAAAAATAAATACATGTTTGTATACGCGTTTTTTTTTATTATCATACAATAATATTTTAATTAAAAAAAGATCAATTAGAATCGCGATGTAAAAGTTTCGCTGAAACAAATCATCCAAATATGTCCGCGAGTGCGAGAGGTATATTCCATGTACTTACAGTCTATGTATATATTATTTAGCAAACATAGAGTACGTGTAACACGCTGTTGTTGGCACGTGTGCGGCATATGTCTGATATATCCGTTAAATATTGTCTTTGAAGCAACCCGGATCGTCGCTTTAGCCCTTTTCTCACTCTCCTGATTCTCTTCTTTACATACATATACACAGATGTATGTACATGTACCAGCACATATGTATATACACATGCGTATAGTATATGAATATATAAGGATGTATATATGTATAATACACTTACTCGTCACATTAAAAAAAAAAGAAAGAAAAAAAAAACTACTTTGACTTGATTTCTCAGATTAACCTCCGGGCGTCAGACGCGTGGCGTGTTTATACCCCTTTTTTTTTTGTTTCTCATCCTCTTTCACGGAGGGTTCAGCACGTGCCCAGGTAAAACTAACTCGAGAAACTCATTCTCACCTTCATCGTCATCTAATTCTTTCACTTTATTATGTTTATTTGTTTTTTTTTTAAAGATTTATTCGATGTTTTACTGCTGAATTTTAATTTTTGTTAATAAATGAGTGGTTATATATTTGAAATTGTTTTGAAAGTGTTTGAAGATGGCGCTACTATACAGTTTATTGTTTCACAGTATGGTTTCAACAGTTTAGGTTCATTGATTATGACATGTTAAAATTAATTCCGGGAATTAAACTTGAAGTTCAAGTGTATTTATATAGTTTTATTAATGATTAATTAATTTAATTGATGTAAATAAATATATATTTTCTTTCTCGTAAATGTTATTGATTGTTAATATGTCATTACATCCGGTTGGTAAGGACACTTTGTCATTGAATTAAATTAATTTTGTCAAAATATCTCCCTAATTGATCATTACATCCCTTGGCTATTTTTTGAAAACT
Source organism: Microctonus aethiopoides (assembly GCA_030347275.1). Classification (NCBI taxonomy): domain Eukaryota; kingdom Metazoa; phylum Arthropoda; class Insecta; order Hymenoptera; family Braconidae; genus Microctonus; species Microctonus aethiopoides. The sequence goes on from JAQQBS010001424.1 coordinate 3,377,533, forward strand.
ATATTTATTATTGCTGTGTTATAAATAAAAAAATTTATATAATTGTCATTAATGTTTCCATTCAATATAAATATCGTTTCCAATATAGTTTTTATTTATTTATTTATTTATTTATTTCATACATATATTTCTAAATAAAGCGTAAATTAAAAATCAATTGAGCTTTGCTTCATCACGAGGAAATATACTATTTTTTCTTTTTTTTTTCTTCTCGATCTACAATCAATTCTGCTGTACTGTTACTGCTGTCAGTATACCGCGGCTGTATATCGTCTAACCAATTTGGCGGTGAGCAATTTCCCCTTGAAATACGATGTCATCGGATTTTTTTTTTTTTTTTCTTTTTTCGTAAATTCAGTTGGAGACGGGTTATTGGTCCTTACATCCAATGGTGAGCTCTTCCCCTCGCCATAAAGCAAATAAAAAAATATATCCACAGTATATATACATATATATATTGAACACTTTATTGTTAGTTAAAATTACCGGATAACAAATAGTAAAAAAATAAATATCCTCATAAAAAATTAATAAAAATTCATGAGAATAATTCAAATGAGTATATAATACATGTACAATAAGCACAGAAAATTTTTTTTATCTAATTATATATACATATAACAATCTGAGATATAATATAGCAGGAAAAAAAGATATGATAAGAGCTGATTTATAAGAGAAAATATTTAGTAATTCTGTGTATAATAAAATCCAAACATAAAACACATTGGTGTATACACACAATTCAAGTACAAACATGATGAAAAATACAAACACATATATACACGAGAGAGCAGGAAAGAGTATATTTATGTTATTTGTGCTCTCGGTTTCCCAGGCCCATTGTCCACCATTGTCCGAGGGACCCTCCTTCCGAGGTGCAAACGCCTTCTGAGTAATAATCTGGTGGCATTATACATGCTTTTGTCGACCGTTCACTTGTCCCGCGAGAAGGGTGACACTCTTCACTCTCTCTCTCTCTCTTTTCCTCACACTAGCATCTCCATGGTCTTATTGCTACCTGACCAGGGGTCACTGTATAACTTACGTTTAAATATCCATCCACTGCACAAAATATAACATCATCATAATATAAAGTGTGTATCTATCGCGTTTCCCCTCTCAAGTTCTTTTGGCCATCCCTCGTAGTTTTTTATATTTATTTTTTTGTATAAATTTATATCTCTTTTTCCTCAATGTCCCAGTATAGTGACGATTATGCATGAGAATATATATAATATATATCCATATGTCTATCATTTATTCATTGTCTTGTACCTGCTCTTACCTTTCTGACACTTCTTATAGCCCAACAACAACAGGTTACTTCTATTATTTATATATCTAACCTGCTAGAAAAATTTATAAACATTGTAATTTAATTTTATAAACCAATTAAATTACGTTCTGTATATTATTTTCAATAATTATTCTTCATGAATTTTTTTTTTTGTAAATATTTCAAATTCATCGATTTATTTATTTTTTATTATATTTCTATTATTTATATATCTAACCTGCTAGAACAATTTATAAACATTGTAATTTAATTTTATAAACCAATTAAATTACGTTCTGTATATTATTTTCAATAATTATTCTTTATGAATTTTTTTTTTTTGTAAATATTTCAAATTCATCGATTTATTTATTTTTTATTATATTTCTATTATTTATATATCTAACCTGCTAGAACAATTTATAAACATTGTAATTTAATTTTATAAACCAATTAAATTAATTTCTGTATATTATTTTCAATAATTATTCTTTATGAATTTTTTTTTTTTGTAAATATTTCAAATTCATAGATTTATTTATTTGTTATTATATTTATATTTTTATGCACGTGTATAATTTAGTGATATCTATAAATACATCGTGAGCATAAAATGCTGGAGACCAAGTTCAGGGGAACAGAGTTTTGAGTGCGGTGACGAGAAGAGATGTTTTTAGATTTTCTCCCTATAGTTTTTAGAGTCGTTGTTGGTCCCTCGTTGTCTCTGTATTACTCACGCTCTCTTTCTACATCATCTATCTGACTTTCTTGTCGTTTATATACTTATATACAGTCATTTATATATGTATAACACATGCACATAAGGCGTACACACGATGATATAGGTATATATAAAAATTAAATGCGTGCGGCTCATCTGCTTGTGAAAGAGGTCGATCGTAAAGATCTCGCACAACCATGGAAAATCTCTCCATAAGCAAACTAAAACACTGTATACCAATGTTAATAACGCTCTCACACGCACTATATATATCCACACCGGAAGCTCGTTATTTTAAAAATCTTGGTGTAGGATGCGACGGCCTTGAAGTAAGGAAAGGAGAACAACTATGCGAGCCATAGAATTTAATACAGTAATTCATATTCTACATTTTATATAATTTCGAAATATTATTCATATAAATATTATAATTATATTCTTGATTATTAATTGGATAGATGATAGATGATTGATTAATTAAATTATATTAGTGAATTATTTATTTGATAAATGTATAAAAGCTTTAATGTCGCAGCCATTGCGATAATTTTATTCGTCAGAATTATTTCAATAACTCTACGGGATATTTAGATATGTACATGTTTTTTTTTCTTTTTAGTACATTAACGATACGTTAGCATTGTGTGAAATTAGACCAATGGCGATAGTGTAAATTATGTAGGGGGGGGACAATTTTATACATAGGATACTGAATACTTGGAGTTTATAAATAGTTAAGAGGTAACGACTTCTCTTAAAGTTAAGTTTATACATAAGTAAAAATTAAAAACCAATATAATGAAAAAATATTTTATGATAAGATTCAACGAGTCTATGATAAGAATGATAATATAGTGATAGAAATATTAATAAATACATTAGTTTTATATCGAATATAAAAATATGTTTATTTAACAATTTTATGTATTTTTAAATCGGTATTTAATTTATTAGGAATTAATTATTTAATTATATGTTTATTAATGTTTTACTTACTAGCTTTTTGATTGGCGTTTGGATGACAGTTGATGAAGTATAGATATATTTATAGATGATATATATGGTTGATGAGGGTTTATCAAAAGTTTACGTTGAGCATTTTGTGGATGCAATGTGGGGATCGCGCCCAAATTGTGCGCGCGACCGAGAATATTTTGAATAATGTAACGAGCACTGGGATAGAAGTTTCTAATTAAGCTTTATATACGTTTCTGTCGCGTTTCACCGCATAGTGGACAACACAATATCACCGGGATTTTATACGATTCACTGATTTCAACGCCACCCCATTGTAATAACAACCTTTTATTTTCGTATCTACTATATTGTCGCATCAACTTTGCAGTTAGTAACATCGATTTCACACTATAAAAATCGTTGGAACAATTAATGATAAACACGAAAACAAAATTAATATTTACAAATTTCATCACTTAAATTTATTAATTATTAATTTATTTAATTTTAATTCTACAAAGTCAATAAATTTTTTTTCATCAGATTCAAAAATTGATTTTAAATATTAATTTTATTATATTTATTAATTATTTATGTATATATATTTTGTATTAATCTAAGAATATATTATCTGAGATTATTTTAATCTGTATATTTAAATTATATACAAAAGTATTATATATACTTTGTGAAAATAAAATTTAAAATTAGAAAATATAGTGTGAGAACTAATATTGGAAAAAATGATATAAATATGAAGAAAACACCTGGCGAACCTTAGATATATACAACCTACATGATTTATTTTGATCAAAAATCAACGAAAGGGTTTTTTTTTTTTTCAAAAGGGATATATCGTACAAATACATGTCCGCGAGTTGAAAAGATTTTAACCGTACAGGTCATCGTGAGGACCTGTTTTGGTACGGTTATACTCAATGGACAATGTCCTGCACACCGCTGTCACAAAAGAATCGTTCATGATGGTTAGATCCTCCCACGATACGGATATATATAAAGTGTAGGCGGCCATTCAAAATCCGTGAGAACCAGATTTCATATTTTTTCATAAGCAATAATATGAATATATATTCACATTTATGTGTATATATTCATGCACATATATATAGAAAGACAAGTGGAGCTTTTCCCGTCAAATATATCTCCATTCAAAATTTTCAATGTTTACGTACAATTTCACATCGTGACCTCTGCAATCCTTTAAGAATTTAATTGAAACAAATAAAAATAATTTCATTTTATTTCAATTTTAATTCAACAAAGTCAATAAATATTTTTATCAAATTCAAAAATTGCTTAAAAATATTAATTTTTTTTTATTTATATTAATTATCATTAATAATTATTATTATTATGTTTATTAATTATTTATATATATATACTTCACATTAATCTATAACAATTATCATTAATATTATTTATTATTATGTTTATTAATTATTTATATATATACTTCACATTAATCTAACAATTATCATTGATATTTATTATTATTATATTTATTAATTATTTATATATATACTTCAGATTAATCTAACAATTATCATTAATAATAATTATTATTATGTTTATTAATTATTTATATATATATACTTCACATTAATCTATAACAATCATCACTAATATTATTTATTATTATGTTTATTAATTATTTATATATATACTTCAGATTAATCTAACAATTATCATTAATAATAATTATCATTGATATTAAATATTATTATGTTTATTAATTATTATTTATATATGTATACTTCACATGAATCTATGACAATTATCAATGGTATTAATTATTATTATGTTTATTAATTATTTATATATATACTTCATATTGATCTAATAATTATCAATAATATTAATTATTATTAATCCAACAATTACAATTGATACTAATTATTATTATTCTAACAATTATCATGCAGTAAAAAATATCTTTGGATTAATTGAGCCAAGGCAATGACGACAACGTCGTGAGTGTTGGTGACCGAGCAACCCCACGATTAAAAAAAAAAATCTCCCAGGGTACATACAGGTATACGTATGATGTACCCATTCATCTCCACACGTATGTGTATTTTTTTTTTTTTTTTTTTTTTCAACTCGCACCCCGCTCCGACCAACCAACCAACGTATGCTTCATATTTTTTTGTTCTCGTTTTTGAGCACGTCTCACGTGGAGCTTGGGAAAAACGGCTGGGCAGCCATCGCACTTCTTTTGTTCGTTGTGCACGTTTTTCGCGGGATAAAAGAGGAAGAAGACCGCGCCCCGACTTTATGTATTAGTGTGTAAAGGATAAAGAGAGGGTACGGACAAATAGTGAGTGAGAGAAAGAGTAACTTGAGAGAAAGGGGAATAACGACGTTTATCGTAGGAAAAAAAATACTCACCCCTGAAGAAGAAAGATCTGAGATGAGAGGGTTGGATAAACGTGGTAAAGACAAGATGAAAAAAATAAAATAAAAATGGATTTGGAGAGGGAGAAGGACGACTTGCTTGTATAAAAATTCATCCCCTACCATCATACATATATAAATGTACGCGTATATGAGTATGTGTATATAATGAATCAAGAGCTTGGGCAAAACGGTGGACGCGAGCGCGCATGCTCCATAGAATTCTCATGTATGTATGTACACAACATACACACATGTTGAGGGTCCTTTACTCTATTCATTTAATATTGTGCTTGGGGCCTCTGACCCAGCCCCCTTTCTTGCTGTCCCTACGCCAGTCAACATCCGAGCATGGACCGAATCATATCCAAGTCCCAAATCTATAGGCGGAATTTCAGTTACACAAACGCAATTTCGTGTAATTGTACAAATAAATTTCCTTGATATATTTATCACTGTAATTATTGATTAATATTAATTGTTAAACGTTAATTAGTGAATATATAATAGGGTTAATGATAATAATAACGTGGGGAAAGTGTTATTTGTATTGTGTTTATTAGAAAATGGCCTCGATTATGATGGACAAAAGTACACAGCTCAATTTTGGTTTGTGATTAATTATTATTTTATTTATAAATATTCCAATTTGATAAATTTATAAATTATATTTACAAACTGCGTTGCATTTAAATGTGAATTAATTACTGCGTAAAATATTTCTGTGCGAAGTAATATCAAACATAAGCAAAATAATTATCTCATTATTTAATAAATTTATTTTTATAACTTTGCAAATTGATTAAATATTTATATATAATTGACATTGAATTTTTTTATTCAATTAATAATATCTGTATATTAGATATCAATTGAATTAACTATACTTAAGATATTGGGGATACATTTAGATTTTTATTTTCCTTTGATTCTTTTATTCAAACCGCTCGCATTGTCTATGCATAAATATCTAATCCAAATATATTTATGTACTTGGATATGAATTCATTCATAGTCAATTGAAACTACACATGTTTTTGTCGAGATGTAAAGAAGAAGTGTGGGGGAAGGGGGAAGTATAAGGGAGGCGATTCCTTAGAGGAAATTGGTGCGACCTAGTACTAATGGATAATGGAATTATTGGTTTTGGTTGGGACAAGCCTCAGGGCTGATCGTAATTCGATTGGCTCAATGTGTCCTCTGGACGTTTTGACAGGGCGAACGTCCTAACAAGGACGATGCCTCGGGACATATTTCAGATACCGGATTCTCCCTCACTCTCATTTATATCTATATAGATATCATATATGTATCTTGAATTATACCTATGTACCTTCAAAAGTTATTCTCGTCATTTGTATTATTTCTAACAATCAAGATATTGTGAAAAATACGATGTGATAATTTTTTTTTTTCGGTGCAAATAATTCGAATAATTTTTTGTTTGATTTTTCTGTATTTTATTTATTTATTTTTTTTTTTTTTTTTTGGTGAATTGAGAGAGATATTATGTTGGAATTGTATGTGAAAAACATTGCCTGAAGAATATAACACACAGTCGATATACAGCAATTGAGATATTACGGATGTATGGGCCAATTTGTAAGCAATCCAACTTACATTCGCGAAGCAATATTGTATTTTATGCTCGACTCTTCAGTGTATCAACCAGAGGCCATATCTGCGTCCGACCACGATCAACTCCCCGTCGCTACTTATTTTTCCTTATTTGTTTTCTTTTTTTTTCTTTCTTTTATATACATACTTATATATCCTTTCAATAATGTTCCATCTTGATGCCCTCACATATTCACCCCCAACAATGGAATGTGTCCTACCGTCTGCTACTTCATTCGTAGCATCACCAATTTTCCACCCATTTTTATTTCCACGCCCTTCGCTCATTCACCACATTAAATCCGTGTACATTTTTATAGCACAATAATTTTTTTTCTCTTCTTTATCCTCTTCTTCAACTCTTGATTATCTCAATGACATCTTTAAACTAAGTAGAATATTTTTTATATTTTATAATCCTGCACTCAGTATCAATAATTTTTATTCAGTAATTAATTCACTGTTTTTATTTTATATCACTAAAAAATTTCAACAGCTAAACGTATACTTAAACTTTATTATAAAAAAGTTTACCTCTTTGAATATATACATATTATACCGTTGGCATTAATATATTATCGTCGTCGTCGTTGTCGTCATCATCATCATCATCATTGGTATAGGGTTAGTAGCACTCGCTGTCGTGTGTCGTTCAGACTCGCTCCTTGGCTTTAGTGTGGCTGCACCCTACACGTCATGCAGCCTCGTGTATGTCTTGGGCCAACATCTGCCCCCGAAAAAACAAAAGCCCATTGTAGTTAACGACCGGTCGCGCGTCTCTCATTTCTATCCGAGCGGTTTTGAATCGTAGGCGAATAACGGGCCGCTACACAGTCCGTAAATTTTTTTTTTTATCTACATAATATATTTTTTTGTTGAAAAATATTCCCTCTATATTTTTTACTTAAACATCCCCATCGCTATCTCTATTTAATTCAACTCGTATTATTATTTTAATAAACATAAACAATAGTGTAACTATGTGAATGCGTCAAACTTTCAAATTTTTCAAATAATAAATTAAATTAAATAATTATTCAGAATTTTTTTTATTGATGAATAATTGTTAATTTTTTTCTATTATTATTTCGTTAGGAATGTATATGTGATTTAGTTGACTATCGAAGGATCAATATAAAGATACACTCGCCAATCTCTATGTTAATGCCACTTATTCCAATACACCCACGCAAAATATATAACAGATCGCGTCGTGTTATATACGACAACCCTCGAATAGTAGAGGGCCCCTAAAAGTGAATTGTTACGTCTGTGGGTGACCTCAGAACCTCTTTGCGGCTAAAGAACGTCACAATGAATTATATGTATACACATATATGTATGTATATATGTTATGTACTCGCATTAATCCATTGGGAATCACATTGACGCATTATATATTACAGGATGACTCTCATGAGTTTGTGTATCTCATTATGTGTATTCGTATTATTTCGTTTCTACACTTGGAGGAATAAATATAATTACCGGGAAGTTATGACTAATAAATTATTATTAATTGTCCGATATTGACAGCTACAGATATTTTTTATGTGGTCGAATTTAACTATATTTTTATAAAGTACAACAAGCTGTTAATTTAATTAATAGTTTAGTTATGACACTCGAATATTGAAGAGTTTGTTTATTATTATATATAAAGACTAGTTGACCTGGCAAATAAATTTGTCATATAAATTATTTCTAGTGAATATTTTGGTAGTTAAATTATTACTATATACATATGAATTATTATAAAAAAATATAAAAATATTTGGTAATTAAAAAAAAAAAAAAAAAAAAAGGAATTATTATAGTGCTAATATCGCTATTAAAAAATGGAGGTTGGTGGTAGAAGGGTGAAAATTAAGGGTTATATGTATTTTTAATGCCAAATCATAAAAAAATAAAAATAAAAATTTTTTGAATATTATACCCCTATCACTCAGGGGTATAAAAAATAGTTTACAACCTATTCTCAGACCTACTGAATATATACAAAAAATTTCATAAAAATCGGTCAAGCCGTTTCAGAGGAGTTTTGTGACAAACACTGTGACACGAGAATTTTATATATATAGATATAACTATGTATATTATTACTATATAGTATATATATATATACATAAATTATTATGAAAAAAATATAAAAATATATGGTAGCTAAAAAAAAAAAAAAAAATAAGAAATTATTAAAATGCTACTATCGCTATTTGAAAATGGGGGTTGGTGGTAAAAGGGCTAAAATTAAGGGTTATATGTATTTTTAATGCCAAATCATGAAAAAATGAAAAAAAAAAAATTTTGGGGTGGGCCACCCTTATCACTTAGGGGTATAAAAAATAGTTTACGACCTATTCTCAGAATTAAATATATATTTTATTTTTGTATACTTGTAAAACTGTTACAAAAGTCAATTAAATCACACACAAATAAAAAACAATTTGCTAACACTAATTAATGAATATTAGATTAAAATAAATATAATAATTATTCAGAACAAATGAATATAAATATAATAAAAATATATTTTTTCCAGCGGAGCCGTCACAAGGGACAATTGCTCCTGACACAGTCCAATGCGGTGGATGCCGCGCATCTTATCCTCTCGCTGATATAGTCCGTTTCATCGAGCACAAGGTCAATCACTGCCGAAGTAATCTTCAAAATTGTCACAGTCCGCCACCAGCGGCCGCACATGAAGATTCAGATCCAGAAGACGCGCTTGCTCTTAAATCCACTGACCAAGAAAAACTAAATTCCGTGCCAAGTATATCAGCGCCTATAAATAAACGTAGTGGCAGGGTGGAAAGTCCACCCACGCCTCAGGGTAGCGCACCAGACAGTGGTAGTCCAATTGAGCTTAGAGCGAGCGCAAGTTCAACCCCCAAGAGACGCACAGAGGGCAATGATGAGGAGAAAGTGGAGCTGCCAAAGAAGCCCAAGACCGCATCCGTTGATGCTGATACCAACACCGTCAATTCCGGTGAGAATTTATTCTCTATTTTCATCTATATTATTTTATTATATTCACCCCGATAACTCATATATATATCACATTTATCAATAGAATCAATTTTTATTCTCTACATAAATAATAAATATTTTTAAAATCATAAATTCTTGATATTTATAACCAAAAAAAAATTTTGAGATAAAATTTAACCAGGCATTTTATCTCATCTCTATCTACAATCATTTTTTACATATAACAATCTGATGGTTTTAATAAAATTAGGGTGGTACTATTTAATTTGTTTATATTCAAAATACCCCTGTTGAATTAAAATTATTAATTAGCCATTTGTATTTTTTTTTTTACATCTTCACAAATCAGAGGATGATAATTCAGTAATAATTTTTCTAATTTTCTGATTCAAAGCAACAATAAATGAAGAAATAGTCCATCAGCGATATTATTTGTATATTTATTTTCCAAAAGAAAATTTTTTTGAATTATATACAGACATATCGCGGTGGTTTTTCTGAATTTCATCATTATGCATACATCCAGCGCAACGTTGGGACTTGTCTTCACTCTATTCCACCCTTATACCAAGTTCCCCCTTTATTGAAGCTTACCCTGATGCCGAGCAAGCCGGATTCAACCCTTCTTCGATAGAGAGACACAGTATAGTCTATATAATGCCATCGTTTCTGTCCTCTTCGGTTTGTCCACGCGCGACTGACACCCCATTCTAATTCCTTGAACGTTTTTGTCCAGTTTTTTATGATCGCGGATTGCCAGTAGAGTGTTTAGGAGCCCAATTAGACTCATCCTATTGTCCGGACACGTGGTGTACACGAGCCAAATCTCTTCTATTTATAATATATACATCTATATTCGTTCCATATATTCCTCTTTGCTGTTTTACTCACCGCAAATGAATCATTTTACCTGATAAATTAGTAAATTAAATACAAAATTGAATATTTTTTAAAATATATCCAACATCATATTTAATTTTTAATGTTCAAGTAAATTATTATGAACATAAATAATGTGAAATTTTATAGAAATATTATTTGCTGTGATAATTAATATAAAATAATATGATATGAAAATTCTCAAGTGTCAAAAAAAATTCCAAGCTTTCATCACCAACATCAGCGATATAAAAAAGGGAAAACAATTTTAATATTACTTGCATGTATAATATTTTATTATACATTATCAGTTTTTGACATGTGTGACGTCAACAACTTGAGGCGAAAGTGCAAATTTGATATATCTGTCACGTTTTGTCTAGAATATTAATTCACTGACAGCGATGTGACACATGAGCTACGAGTGTGGGAAGATATATACGCGACCAAGCGGTTTCCTTTCAATGCATACGTTCTTTCCGGCGTTTTATCGTCGCCCAACTCTTCAGCCAAGATATTCAAGATGTTTGGACCCCCGTGTAGCCCGAGGGACTACTGAGAATTGCTCGCGAATTGCCTGTATCTCCGGACGTTGCCACATCGTACGTCCGCTTTCTTGTCCCTTGGTTCTTTTTTACAGCATCCCCCTTTATACAGTTTCAAACTCACACCTCAACTACTTTCACTCGGTCTACATATATTTTTTTTTTTATTTTTGCTTTCTTCTCAACGAAACGTATGAAAAGTGCGGAAAACTCGACAAGCTTGCATTGTAAAATAACAATTCTACGAGGGATATGTAAAATATGTTTAGTTATTTCTACAGATTATTTTTGGATTCAATTATTTAAATCACATAATTTTTTTAAATTAATTAAAAAATATTTTTTTATTGGAAAATGAAATTTGCGAGCATTGGGGAATAATATTAATTGTTTGAAACGAATATTTATTTCAATATAATAATTATAATTTCCGTTTAAAATAATTCCCAATCAACAGAAGATAAAATAATAGTTTATTTATTTATTTATTTATTTTTTTTTTGAATTCACTTTTATTTTTTTTTGTTCTTTGAATTGCAATATCTTGGATTTATTCATCCTTTTTTCTCTTACCCAACGCAATACCGCCGCCGTGAAAGATATAATGGTTCATTTCAGTTCGTTCGTTCGTCGTGAATATTGCGGTGAACGTGGTGGCTCTCTCGATCACTTTACTTGTACACGGCGATGACTCTTAACCACAAAAAGGAACCTCCTCGTGGTGGAAATGTGCACGAAGTGCCAACAATGACACTCCGACAATGCAACGAATAACGCACCAAACAATTTATACAGAATTTATCGTATATTATTTCACATTTCCATCATTTGTTTCAAACTTACTCGCTTTTTTTATTGTCGAATTAACTGATGATTATATTCCAAATTAAATTATTCAATTTACATGGTAAATTTAATATTCATAAAAATTCTTTTAATTTTATATTAATACGAAAAACCAAATAATAATTTTAGTATTTAAAAAAAAATATAGATTTGTTTTATTATTGCTTCGTAGCATATTAAACGTTGAAATATTTTGTCACCCTTCAATCTACAACCCTTGTCTATGCAAGAACAAAGTGCATACGTCGCATACGTTGGCCAATCAATATTTTAATATATTGTTGCACATCACAATGTTTGGGATTAAAGGGATTTTTTTTACCCATCGGCAAAAATCATCCAACAATAAAGCCGTTGTCTGTATGTCAATCCTCTCTCACATTTCATTTAATTACAACGTTATATATGTATACGCTACATATACATTTTAATTTTATTATATTTGTTTTAACCGAAAGGTAAAAGTGAATGAAAATATAAAACAAGAAATAATTTTGTTGGATAAAAAAGAATAAAAATTGTGTTGAAAAATATAAAAATAATAATATAAAACGTAGAACTGATGAAATGTCTATTAGTCTCAAAATGTTCATGCAGTATAAAGGGGTTGAAAAAAAGGAAGTAGCATTTCCAAAGATGACCACGGCCTCGTAGTTAAACAATGCCTTTACAAACGATTAACCCGTAAACGTCTCCTGGGCCAATTTGTCGGGCAATTTATAGGGAAAATGACTCGGTCACCGTCGCGAAATTAGCATGATACGTTGAATCGAAAAAATAAAAAGAAAAAATATATCCACTAGTTTCTCTCTTACATCCACGTAAAATACATTAATGTATTTTAAAAAATACTGAAAATATTTCTTGAATAAAATCGTTAATTTTTTCAGTTATTTTTTTTTTCTGATCCTTTCACGAATATTTTTTTTTATATTCGACCGCAGCATATTTGCCATGTTGGTGTATATATAGTGTCCAGTGTAGAGCGATCGAGGGTGAAATGAAAGAAAAAAAAATATAAAACCGAAGAATAAAGAAATAATCCTGAAGGATGGCCATGCTCGAGGTTTGCATATGAAAAGCCTGGGAATTGATATACACCTTCATAATACTAAAGTACTTGCTTATCTCACTGACTCTGTGATATCACTCGACTCACAGGTTTTCTATTCTCTCCTGGGAATAAAGTTCGAGGGGTGGTCGAAGATATTTTCGTTATCAAGAACCTGATTTTAAAATGAAGAAAAAAATATTATATAAATAAATATAGTCACTGAAATATTTGATAGAAAAAAAAATATAATGGAAAGTAATTAATATATTTACTAATTTATATATCATTTATTTTATCGTAGTTCAACAAAAAAAATTCTTGCATAATTATATACGTACTTAAATATGTGGATGTAAGTACATGTAGATTTATATAAATTGTCGAGTCAAAAAAAAAAAGAATTACAATCAATGGAAATAGCTTGACTACTTTAAGACACGGTCGCTTCGAGTCTTCTTAGCGTACAAAGATTATCCGATACCGCGTCTATAGAATTTCAACACAGAGAGGATCATTCCAATTACGATCTCTTTATCTCGCCACGAGACTCCTTTTTTTTTTCATTTTATTTTCTTCTTTCTATTTTGTTCTTACCAGCTTGCTCGTCTGATTGTCTGCGTTTCTTTACTGCAACGGCAGATTTGAAAACTTTGGAAAAAAAGTTGTACCGCCAATGTATTTACGTTTCATCTCTTGGCAATATTCTTTGTCAAACGTATTGATTCATGGAAATGCTGAGAGTAATAAACAAAAATGAGAGAAAGAAATATAAATGAAAAGGCAAAACGTAAATACTAGTATTTATTTATGTATAAGGATATCCGTAATAATTATAGATTATCAATAATATTTTCAATAGAAAGATAGAAGTAATGTGGATAAATAGAGATGTGAATATATGTTGTTGAAATAATTTTTGATTCATTTTAATTATGATAAAATATTTAGATGAGATATTTTTTTATAAATCGGATTTTTTCATTAGGTGTATACATAAAAATAAGGAAGAATAATCTGTTGAATTGTTCAACACTTGATCCCAAATACACACTCCTCGTCCATTTGGCACCCTCGAGGAGTAGGATAATGGCGCCATGACGCACTTGCGGTTAATGCTTAACACTGACTACAGATACTTGGGGTGTGAAAAATTGCCAAAAATCTGATATTCTCGGATTAAAAAATATTGAAATTCAAAACCCGTCGTATCACAGCCGTCTCAGTTGTGACTATCCCCTACGTTAGCCGCAATGCGGAACGAAAAGTCGTTAAGGGTCAGTTTCACGACCACGCTGCCATCCCCTTGGAAATTTTCTATCCGTATTGCCGTCGTCGATATTATATTTGAGCTCGCCCTATCCATCGCCTTGTTTTTCACGTTTTTTCGTCTGTTACAATGTGAGATACGTGCGATGCCGTAATTTGATAGGAAAAAAAAAAAATAAAAGAAAAAAAAATCCTGGTTGAAACATTGTGAATTCAATCGACGGCCGAACGGACGACAATTTCGGAACGAAAATTCAAGGGGTGCGTTTATGATACCAGGGTGATCAATGAAATTATGCGTTCAATTGGAGGGTGATATTTTGTCAGTATTAATAAATATTACAACAGAAAATTATTGATAATTTTAACAATAACCAATAAATAATTGTGAATATAGTTGAAGATATTTGAAATGAATATTTGTAAATTGATAAATATTAAAAAAATTTGTTTTGATTTTGAATTGTTTCAGAACCACGATGTATGGTTTGCTCTCAATGTTCACGTCGTTTAAATTCAGCGTGGGAATTATTGCAACACGCGCAAAATGTTCATGGAACGCGATTATATGGCTCATCGAGCTCATTGACAAACTCGTTGTCCAATACACCGGCGCCAAGTCCACCAACGCCAACCCCTAGTCATTCTCATCACCAAAGTCCATCCAGTCATTTGAACATCAGTGGTAAGTCAACGGGAAGCTCATCGGCAGCCAATTCCTCCGGCGGAACAAATTCCAGTGGAAATAGCAGTCGTCAACAGCTTCAGTCATCAGCTTCTCTCATTGCCGATCCACTTCACAGTTTTCTTAGGCTTCCACAACACTTGGAAAGAAGTTTTCCACCGATGTTCAGGCCGGAATTTTTGGCATTAAATCCCTTAGCTGGTTATCGAGGTCTTCAAGATCTCCAAACGGCAACGAGAAATCTCCAAAACCTTGGGGATCCATTAAGGGGTATGGATGGACTAAATCTCGGTGATCCATTAGTGAGAAGTTCGTTAGATTCACTTAGTAATGCAAGAAATCTTGCTAATCTAACTGAACTATCCCACGGCCGTGGTTTAGCCGGTCAGGGCCATCAACCTCAATTAGAAGCCAACCTGGATTTTTATTCGGCGCGCCTAAGGAGCCTCGCTAACCCATCCTTAGGCGCGGCTCCACCAAATCCACCCACAAATTCAGCTTCTATTATCCCTGTTAATACTGTTCAACAGCAGCAACAGCAGCAACAACAACAGCAACAAATTAAACATTCAGTAGATTTAAAATCGAGTCCAGCTTTAACAAATCCACCAAATATTACAGCGCACAATAATTCACAAAAAGAAAATTCACCACCATGTTACACACAAAGTCCAGTTGGCCATAACAATAATAATTCAACCGACAGCGGTAAAACTAGTCCGCCGGTCGTGTCCACACCAATAATTACCGATTCATCTGAGACAATTTATACTTGTGAAGTGTGCGAGAAAAAATTTAGATTCCAATCAAATCTTATTGTACATCGGAGAAGCCATCAAGAAAAAGAACGGCAATTCCAAGAGTCAACTCAAGAAGGTATTGGAATTGCACGATGTGAGGTGTGCGAACTTGAGCTCACTAATTTTTCCGAGCTCCGTAAGCACATGAGGAAGGAACATCAAGAGTCTATTAATGCTGCAAGTCCACAAGGAAGCGTTGAAACTGTACCTGATGATGGATCTAGTTGTGATGAAAATATGGAATTGGATGATGTAGATGATAATGAACAAAAGGGAAATGATAATATTGAGGAAAACACACCGGAAGACTTGAGTACGACGCAGGGTCAATCAAATGACGAGAGTAGTGGACGAGTTGAAACAAAGCCAAGTCTTGTCGGTGATTTAATGGAAAAATTTGGTCTCAATAATATTGCACAGTATTCAGAAGCTTATAGGCAAGCACTTCAAGAAAATCATCGGGGTAGTTTTATAAAAACTGAAACCTCTGCTAATTTAACGAATTCATTGAACAATAATAAAGAAAAAGACAGTGCACTTTCGCCAACCAATTTTAATTCATCAACAACTGCTAATATATTTTCGGGACAAGGTTTTCCTCGAAATACCGCACCGGAATTTGGTGGACTATGGTTACCTAGTCCGCATTACCTAGAAAACAGTGAATTTCGTAAAGTATCTAAAGCCACAACATCAAGTTTAGCACTTCAGGGTTTACCAAGTCCACTTTTAAAAAAGGAACGAAGTGGCAGAAATGATACTTGCGAATATTGTGGTAAAGTCTTTAAAAATTGCTCAAATTTGACAGTCCATAGGCGATCACACACCGGTGAAAAACCATATAAATGTGAATTATGTTCGTATGCATGCGCACAAAGTTCAAAATTAACAAGACACATGAAAACACACGGTAGACATGGCAAAGATACGTATAAATGTCGTTTCTGTGAAATGCCATTTTCCGTTCCCAGCACTTTGGAAAAACACATGAGAAAGTGCGTTGTGGTGGTCCAACAAGGGCCTAAATTGTCATTACCATATCCCGGTAGTCAAGATGAGGATTCATCACTCAGCACCAAGGATACTTGATCGTGGAACGGCAGCCTACCGCAGCCCATACCGCCACTGTGGCCGCACAGGCCGCCTTACCAAGTTTATTAAGCGTCTACGATGAGTGTACGACGCCGATTAACAGCGAGCATAGTCCAAATTTGGTACAGCATCGTTTTCAGGATGACGTGACAGTCGGGGTGATACTCGCTATACTTCGCTCATCCGCCAAATGAATAAAATAAATAATAAAAAACATTTATGACTCACAGCATATTTTTAAAATGACCCTCGTAAATAGAGAGACATTTTTATGCTCCGATCATATCCATCATTTCACTCTATTAGTCAAATTAATTTCATCTTTACACCATCTTGACTTGACTTGTGGTAATTAAAACATTACAAAAAAAATATATATATTTACATATATATAAAATAATAAATAAATAAATAAATATAATAAAGAAAAACAAATCAACACCAATCTTTGAATCACCCAGAAGAATATTGTTTATTTAAAAATGCGTGAAAATTATTAATTACCACTGACAATTTAACGTGATCATAACGTGAAAATATTATATCGATATAAATAATTATAAATATCTGAAACAAAACGTATACATGTGAATATAAATATTGAATATAAATGAAACAAAAATTCTATATAAATATATAAATACAGATATAAATATATACAAGGACGTACGTAAAAAAAAAAAATTACACGAAAATAGTGAACTTTATTATCGCATTGAAGATTATTTATTTAATTATATACATATATTATACATACAAATACACGCGCGAAATATGCTGCCACATACATCTACATTCACGAAACAAACATGAGAAATTACGTATTGTAACAAAGTATGAAACGTACCACAGTGAATGAAAAATAATGATAAAGTATTTGTTCTATTTAATTTTTCAATTTTTTGTTTTCTTCTTTTTTGTTTTTGTACATTATTACAATCGCGCGAAAAACTATTGTGTAACAAAATAAAATAAAAACACGCGTGATTTAATACTTATAAAAAAAAAATGTAATATATAATTATTATTCGAATTATTACATCAACATTATTGTACTATTATTGATTCTGTATTTGTCATTCATAAGTTATTATAATTGATGTTATTATTACGTTGCATCGAGTCGTCACTGTTCATAGCTCCAAAATTGACTACTGCAACAAGGCAAAAAAAAAAA
>JAQQBS010001424.1:3397351-3421944 GCA_030347275.1 Microctonus aethiopoides
AAAAAAAAAAAAAAAAGAAAAAATATTCCATTAATATACAATGTTATATTAAGAATTCTAATAATATTTCATTTTTCTATCATTTACGAATAAACAATATAAATAAAAATGAGATAATTAAAATGGCTGAGAGTTTTAGCGTGTGTATTCCAAAAATAAATGTACGATTATAATGTCACGAATGATAATATTTCCGCATCTAATTATTTATTATTTAATTGTACATTTATATTATTTTATGCTGCGAATTTATTCCTCGTCATTATTGGCATATTTTCAAAACAAATAATAATAATAATAATAATAATAATAATAATAATAATAATAATAATAATGATAATGATAATATTAATAATGAATAAATAAATAATTGCCTTGCCCCTTCATCTCAATCAACAATTCAAAATTATTGCAAATATGTATATGGGTCAATAATACAACGATAAAACGAAGACAATTTTATCAATTGTTCGTTTAAAAATATAAATGTGTATATCATTTTATATTTTAGCGATTTGTTTTATTTTTTTATTTTAATCTTGCTCTATTAATTTAAAACCGGTATTTACACAGGGTAATAGAAAAAGTAAAAACAACATGCATCCCCAAATACAAAGGAAAAATAATTAGCATTGATATTTCTAATAAAATGATAAATTTAATGATAAAAATGAAATAATAAATACGGAATCAATTTGTAAAATTGAAGAAAAAAAAATGCAAAGATAAAAAATAAAAAATATCCATATATATATTGTTGCATGGATGAACGATGAGAAATAAAATAAAGTAAAAATAAAAATATGATTTCAGGGTATTGAAAATGTCACAGAGAAACATTTGTAGGTAAAATTCCTTACACCTAGATTTAATTTTTGAATTAAAAAAATAATGAAATATCCCGCGCACTTTCAGTATACAATCACCATTATCTAAGATATTAAAAGATTATATAAAATATGACAAAACTGAATTATTATCGAATCTAGTCCTTAGAACTGAAAAAAAAAATAACAAAAAAAAAAATTTTCAATTATAATATAGCAGATGCGGTGTATGTCTTGTGCGATTCCAATAAACAAAAAAAAAATTATTTGTAATAAAATATTCACGACTCACCTTTTTAAATTTCATATCCCAATTCCACGTTTCAATGTTTAAATTTTCAATTGACTAATGGCTCCCCAACGCGGAGAAATGCGTAAGTTTGTCATAAATGTTGCCCCTGTACATCGGCCGATGGGCATCAAATGCTAGGGGAACCCTTAGTAAAAAGGGGCACGTTCAATTTTGTAACCATGTCCTGCACATTTCTGGTTCCCCCTAAATATCAATGAGATTCAACGAACTATAGCAAATTTATTCTAGTAGTAATAGTAGTAGTAGTACCAACTACCAGCCAACACATATCTATACGAATACACATGCAAATTGTTACCCAACACGTATAAACTTCATCCCCTCAATCAATTTACAACGTGTAGTAATAAGTCCCATTGCATTTTTAATCATCTCGTACCCTGCATAAGTAAATAAATAATTTACTTAAATAATATATAAGAACAAAGACTTTTATTTTTTTAAATATTTATATCATCTTTATTATTTCTTTAACAATATATATTTTATTAAAATATTATTCCTCTTATTTAACTCTGAAAAAAAATCACAGACACTAAATAAAATAAATCTCAAATCTCAAATAAATATTAACCATTTAAAATAAATTTTAGTTCCATTTTAATAAATTAAATAACGTAAATTAATTGTTTATCTCAAAGTGCTCGAGCTTAATTTCATTTTTAAATTGTAAATTTATTAATTGGTTTAATATTTAAAAAAAAAAAAATTCCTGAATTAGATGTAAATTTAATCAACAATTTTTTGTGTTTTAAATAATTGCGATAAATTGAATATATATTTGACCTGTTGTTGTGATCTATTTAATTCTGTCATTCGTTTACCGTTATACAATGAGAAGCGACGTGAACAATAATTAATCTATACGCAAGTACATCTATAAAGGCAAACGTGGCATGTGCTAGACTTGGATATCCAAAGTCAAAGTTGGGATAATGCCACGAATTTTTTTTTTTACAACCATTGTTTCCTAAACAACACACATTCATCCGTCAAAAGCGTCTTCCGACATACTTTGGCGCACTGCATCACACAATCTAAACCGGTAAAATTTACATATATATATTCATCAAACAAATTAATACCAAAATAATTTATTTCATAAACAACTGCATTATCCAACATACAGCTCATTACAACAATATCAATCATCATTAACCATATATACATCACAAGCAATTAATTATTATCAATTAAATTTACATCCTCAAATATTTTTACATTTAATAATTTTTGATTTTTAAAAATGGGAAAAAATCTGTGGAAAAATTATTAATTATAAATTTATTACAATCATTGTGATTGCAATTAATTATCGGACAGGATTATTTTATGTACTAGTTGTACATTGTCCCCTCACAATCATTTTCAATGCGTGTTAGACGCGGTGACGTCATGACAATGGCGGACACTAATCTGCATGTCAGAAACAGAGATAGCTCGAGCAAAGCAGTCGCTGTGTGGCCCTGATTTGTCGGCTTTGTAGACAAAATATGTCAAATAATATATATATATACTTCCATTTTACTTTAATGTTAATCACCGTTGTCATATAATTTGACACATTGTACATAATAAAAAAATAATTATTCATTTACATCATCCACACTGCACTATCAACACATCGATAATTATCAAAATAAACAACTGGCAAAAATAAAAAAAATTCGAGCAAAGAAAAAAAAAATTAACATAACAATAAATCATCAATATATTTACATACAAAAAATAATTAATTACATTGTCGATAGATTTGTAAGTATAGAAGAAAAATAAAAATGTCAACTAAACTATCTTAAATTATTTAATAAACAATGTAAAATTATCCAAGTGTCAATTTTGATGAGCAAAATAATTTTTTCATATCGCTGAATTTTAATTTATTTTAATTCATCAATTATTTATGAGTATTTAAAACAATTGTATGTACATTGTTTTGGATATCTACGATTGATTGTAACGTGTATGTTCGCAGGAATATCGCGACCACCCCCAAAGGGTCAGCATTCGTCGCTGTGGAAGGGTGTGCTAGACCAATCGTAGGCGTTCAATGTCCACCCTATCTCACTGACCAATCCAAACTCTCGTCGATTCACCTTCTCATTCACACCGCGGACATTCGCTGATGATCAACACCACCGCATAAACAAACGTACGTATCTATAACATAAATATACATATGCACTTAGGCTCAGAAATATATCATACATAAAATAATTGTTAGAAAAATGTAATTAATACTTACCAATACCTAAAAAAAACTAAAAACTTAAAAAAACTACTAAAAAAATATTTAAAAAATACTAAAAACTTTAAAAAACTACTAAATAAATATTTAAAAAATACTATAAGCTTAAAAAAGTTACTAAAAAATACTAAAAACTCAAAAAATTACTAAAAAATACTAAAAACTAAAAAAAAAACTACTAAAAAAATATTTAAAAAATACTATAAAATTAAAAAAATTACTAAAAAATACTAAAAACTTAAAAAAAACTACTAAAAAAATATTTAAAAAATACTATAAACTTAAAAAAATTACTAAAAAAATACTAAAAACTTAAAAAAAACTACTAAAAAATATTTAAAAGTACTATAAATTTAAAAAAAAAAATACTAAAAAATACTAAAAACTAAAAAAAAAACTAAAAATCTAAGAAATATTTTGGTAAAAAGTTTTATCAATAATTTAGTGATAGATTATATATTATAATTACACTCTTAAATAAATATTAACCATTAAAAATAAATTTTAAGTCCAATAAAATAAATTAAATAACGTGAATTAATTATTTTTCTCAAAGTGCTCGAGCTTAATTTTATTTTTAAATACTTTTAAATATTGTAAATTTATCAATTAGCTGATTATTTTTAAAAAAATTCCCAAATTAAATTTAAGTATATTATAATTACACTGACATACTTATTATTGCTGTAACTTTAATAATGCACAATAATAGATATATATGTACATTTAGATATAATAATAACGGACAAGTTCGACGTCCGTAAAGTCGAGTAGATGTGGTGAGGATCGGTTGGAAGGTGTAGAGAGTGGGTGGCGTTGGTTGTGAAAGCCAACGAAGAGAAGCGAAAGGCAACTCATGGTATGATGCTGAAGAGAGTACCTCGCAGAATTTACGTATATATACTCTGGTATGTATATATGCATTTATATGTTTATATATGTATATAAAATGTAGGGTGAGTGAGTGAAATCGGGTGAAACAGGCACGGGAATGAAAGGATAGGGTGGAGGTGTATGAGAACTGTAGGAAATGTTGCGGGGAAGTGAAGAGTATCCGCGAATGGAGCATGGGTTATACCATTTTAGTACATAAATGTATGTAACTTTGAGTTGGTGTTGGAGTGGGCGTCGTCGGCCATCTTGTCCGGTGGGTATTGACCGAGAGACGACCGCCGACGAGTCAAGAGACATTTCATATGTATATATATAAGTGGATATATATGTGATAATTAATCGTGGTAATATTGAATTAATGCATGCAATGAGAATTTGATCCATTTTCGTCATTGGGATAGAAATGATTTTTTTTTTTATTTTATAAGTTTTGGAAAATATATTATAGTAATTTGTTTGTTTGTTGTAATGATTTATTGCTTTTTATTATGTTGGGAGAAGGAATATTTCAGTAGTGTTGGTTTACTTTTGGAATCGAGCTTTATAAATTGCTGGGGATAATTAACTTCAGAAAGTTTTCGACGAATATGAAATATTTGATTTTTTTTTTTTTTTTTTTTGAGGATTTTTTTTTTGGTTTTATGATGAATTTAGAATGATTATGATTGGGGGGACTGATAGGGAATCGTACGGGGTTTCTAATGGTCATATTTTGAATGAGAAAAAAAAATTTACAAGCTTTGAAAATAGTAAATTAAAACATTGGATAATAAAGTGTTATAATTGTCTGATGAATGCAATGATTATTACTCTTTTTTTTTTTTTTAAAGTGGAATTTTCTTTAAATTCTTCCGTTAATGCTCGAATATTGATGCATGGATTCGATAGGAAATCGCACGAGCTTTCCGACGGGCGTATGAATATTCCAAAAATATTCCCAATTTATCCACAAAAAATTATTCAAATATCTATACATAATTATTCTTAATTAGCATAATATTTAAAATTGAGCACAATCTAAAGAGAAAATTTTTTTTGAAAACTTATAATAATCTACAAACATATTTATCTACAATACAACCACATCACACATAAATAAAAAAATAAAATAAAAACCATAACAATATATTCTCTTCACAAAATAAATACTCAACACCTAAACTAAAATTAAAAAAAAAAAAAAAATAATTATCCATCATAAATAAACCAATATCAAAAATAAAAATGATCATAAAACTTATCCATACATACAGTACATAACAATTTGAAATCGAAATGATTCTCAAGTAAACTCAAATAACTATCTCATTCTACACAATCCATACACAAACCTAATCCCATAAAATTCACCATCGCATATAAATATAAAGCAAAATTACTAAAATGATAGTGTGATACTTCACCCTGCAGTAAAAATTCCACTCATACCAAATATACATTCTCTCACTTACATAACACACACACACACACATACACACCCATATTATTTTGCATATACCAATGATAAAACACCCAACATATAATTTTTTACAACTTCCATACATAACACTCTTATTTCCTATCCATCATTTAAAAAAAAAATAACTAACACCCATATCCCACACATCCACACCACTAATACATCATTGTAAAATATCCAATAAAATACCCACTAATTCACGCCTGAGCATTGCGCTATCTCATTAATTTTTTCTCCAAAAATAAACAACTTTAACTGTAACTTTCACCATCCCCTGCTCGCACATCAATTCCATTCTCTCTCGCTCTCCTTTTAATGCTTTCTCCTCTTCTCTCACCGCATCCGTGTCCCTCCGTAACCATCCCCCTGCCACTACCACCACCACCACCACCACCGAGTAACTATATCCAACCTATCTCTCTTTCTCCTCACAGCATCACTTATACATATAAATATATACACACAGTAGTAGTATAGTACTAGACCTCTTTGCATCCCTCTTGCTTTAGCTCTTCATGTCTGTTCCTCGAACTCGCGAGTAACCAAGGTACTCTGTGTGGTCGGTTGGTATAGTGGCTGACATATACATATATATTATACAATATATACACACACGTATAAAGGTTGAATATAACCCATTGGAGTAAGCGAGAGAAACAGAACAAAGGAAAACAAGATGTATATACATCTATATCTAGACTTTATGTATATTATATAGGTACGTGCAGGGGTTGAAACGGGGAATGAACGGTAGTGGGTGAGTGTGTATAAGCGAGAAAGAAATAATATTAAAGAGGAAATTGATGGAGGATGGACAAGCATCGACCAGTCTCTTGGACTTTCATAAGATGCAGTGGATCTGTATGTATATATGTATGTATATAAGTATAAAAGCATGAAGACTATATGTATAGGGTGTTGTCGACCCTTGAGGGGCTGTGGCTAGCGATTCTCTGACGTACTGAATGTACACACCACCCTCTTCTTCTAACGCGATCTACCCTGCATCCAAAACCGACCAACCGACCCCTTTCGTTCTCGCGTTCTCTCATTCTCTTCATATTCTTTTTGCTTTCTCGGTTTCTCTACTGTATATTTGGCCTCAAGCGCACTCGCTTACTCTCTGGTAACCCCATCGCCCTCGCACCACTACCTTGCTGAGGCAAAACTATATATTCACTGGCTGGCGGCCATTTTACTCTCCCTTTGCGTTTTGGACTCGCAAAATTGTAATCCGAGGCCAGGAATTCCGTGGTGAGTATCATCGTCCAGCTTCAAACGAACGTTTCTATGTATATATTTTTGTAATATAATTAT
The DNA here is from genome assembly GCA_030347275.1 of Microctonus aethiopoides. Classification (NCBI taxonomy): domain Eukaryota; kingdom Metazoa; phylum Arthropoda; class Insecta; order Hymenoptera; family Braconidae; genus Microctonus; species Microctonus aethiopoides. The sequence continues at coordinate 3,404,410 of JAQQBS010001424.1, forward strand.
GTGTATAAATTGCTTGGATATTATTGTATATATTTTATTTATTTTAATATTATTTGTAGGAAAATGTTTGGAAATTTTTTTAGAAGAATTAATTTGGTGTAATATTTTAGTTGTATAATGTATGAAGTCGAAAGATGAGATAAATAATTTTATTTGGGATGTGATGAGGGTGGTGGTGGTGGTGAAATAAAAAGAAAGCATCATCAAATACATTTATTATTTCACTGCGTTGATATTTTACATAATTTATTTTTAGTAAAAAAATTTAATTTTTTTAATATTTTATTTATTTTATTTTTTTTAGTTGATGTATTTTTAATTTCTTTACCTTTCGATTTGTTCGCGTATATTTCAACCGCTTTATTCCACTCGACTTGCAACAGGTTTTCAAGAAAGTTATTTCTTTTTGCGCGCGATGAGTCTTCATCTACATTCACTTTTCTCCAACTGTATATTTACATAATCATACAGATGAATTTAAAGATTTTACTGTTTTCCCCAAACTTTTAAATTACACGTATATTTTATTTATAATATACTACTATCTCTATTAATATCACATCACCAATAAATTAATTAACTCGTAGACAATTCAACACAAATAAAAATTAAACAAATTAACCATCAAAACTAAAACGATATTAATTATTTCTTCTATTAATAATTCTGTTCTTCTCATTGCTTCATTTAATAGTAATTCTATTTAAAAAAATTCTTACATTAAATAAATCACATTAATTCTAGAATATATTCATAAATATTTATATATTAAAAATAATCTATCAAAATTAATTAAGATTATTTATGTAATAAATATAAATATTTCACATTGATTTCTACATTTAGATCGTATCGTTGTTGCTATAATTTTGTTGGCAACGCAACGTGTTTGACTAGTACAAAGCATTTATCATTTGGACACCGTACGCGCCTCGTGTGTTGACAAGCTTGGGGCTCTTTTTGGGCCAGAGTTCACTGAAAAAAATAAAATAAAATAAGAACAACTATTATTATACAAATGAAAACTGGATCAGCTAGTAGTGTAAACGTGTTTGGGTCCCCGTATAAAACTGACCACAATCGCTCGTGTCGACAAATTTGCCGCAGTGGTAATCAATCTTTTCCTTTCACACTGATGTAGTCTACTAAAAATTATAAATTATCCACATATTTTTTCCTGCCATATAATAAATAATTAATCTGTAATTTATAAAATATTTCAAATCGGTGAATAATTACAATGAAAAATATTAAATAAGTTTGAATTTAAATTTATCATGAATATTTATTTATATATTTATGGACTTATACGTTGAGTAATTAATATTAAATTGAATTTTGAGAATTTTATTTATAATAAATATATTTATTTATTTATTTATTTATTTATTTTTTTTTTTGGAGTATTTATTATGCTACTTCGTGTGGATGCTGTAGAGGATTAAACCTCAAAAACCCTTATCAAGTTGTATCTTTATATTTATCTTAGATTACAAAGTTCAACTCCCGCAAAAACCCACCCCCGAACTAGGGGTAGAAAAATGAGTAGACTTAAAAAAAGATGGTAAATAAAATTTTTTAAATTTATTTTTCCTAATTTGATAATTATTTCTGATTTAATTTCTTTAATTAGCTTCAATTACCGCCATTTCTCCAATATTTCTTATCTAATAAATATTTTTATTACCAGTTTTGTTCTATTATTATTCTCTGTCTATTAAAATTAAGAAAGAAAATTCAACGGGTCGAACGGTGGAAAAAGATAAAGCAACTTCTCTCTATTTGAACTTGAGGGTGAAACAAGGGAGAGCCGTCAGTTGTGGGCAGACGTGTTGAATTTATTACATATCGTACAGATTCCAAATAAAATAAAAAAAATAAATAAAAATAAAAACGACCTTAATAATTATTAACATACACCTAATAATAATTACTAATTATTTACCTATCTATTTAACCATCACACCCCCACATATATAAACAATATATTCCCATAACTAAAACCCTCTCAAAAATTTAACAAACAAACATCCAATCAAACCAACCCCCAAAATAATAAACCCAAAAAATCCCATTCAAAATTCAAAAAATAAATTTTCCCACTAAATAAATATTTTAACATTCTCAAAATAACAATACCTATATACAAATCTTACTAATTCTTTATCTTTCACATCATATTTATTTACTCACATACAAAAATATAATTTAAAAATATTTATAGGACAGTAGGCAATAAAATAATGACATTGGATAAAATTCGGAAAATGGTTGAAAATTCATGGTTTCCAGAGCAGTGCGTCGCTATCGATTCGCGAGTTCCCGTGGGCGTTGCTACGAGATGGACCCTTGTACAGAGCTCGAGGAGCCTTGAGTGTCGCCAAGCTACCCAGTGCTTTTCTCTATCCTCTATTTTCATCCCCTCTCGCTTCATCACACGCGAGCGCGCGCATCAACATCTCGCTCACACCGTTCCTTTCGTCTTCTCATTCTATCTACTAGACATTTATACATATATATATACATATTACACATATACACATACATATATACATACCTTATTTTACTATATATCCACACCCCATACCTTTGCTCTCCCACTCAACCGCTCGGCTGTTATTACTTCAACAAATATACAAGATATCATATGCCAGGATCGAACACTGGCGCGCGTTGTGAACTTGAAAAAATCGCCAGATAATATTATATATATACATATACATATATATGTATATATATATATATATATGTATGTATATATGTATTGTATGATCATGTATATACGTTGCCGATGTTATTTCCGCTGTCGCCCCCTTTTTTTTCTTTTTATTATTTATATTTTTTTTTTTTCTACTCTTGCTTTTTCATCGCACGCACGCGATTCAACTGTATATATCGTGGAATGCCCGCTCGTGCGTGCCGCTAGTGCCTTTGTCTATATTTCTGCATCGCTCGAATTCACGACACGAGTGTATATAGAAAGGAACAAGATGTGTGAGACAGCCGTCATGGATCGACGATCGAAAAAGCTGCAAGAGAAATTCACCTTTATTTTTTCTTTCTTTTTTATTTTCATCATCAAAAACTTGGGGGAATTTTAAATTACTGCGACAAATCTTTAATTGTTTTCTTCTCTGTTTGCTATACAGTTTCAAACTATTTTTTTTTTATCTCAATTTCATTTGATAATAACAATTAGCATTTGATATAAACATAAATGTGCGATAGAACATTTGAAAAATATCACGAGTAAACAAAAATAAATTTAATCTATAAATAATCATGTATTTTTTTATATCGATTCAACTTTTTATCGTTGACAAATTTTGAGAATATAAATATATATAAACAATTTTTTTTTTTGTATTATTTCGATACTTTATGACTTTTCCATTGGCAATAAAATATATACACTATTGCAGCTATGACAAGAAAAAACTTGTCACGTCCTACCAAGGGTGAGTTTACAAAATACATATGTCCAGCATCCCTTTTGACTCAGGTGGCGCAATTCTCTGACATATAATAATATCATAGGTCAATTCGTGTCTCGTATTTCCAGTTTTAGACCGGGGTTATACATCTCCTCATACAAATTAATCTCCACCAAACACCTGAAAGCAAATATATTATATCATACAAACACTCAAACAATATTATTATAACTATTTTTATATCTCAATAAATCATTTGCACTTATTATCGTGATGTGATGTCAATTAAATTGACACAGGAGAGAGAGCTTTTACACATTTGGAAATATATATATATATATATTTATATAATAATTTAATACCCTCGACAAAAAAATTTATACATGTCTTCTTTGAATACACCCAGGCTTTTTATTTTATTTGAGAACTTGAGTTATACTTGATAGGTATATAAGTACGCGAACATTCGCCATACATATGTCTATATACGAGGGTGTATATACTGGCTTAATTGGGTCCGCCATTTTCGGTGACTCGCCAAGCTCGACCGCCGTCTAACTCCCTTTACCCAACTGCCTTATTACCACTCCGCCTCCCTCACAACTATATACCAGCGTCATAACTAAAGGGTTGTCTCCCTCTTTACTCGCCGACCACCAAGCCCATATTCCGCTTTTGTTTTCATCCCTCTATGTGATCCGCCATTTTGAATTTGTCATATAATACCGTCGTGTCCGTGTTTTGGACATGGAAAAACTTTGATCATTAGTGAATATATTTAAACATCCGGTGTTTGTTATCGTTTGATATCTTAATGCCTTCCAGAATTATTCAGATGCAGTATCTCATTTTTATACAGAGAAAAAAAATTATAATTAATATTATTTGTTGAATTTTTATAAAACAATTATTAAATCATTTGTAAAATTAATATTTTTTGGTTTAGTATTTAATCATTTCTGCATTTAGATCATTTTTATTTATCAATATGTGAATAAATGTTTATATATTTTTAGCGTAAATTCGAATTACAGAAGTATGACGCAAAAGTATAAATATTGAAGTAAAAAATTACCGCAACACTTATACACCACTTACAACGCGACTGAAGTGTGAAGTACATATATACATACTCTACTTGATGTAACATACGCCTACAGTTTACTACACATATCTACAAGAAATGTTACCTATTTCCCCAAACCAATTTCACCGTTAAAAAATAAAATTTTTACAATCTCACAATAATAAAATAAAATTAAAATTTTTCTCCACAAATTAATTAATAAATAAATATAACAAAATCCATTTTCACTCGCATTTAAAATACAATATACACTGCACACACATATACATATATATTAAAATTTATATTGATACATTTTCTATTTACATTTTATTATTATATATTAATTGATTGAATAATTTCCTGTGTACAAAATGAGAAACGCCCCAAGCGGACATAAACTGTTTAAACTAATTTATATATCTATAAAATATATATACATACGTGTTCGCATATACACATAGAGTTATATATGTAGATGGGCAAATATATGTATATATAAATAAGGTTATTGGCGATAACTTGATATAACGCCCGATCTATATAGGCGATTATAGTTTAGTTCAAATTCAATGTCCGGACATCCTTCGCATTCCGGAGATGTCGACTTAAAACAATTGAGGTTCGTAGTTGTACGCAATATCCTGACGATCGTAATTCGATTGCCATATCCAAAACGTCTCATCCCATACTACATATACATATGTATATAAATTATATACCTACCCCATTGCAAGTATAAGCATGTTACAACACGTATATTATCAATTTATTTATTGGGACAATAAATAAATTTTTCTAATTAATTTAATATGCAGGTCTTATTGTATACTGTATTCATTACGAATGTATATGTTATATGTACTTATAGGTATGTATACAGTGTGTTTTTAGTGTATGCGTGCAGTATATTTAACATAAACGTGAGCAGTTATACGAGACACGAAAATTATCGAACTGGATGGAAGAACGTTCAATTTGCCAAATTAATCCGTTCCGACGAGTCGGCTACCGCCTCCGGAGTTTTCGATGCAAAATGTCTGCGGCCGCACAAGTTTAATACCGTTTCCTTAATGACGCTAAGGGTTGCTTCAGACAGTGTTGGACTTTGCTCCACAATTACAATACAATTGACGATGATGGCGTTTGGTATGTGCAACTTGGAATAATCTTTGAACAATTCATTCTCGAATGTATAATAATGTATTGCATTATCATTATTACCATCTTCATCATCATCATCATCAACAAGATATGCATATCATCATCGATGTGTGTTTAAAAAAATTTGGTATATAAAAATATATTTTTTATAATTTATAAAAATTAAAAGTATGTGATGACTAAATTTTTTGTATGACTGTCCATTGAAGTTACACCCCTTCCCTCTCTCTATTTACCTAACAAATAGGGTGAATTGAGTGTGTGTGTGTGTGCGTGAGAATAATACCAACTAGGCCCCACCTCTATATATTAATATCAAACACCCCTAGTAACTTGTTATAACATGAAAATTTCTGTAATACCGACTATGCAAGAGACAAAATGTACGTGAAAGATTCTATAGGTTTACTTTACCCCTAAACATTGAATAGATGTCACTAGTACCGACTTACCAACGTTATGTAGGAATCTATCATGACCCTGGAATGTAAAATAAGCATGGGAAAGCGCAAAGCACGATGGACTTTGATAAAAATTTTAAAAATTAAAAAGTAAATGAATAATTTAAAAAATTTTTTTTTTTTGTCTTTTAATTTTTTTATTATTATTCATCTTATTATTATTTACTTAATAAATTGTGTGGTATAGTAATAATAATGTTTATTTAATGTGAATAAATATTTTCATTTTACATTTTATTTTATTTTCATTTGAAAAAAAATAAAATAAAATTTTTTCTTTTGACAAGGAGGCTGTGAGTGACATCTCCCACGTATTATTCTATTGAATTTTGCTCCTGACGCAAGAGTATATACTTTATCACTTTATATTCGTTGTGCTGGCAGCGTGAAAGTGCCATTACAATTGCAGAAAAATATATACATACGCCACGAATATAAATAATCAAAAATAACAGGAAATTTATTGATACATATTCGTATACATTTACTTTGAAAAAAGGGGAAAAAAAGTCAACTTATCCTTGCGTATATAAATGTAAATACATATATGTATATATTATATATACATATATGTGACATAATACCTTTATATAATAGATACCGCGTGCGACAACATAAACTCATCCGTGTCCAAATGCGACTAAGGGTGCGCGGTATGTGTAGCTCCTACGTAAATACAGATTTTGCGCACATTTACCATATAAACATCAGCCAATGTTCAAATACAGATGTAATCCCCGTCGTGTATGTATGTTTACCTCGGTAATAAGATCCGAGTCATTTACCGATATGCTGTAATTCGTAATGTATTAATATCTGATACTTTTCGCAAAGTTTTAGTCGATGGTTAAGTAAATTTTCGTGTTAATTTTATTAATATATTTATAATATTCATCAAGTAAATAAATATTATCTATTTAACTTTGTCATTGGCAAATATTTTTTTCTACGGTCAACAAACTAATATTATACCTATACACATTGTTTAATGCTGCACCAAAGTACTAGGATAATTATTTGCTCTACAAGTTAAATGATAAACTTTTAAAGAGTTAATTAAATAATCGACAAGCACCGCGTCGTAATTAAATATTTTTTATTAATACCAGAGAAATATATTTTTATCTATTATGTATATTTATTCAAATTGATCCAACAATCAGCAAAAATACACAGTACAATAAATATAAATATAATTTTAAATAATATCACAAATAAAATAAACAAAAAATTTTAATACAAAATAAAATTAATAATTTTTTATCGAACACTGTAATAAATATTTTTTCATTATTTCCATTGAATAAAAAATAAGATAATGCAAAATAATATCAAAATATCTTCGATACATTTTACAATAAAAAATAATATTAGTAACAATGATAATAATACAAATTTATTTTTGAAAGAATCTGCGGGAAAATGCAAATGCGCAGGGCATCTGGCAACAATGGCCGTGATCTTACCCCTATTTTAAGGGTCGGTTTTCGGGGGTGGTCGTTTCGACCCTCGCTACCACTGTCGACGGGAAACGACAAGAGAAACTTGTCGGGGGTTGCGGGGTGGCCGGGGCATTGCCGGCCATGCAAAGCAGGCAAAGACCCACCGGGCGTTCGGCTGCTATACATATATATATATGCCGGCACCACTAACCCCTGATAAGGGTGGACAGCCACGATCGATTAGAGGGCTACCTAACCCCTTCTCTCTCTTTCTCTTGATCCTCCACCTCGCCATCGTGTATAATTCTGTCCTCTAAAACTAAATTTATTCTCACATTTATAAAAATAACACGTTGAAAAATTTCTAAAATTCATCATTAAAAAAAATTTCCCATCAGCATCATCATCATCATCATCATCACTTCAACAACTATATTAATATAAATTCATTAAATTATTATTTAATTTATTATTCACATAAAAAAATCTATTGCAGTTTACTGATAATTATTTTTTTAATTTTATTTCTACACTTTTATTTATGATAATATAAATTATCTATTAGTTTATTTTTTTTTTTTATTTTTCTATGTTGAAGATAAATGTAAAATCTGTATATATATGCGAGAGGCTTTAAAAATGATTGCCAATAAATTGTCGTGTTAGTTTGGTCGAGTGAACATTCATTCCTTTGTGAGCGATATTTCATTCTCCCGCGGTCATTTTAAAATTTTCTAATTTACTGGAAAGCAACAGTAGGCTACACAATGGCTACTGAATACTATTGATGTCATGCTACTCACGAATGACATACATTGAAGTAACATTGTATATGTATAACTATCAGGTGGCGATTCATCCCTAATAAAATTTAATTGAATAAAGTCCAAAAACATTTTCCAATTTATTTCGTTAAATATCGCGAAACTTTTAACAAATACAATTTTTTATAGTTGATTTATATTATGTACGTCAAGTTCTTGATGTTACTATTTATATAGATGTGTTTGTTATGTAAAAAAAAAAGCGTTTTGATATATAAATACAAGTACATATGTCTATGGACATATTCTCTCGTACAATGATATAAGTTTGACCATCTTCTATATTCGCTTGTGTATAATATCCGGTGTTCGTGTCGTACTACGCAAGTTTACGAGGGTAATAATCGTGCTTTTCTTGCAGTTATATACATCCCGACCCATTTCCAAAATTCACAGGACACACATTTTATGATATTAACAAACCATATCGTACACAGCTTTTTTTATTTTTGATTTATATTATTTTTTGGTGAATTAAATAATTCTATGCATTCAAATTTTAATTCTATCATATTTTTAATTATTTCTTATTGATTTATGAATTTATTTGAATGTCTGTTATTTAAAGATAATAAAAAAGTCGGCAGATTAATTTACAAATGTGAAATGAGGAGAGAAAAAAATAAATGGAATGAATAAAATTATAAAAATTCAATATGACATATCAAAAACAAAAATTTATGGATAGTACTATATGAGAATTTGTGGTGAAGATAAAATATATGATAAGTATAATATATATCCATGTAGAGCGTGCGAAAAGAAAATCAGATGAGAAGTGAAATAAAACAAAAAAATATCCGTGTCTCAGGAATTTTCATATCGACACAGAATGGCAGTTTTTTAATATTAAATTCCTTTCATAGTTCCATTGCGTCCGCGAATTTTATTCCATCTTTCACTTCAAACCCTATCAATGGAGAATGCATCATAGCCATATATACCATTACATCCACATAAAAATAAAAAAAACAACTAAATAATAACATTAAAATGTCCAAATTAGAATAAAAAAAAATTAATTTATAATCCCAAATAAAATTTACTAATCAATTTAAACGAATTTAAAAATAGACACCAGCGGTGAATTAGGTATACTATTCATATACAGAACACACATTTATGTGTACCTATATAACCAATACATGACCGAACACACGGCAATAAATATCCAATGAATTTCTGCCCGGGTGGCCCACGCAGACCATTATTTTTCTAACAGCATCCCCATAAAAAAAAAATAGAATGGATGAAAAAATAGACGACTGGAGAAGTAAAAGAGGAAAAAGTTGCAAAGGGTGATTGGAACGGGTGGTGCATAACGGCCCAGGGTATACACGGTCGCGCTACAAAACCCAAAACAGTTTGCTCGCATCTCTACTGTCATTTATTTTGTTATTTATTTTCTCTACGCGCGACAAAACATATAAATGTGGATATATATTATATAAAATGAAACAGGAACATACTTGTATCTTCACTCCTTTCGTTCCTTATTTTTTCTCATCCTCTCGCTCTATTTATCTATCTGTCATACTCATTTATGTATATACTGTACCCTGGACTCATTCTCATTCTGTCTATCTTCATGATTCCGTGGGATCGTTTGTCCCTTTTCCATCAACAATTTTTTTTCCATTGCAATTCTCCCTTCTTCTCTTAATGCATTGTCGAGAGTCGAGTGCGGATTTTTTTTTAACCCTTAAAATTCAACGAAGGGTTGCACCAGCTTTTGGAGACGAGCCGTAAAGGGGCCAAAAAGCGCGTCAATATAATGGTGACATGCGGGATTGTATAAGAGTACGTACCACATACTACCAGAGGTGCAACGAAGATGGGGAATGAAAAAAAATGTTCTTTGAAAAGAAGGATTACATCGGGGATTTTGGTTTTCGGGTTTCATCTAAATCTAAAACCAGTGAAAATTTTATACTTATTAAATGGGGTTGATTGTCACTGATTATTAGTTGACAGTCACTGGGTTTTAATTTTTTATCATTGTGTATAACAGTTCGTTTAATCAATTAATTAATTAACGTCAATGGAATGTGTTAAAATTAAAAAAAAAAAAAATTGTTTAATTTTATATAATTATTAAAAATTGTATATTAAATAATTATGTGAATGAAATTTAAATTTATTTGATAATACAATTAAATTAGTATGTTCAAAGTTTTATTATTGTAATAATGCTGATTTTAACTAGATGATTATTCTGTTAATCTTCAAAATTTTCTCAGCTTGATTATTACATTTATTTCCATATTGTAAACATTAATGTAAACCTACAAAACAACAATTTAATTTGCATAATTCATATTTACTGCTTTATAAAATCCTTGAAAATATAAACAAAATAAAACAGATATTTATCATTTGATAAAATAATTTCTCAAGTTGATAAAAAAAAATTAAACATAAAAGTATCATAAAATTCTTAACCAAATAAAACACCATTTTATTTTTTTTAATAACAATACCACTCATATCACCTTTATACACACCAATAGTTTGTTTGTTTGGACAATAATTCTTCATACTCTTCCACTTCTGCACTCATTGAATTATTGTCGTGGGAATACTAAAACGATTCATTCACTCAAACACATATTAACAATAAAAAAAAAAAATATATTAGTTCTCAATATGACAGCGAAGAGTGTTATTTTTTTTTTCTACCAACGATGGTGGCAGCCCCGGGGGTGATGTGCAATATCAAGGTGTGTACTGCCACAACTTTGAAGAAGGGGAGGAGAAACTGTTTTTTCTGGACGTTTTGAAAAAAAAAAAAAAGGCATCGTTCATACCTGTATGCTTGGAAAAAGAAAGGGGAAATAAATTCCTACTACCTGTGTCAAAATGAATATAAAAAAAAAACGGGTTGATAAAATTAATGACTCGATACACCCCACATGGAACCTTTTCCCTCATCGATTCTCGCATCAATATATATATTGCAGTGTCATTAGATTCTCATAGCATTGAAATAAAATAATAATTTTTATTTTTAAATAAAATTATATTATTTTATTTCAATGCTATGAAATAATTAATTAAACAAATAACAACTACATATAAATACAAATATATAACTGCTATACAGTAGTTTATATATACACATGTACATACTTATATACATACATATATGTACAGCAAAGAGATAGGTTATTTTATATAGTGGATCGTGAGATGTTTAGCTCTCAGTAGAGCCGTTACAGTGTTATTTGGGCCACGTTTATATGTATCTTATATCGGCTTTTATTCTCCAGGGAGATTCACGGCCAGGCTGAGTCGTTGAAAAATTGAAGAAGGGTACAAGCCTAGAATATATATACATACATACATGTATATGTAAAAAGTAAAGCTATATCTAAAGTGACCAGGGGTTCACGTCACGTTTCTGATAGGGAAGTGTTTCAGCTTCACCACACACGACAAATTTAAATTCAAATTCCACGATTATATTCTTTCGATTTCCACATTTTTTTTCCATTTCACCAACAGTCATTGTATAATAATAATAATAATATTCATCATAAAAATTCGCGTATTGCCATTTGGAAATGCTTATGTATATTATTAATATTAATATTTATATTTGGATATGTATATAAATAAATATGGTTTTGATTATTTTGTGTATCGTGATATAAGTGCGTTTATGGTAAAAGTGTTGTTTGCTTATGAGAGAACTTGGGATTCGATGTAGTCGTTTGAAGTGATATATATCTAGTGTGAAATGTAAATGTCAATATGGAATATCGAAAGAAAAATATAAATACGTGGCGCGTAGAAAAATTTAGAAAAGTTTAAGTGTTTTTGTAAAGTATTTTTTTTTTTATGTTTTTATTCTTTAGAATATTTATTTTTATTTTCTTCTTTCATGAGAGTATTTATATACTTTGCTTCTTAGTTTTATTTGTGATGTATAGTAGTGTGCTGTACTGTATATTATACCCACAGATATTCTTTTAACGAGATGCTCACGGCTATTTTCACAATGCGCATTTATACATATAAATTTTCTTATGTATTTATATGAGAATATAAATGTATTATCCATCCGCAGAGTTGCTCGAAGTATAACAAGGATAACAAGGGCATTGTCCCATTCGCAAGAAAGCACATATGTGCAGCTTTTTATGATTTTAATACTGTTGTTATTTTATTAGTTTTATATATTATTATTTTTTTTTTAATTTAAAAATTATTTTAAAATGTATTATTTTATTTTTGTAAGGTTTATTTCTAGAATTAATATGTAATCAATATTGTACGAATGACTTTGAAGCTGCAAGCCATTCCTTAACCCGTTTAGAGTAAGTTTTATGTATAGCACTACGTGGTTGATACACGTCAAAACTTGTTTTCCACTTCCTCTTCAAAGCTGGTTCCGAGACATGGGACGTTCTGGGTCACGGTTAGGCCTCTTCCAATGTGTATTATACCGACGGTCATGTCATTGACGGGTCAAAAACCGGACGCAGTGAGCCACGCGACCAAAAAAAAAAAAAACCCCCATTAAAATTTATATTAATAATAAAAATTCTTGAATTAAAACAAATCGAAAATTCAAAGAAAAAAATTCAATTAAAAATTTTTTTCTCCTATAACAAACAGTAAAATAATATTCCTCTCTTCATTATTTATATTTACCCCCCCTTTGCCATAATTAAACATATAAAAATAAATTAATTAAAATTTTTTTCCAAGTATTTTTCAACAAATGAAAATATATTGAGTAATCTAAAAATATTGATGCTGTTATATTTGAATAAAAACGCGACAGGGGGTTTCTCTGTGTAAAACGCCATTTTTTTCACCCCCCTCATCCGGACCCTCCCCCGTCTGACGGTATATTGATATAAAAAAAACGAATAACGCTATCCCATTGGCCGCAGTAACTGTGGGGTAAACCTACACTCGCCCTCACCCTATAACATCGATGCTGACCAAGCATCAGCTTTATATTGCCGTGGCAAAATTTATATATTTATATATCTTTGCAGCGCACACATGTGATATTCACATTTACATAAATAATAAAATTTATATTGATATTTATATACATATATATTTTTTTAAAATATTTCTTTATGTCCGTCGTTATAAATATCTCAACACTTCACGTTTGCTTCTGTGACGCGCACTACATATAAAATAATAATTAAACTAATGATTGGATTAAATTTTAGTGCACTGGAATTATTATAATAACTTCCACATATATTTATCAGTATTTATATACTTGTATCACTTTGATAATAGGAATATTATTAATGGAACTCACCTCAAGTGATGATGGCGAATAATAAAATTCACAGGATGAAGATAAAGTTCTCTTGGTTGAGTTTCGCACACGACTGGAGAGAACTTTGGAGACAGTCATCATTATACATATGCAACTCGCAGAAGGTGTGATTGGGTCCTAAAAATCTTACCTGAGAAACTGTTAGTCTGGTGGGGGTCCAGGTAGAAAAAGGGTTGTAGACCCCTTAGGGTCCCTTGTCGATATCATTTTTTTTTTTTTTTATTCTTTTTTACTCTTCATGGTACTAATGAATGGATTGAGACCGTTGAGCATATGCGTGAACCGAATACATTCTGCTACCTGAATTATTTTGTATGGTATGCTCTAGATATGTTCGCATTTGATTCAATTATTCGAATATATACATACACCAACAGGATTTGCAAATGTGTATAGAGTTTAATATTTATTTTTTTTTATCAATTTTTATGTACGAAATTTTTGTGCTCAATTTTTTATATAATTTCATTATGATGTTTCTAAGGAAAATAATGAAATTATTTATATAAATATGTGTATAAAATAATATTTTTTGCAAATAGATAAATTTAAAAATTTTTATTAAATTTTTAAATATTTTATAAATTAAATAAATCATCGTTGTAACTATTTAAAATTATTTTTGCATTAATTAATCAATGGGGTTTAATTATTATTTATTTGATAAATTTATAAATATTTTTTAAATTAAATAAATCATCGTTGTAATTATTTAAAATTATTTTTGCATTAATTAATCAATGGGGTTTAATTATTATTTATTTGATAAATTTATAAATATTTTTTAAATTAAATAAATCGTCATTGTAACTATTTAAAATTATTTTTGCATTAATTAATTAACGCTGTTTATAATTATTATTTATTAAATATACCATTGTGACGATATTTATTTCCTTAATTATGTGAGAGATGTTTTTTTTATTTTTTTGTTTTTGTATATTATTACAGAATCATGTTCACAAATGGAAATAATGACACACAAAAAAAAAAAAAAAGGTGCTTTCGTATATTACATACTAGATGGGAATACAGATATATATACTTATTCATCAAACGTAAGCTTTTAGGTACCTGTAAGAGACCAACCTGCCAATACGCAATATAAAGTCAATAGTGGGTTCATGCGTTTCACCCTATTGGGGTAGATTACGTGCTTTTCAAAAAAATTGAGTCATCTGAGAGGGCGAGTAAAGTACAATAGGGTAGCAGGACTAGTTTTTGGTGAAAAAAATGACGAAAAAGGAGATCCGATCAGCCAAAACAGAGGGCGGAGCACGATGAAATTGATTACTAAGGGGGCAAATAAAACGGTGACAAATATCTATTGCGAACAAAATAATTGTTCCTTTATCATTTTCAATGTAAACATAAACATAAACACATAAAATATATATCCAACTAAACTAGTAACGCTTTTATGTCGGAATATATATTTATTTCATCACTGATATATTATATAAATATACAGCAGACAGAAAAAAAAAAGGTTGTGTACTCTTGAATTTAATTATTTAATGCATTGAATGCATGCTTTGTATCTGGGTAACATATCTCAAGTGCCCTTAAATTCGCTTGGACACGCTTGGAAATTATCTAAAATCTACAGGTCCTTACCATACGAAGAGTCCTCATAACTGATGGCAATCTCAAGCCATTGATAACCATTTAAATTAATTTAACCATCAAGTGTTCATTCAATATTAAATCATCACTAACTTTAACAAGTGAATAATTAAATTCCTCAAGCTCTCATTTTACTTTCCTGACATTTTTACAAATAATCTGAGTAAATAGCATTGAATATTCATAGAAAGATTCACGAATTTATATACAAATACAAATGCTCAATAAAATCTATCAATACATAGGAATATAAATATTAGCGTAACGGAAACTAAAAAATATAAAATAAAAAATAATACACGAAAGCACCTTCTATGGATCGATAGTTCACCGCATCCCTAACTCTTTTCACAATTTTTTAACCCCATCTGTCGCTCTCTCGCGGCGCATCCCTCTCGCGTTATGTCACGTTCTAGCGCACAATATATATACATTCATACAGGTATACTAAAAAAATTATCGTGTAAAAACGCGCACGATTTATAATTTCATACGCGTGAAAACAGTATAGGTAAATCAAACTCATATATTCACTGTGTTACGCACATTTATCAGATTCAATACAATATAACAGTAACCCAGACTATATGTTTGCGTTTGTGTATATTTTAACATGCGTAATATCGACCTACTTCCGCGAGAAAAATTCAAAGGTTCAAAAAAAATTAAATAAAAGAAAGAAAAGAACTACTATACTGCCCTACGCATCGTCAACAGCATTTTGGCTCTTCATTGAGTGCCTGGCGGCTACCTGGAAGGTCGTTCTTTTCAACCCAAAGGATAATCCATTAACATAATTTTACATGGAGAGGCTTTATTTGACGCGGGGGAAACATTATGTCGATGCCGCGCGCGATGCCAGATGCAAAAGAGGATCGACCAGCGAAATAAATAAAAAAAAAAAAGGGAGTGTATACAGTAAAGTGTGTGTACGTGCTAGATTGTGAGACAGAGAACAAGAGAGAAAAGCAATATTCCAGGTATATAAGCATGGACCCATAACTACACTAAGGGGTTAATTCAAATATATTGAAGAATTTCCCCGCGAGATTTTTGCGCAACGGTTGCGCACTAACCCTTAACCCGCACCCTTTTTATTCTTATACACTTTTGTACCTACTACACATGTATATAGTATATAAGTATATAGGTATATGTAAAAAAATATGCATTCATGTGCAGTGTATACCTGAAATTGGTAACTCTAGCTAGGACACAGCGCAAATAATAAATAACCCCTTGACTAAAAATGTCGGATAATGCAAGAAGGGGCTGAGTATAAGCGCGTGATTGATCCTCCATAATTCTAACGTGTTGTTGTATATATGCACGTTGTGTATACATGTATAATATTGCGTATTTTTGGGGAAAATATATGTGTACTCGTTGAGGAAAGAAAGAAAAAAATATAAATAAAAATGTTGCATGCTTGCGGTAAAATAGAGGGTGCGTGAAAGAATATGTATGTATAAGAGGAAAGCTAATAAATTGAACGTGTCTGCGGTTGAGGTTTCTCGCTTGGCAATGTTATATACGAAAGGTCTGCCGGTTTCAAGTATAAGAAAAACGATTGTCGTCTCTTTCTTTTTCTTTATCTCCAGTGTAAGTTGATTTACGAGACGTCTGACGGGCCATTCGTCCACCAGTCCTTCGGACATCACGCACTATACTCTCCGCGCGCGTTTTGCCCTTTATTTCTTATCAGTGCCGAGCAGTAGCGGCCATTTTATATAGGAACAATTTTTTGTTTGCGCCCTTTAGCTTCAACGATTTTCTATACTGACTTATAAAAAAGCAGCGCTTTTTTTACACTTTCAAATATTCAAATCCTCATTTTTCTTATAAATATACAACTTATTTTCTTTTTAAAGTTATTTGTTGAACATTTGTTTATAGTACATGTAATTGTAATTTATACATTAATAATTATTACATATATAATTTATTTTAATTTAAGTGACAGTTAGTTTATTTTTAACTTTAATTCGCTAATTTAATTTTGAATATTACTTTAATGGTTAGTTATAATGAATTTGATTATATTAATTAGGAAAATAAAATTTTTTTCCTAATTAATTTGTTTGATTTATAAATTTAATGATATTATTTAGAAAAATAAAATTATTTTACTAATTAATTTGTTTGATTTATAAATTTGATTATATTAATTAGGAAAATAAAATTAATTTCCTAATTAATTTGTTTGA
>JAQQBS010001424.1:3425459-3488205 GCA_030347275.1 Microctonus aethiopoides
TTTATGTTTAATGGATAATTTTTTATAAACCTCATCTGCGAGTGACGTGAAATGATGGACTGATTTTCAGATTTAATGTAACTTGAATGAACACGTATTTTAGTATCGTAAATATTTTTTTTAGTTTATCGCATTATCCCAGAGGGCATTTATAAAACAACTGCGAATGTATATTATATATATACAATTGGTGGGGATGTAACATTTAGATACATAGAAGGTATGTATAATGTATATGTAGGTATACCTGGTGCAGTAAAGCCTGCTGCACCTTCGGGAAAAAACTACCCCTTCTAAGCTTTCCTGCTCCCGTTAAGCCTGACGAGCCAGTTTTAAACCAGACTTGGCACGCATCACCTCGTGATGGTAAGTATTGTTACAATAATACCTATGTATGTGTATAATAAATATAAATATAAAATTATATCTGTATGATTAGATAATAATTTTATATTTATACTTCGCTGTCATGAAAATCCTTTTTGAGAAATTTATATAATTTTATTTTTATATATTTCTATTTTAATTGTTTAATTATTTTTGTCAAGAATTATATTATTTATGGACTTGCGCATTAATTATTGCATTGTCCTTGAAAAAATTTATTTATAAATTCGTAAGATTGTTATTCAGTATTTATTCAATAATTAATTTATTTTTTTTTTTATTTTTTCTTGGCGAATTATATTAAATTATTTGTTGAACTTTGTATACTTTTGAATATTTATTCATCTTATTTTATGGTTGAATGTATAATAATATGTATAGATATTATAATTGAGAGATTATATGGTACTTGCCGAAGCTAAAGAAAAAAAAAAAAAATTCATTGGTTCCGGATATACGGTTATGGCATTGTAATTTTCCGAGTGAATGAAAACATATGAAAATCTGCAGGGCAAACGAGAGAAACATTTGGGGACGCCAAAAGTCAGATCTAATAAAAGTCTTGTTTCCTTTTTTCTCTTTTTCCATTTTCCATCGCGTCTTTTTTTACCTTTTATTATATTTTTTTTCTTCATATTTTTTATTTTATCTGCATTTATTTTTCTCCTTCCTTACCCTCGTTATATTTATATTTACAATAACAATTATAACTATATTATTACTTCTATTACTTCATATTATTATCTTATAATTAATTCAAAATTTCCTTCTGTCAAAAATAATTAAATTTTAATTTATTCATAATTATTTTATTAAATCATTTCTATTTATATTTATATATCTGATGTCGACAACATTGTGGTTTTTAAAATACAACAAACACAGAAGGTTGAATAAAATAACCGCGAATAATGTAGCACACAAGATAGTAAACGCGTAAAGGTTGGAATATCTTTCCCCAATGGAGCAGGATAATGTGTGAGGGAGGGAATACAGACAAGGAAGAAAAGGGCTGTTGGACAAACAAAAATATATGTGAACAAAGATGTCTTTCCACCACCATCACCACCACCACCACCACCCGCCCCATATACAGTGGCGACTCAAGGCGTGTTCCTTTTTTAAACAGGGAAGCAGTTGCGACCACGAATCGATGGCAGCTATACGCCAACTGGACCCCAGTACAGTCTCGTAAAAATTATTTTATTTCTATATTCACTTGAAATTTTTAATTTCTAAATTTATTTAAATAGACTATAAATCATTCAACAAACTCATGGAAAATTATTAAATTATTATTACATAATACATAAAAAAATTTATATGTAAAACAAAGAATGAATTCAAAAATTTTCATTTGCGACACAATGATGAAATGGAAAATTGTACGAGGGGTTGATTTTCTTTGAAGGAGTGTACTACGCGTTATAGGATATGCGGTGTGGTTGATTCCTTTGCATATATTTCAAATTTCCTACTGATGTACTGTCGAGAGAAACATGACATTGAACAAAAAGAAATTTTTTTTTCTTTGTTTTAATTTATTAGCTGAGTTTATGAAAATAATACTAAAAAAAATAGACATAAATTTTTATATTTCTCTTTGAATGATTTAGGGAAAATAAGTGACATAAGGAGGGAATAACTATGTGTATATATACTATGTACTATTGTGTGGATATCAGACTCTCAAATTGATATGTCGATATATAAAGGAGAGAAAGCAAAAAAAAAAAAAAAAAGTAGCAGGATAAAAAAAAAATGTTATTTACGCAGTATGTACTGGGTTGGAAGACCGAGAAGCTCTAGCCTTATTTACATGTGGTAAGTCTCCTACGAGACCAAATCCCGGACTGCGCTTTGGAACCCTGATAATTCTTCCTTTGATCCCACTACCCTGGGTGAGTCCTATCGTGTCCCTCGGGTAGTACCCCCCGCCCATCACCGCGCCACCCCGCTTGGGAGTCGGCAAATGCAGATCGTGTATGATGAAAAAAAAAGTATATAAGAAATAAAGAAAAATTTAAAGAAAAAAATTTATAAATAATGAGAAAAACTTTTGGAAATTTTGGGAAATTAAAATTTAGAATTTTTTGGGGTTGTTATCTATGGCTTTGATAATTTTTTCATCACGATATATATTAGTACACATGTCTTGAAGATATTTGTTATATTCTTTATTATATAAAGATGAAAATTGCCAAATAGTTTTGCGAGCTAAATATTACTTGATAATTCAAGATTTAGAATTAGTTTTATTTAGAAACATATACGAGTATACAGTTCCGAGTTAGGATTAGATACTTTAACTTGAGTTATTGTAATCAAGTGGAAGTTTATTGACGAACAGTTTGAAATAAACTTCAACGAAAACCGCAAAACAAAAAGAGTAATATTAAATTAATAAAAAAATTAAAAAATTATCAGCAATACAAAAATTTTAAAAACGTAATATGTCTATCTCGATCATGATAATTCTTTGAAAAAGTAAGAGCCTCATTAATAAAATAAATAATAAAACTCTCTCATTCACAAGAAGCTAATTAATAAAAATAAAAAAAAATTATAATATCCTCTATCAAAATACGCCATTTATAAAAACTCCAATATGAATATAAAATAAATCGTGCCAAACATCCATTGTATAAGGTCGATGTTAAATTTAGTTATAGTTGAATGAAGTATATAAATACTTATATAGAAAGAGAGCTGAATTTTACAATGTGCAGCCGGCTATCTCGGTACAGACGCAATTTATCCACGACAGATCGAGTATCCCCATTGGGGTAGTCTACCAATAGGGTTGCTGGTCAGCTTGAGCGTCTGGTTAGAATAAAGGTGGGGACAGCAAGTCGACCATTGGTCAGTGGTAGCACCCCGGGATTGCCGCTAGTATTGAGCGAGCCAGCATACCAAGGGTTCGGGAAAAAAACCGCCCCGAACTGACCTCAAATGTCCTACCCTCGTCTCACAACTCACCCCTACTGCCGTATACCAATGTTGCCGAGTTTAAACGTCCTCCTCCCCTCAAATACATCCTCACTTTCATTCCCCTTTATCCCCATCATCCCCGGCTATGCCATCATCCCCTTTACCGTTGACTCTCTCACTATATATTTGTCTCTATACTATTGCATATGCGACATACACGACCCATTTGCAACACTATGGGCGCGTCAATATTTTGTCTCTCACAACAAACTTTTATCAATGGATTGTTATATTATTACTGTTATAGAGCATGTAATATTATACGCACATTTATTTATTTATTTTATTTTTTACTTAGGTTAATTTACTTGCTGAATTCGAAAGTCGAATTTTTTGTGCTTTTCTAAGTCTTCTAGTAGTCGATTAAAAATCCTATGGCACTCGTTGGTCTATCAATTCTACTTTGAATCTGGGGAAGCTCTAAAAATCTAGGAGTTAACCTAGTTTTATGCTTTTTACACTCAATACAACATTGTAATATTTTATTTCATAATAAACTTAGACACAAGTTCCTTCTTTGCGCCTTAGAATGGAAAATTTGGCAATACTTTGACTACTTCGAAGTGTTGTATTAATTTTCTATTAAAATATTTCTAAACAATCTTGCTCTTGAAGAACACCTCACTAAATGCTAATAATGAGGTTTAAAGTAGGATAAAAATTTCGACTCTGGTTATTAATTAATTAATTTTTTATTTCAAAGTAAATATTTATTAATTTAATATTGAAATAATATATTGTACAAGTATATAAATTCGCGTAATTGTTTCTATTTATTAATACATTGTATAATTTGTATTCTTAAGGAACATTTTGAGATCACAAGAATATTAAATTAGTAGCGGTTCACCTGGGTGGTATGTATTATATATAAGACTTGGTTCGTAGTTGATTTGTGATAAGATCGAACTGTGTATAAGGGAAGTAGACGAATTGCTAAATCACATTTTACGTGATCACCTATTCAGAAAGTTATTTCATTCACCGCTGTTGCTGTATTTCGCTTCCGATTTCTTGATTAATTATAACCAAGATGATGAAAATTTGACCAGGCGTATGAGGATATTTATTTATTACGTTTGTATGGATTTAAATATGGATTTTGGTTTTTTTTATAATATGTGGAATGGATGCGTGTGGATTTGTGTATGATCAGATCATCTTTAAAGATTTCACTTACAAAGTCAGAATGAAATAACGAAAGAAAAACAGAAAGAATGTAAAACAAGAGACTGCACTTTATAGTCGAGTAGCTCGAGTGAAAAATTCGTTTAAAACCAACCAAGTGGCGCGATAGCTCGGCTTTAAACACACGCCATGTATATATAGTGAGAAAACTTCAAACTTTTCCTTAGGTATATATACATACATATAAATATATAAATATACCATATTAACATTGCTTTGTCTGAACATCCATTCACTAATTTCAACTGTTTTAGTGTCAAGAATTTTTCATCGATAAAAATATATTTTACTCTAAATTGAAGTATGTGAATTGATAAATAAATAAATAATGATTATATTATACTGCAAATATTATCACAGTATATAGAATGAAATTTTAAGTTAATTAAACAGATAATTGAAGAATAATTTCAACGCTTTAATAATTGCTAAAATAATTCATGATAATTATCAAATATTCATCGATGGAATAAAAGTATTTTTTAAACCATTTTTTAATTGTAATAATTAATTTACTTAACTTTTAAATAATCTTAACAACTTGACAAATAATCGCAACACCTTATTGTTTTTTTATAAAAATATTAATAATAATACTAAAAAAAAAATCTTCTGAATCAAATCGCTATTAATTATGACTAATATAAACTTTATTTATTTCTCAAAGTATACATACTTGTTATCTTACTTTTGTAATCTGCATAAAATACTCTGTGAGACAGATCAAATAAAAATAAAAAAACAGACAACGAGCCTGGTGAAGTTGTCCACATACATAACAACTAACATAAAATAGCAAGTTGAAAAGTTCATGAAACGAGGGAAAGAAAAAAAAAAAAAAAAAAGAAAAAAGAAGAATAGCAAGATTCTGGGGTAATGCAGTTAATTTAGTAAATAGGGTTGTCCTTCCATCCCTATAACATGGCCACTATTTTATACATATATATATACTTTCTACCAAGCTTCTTACTGATCTCTTACATATACTCGCGTTTCTTTTCACTCTTTTTCACATTCATACACATATATATTTCTGAATATATGTACAAACACGTTGATATGTGTATGTCTATATACTGGTGGATGATCCTCGATATAGTCTAATAAAAAGCATCCCCCAAGCTTGCGTCGGGGTATGGCGGGGTCAAAAGTCCATTCGGAAAATGGAGGGACTCGCCTCGTTCAACTAAATCTACCCAATACTGAAATTCAATTGTCCAATTTCCAAATTCCAATAATATAAAAATACCTATCAAATACTAATTATTAATATAAAATAATGAATAATTATAATTTATTATCATAGAAATAATATAAGTTTATCAAAGGCAATGATTAATCATGATAAAATGGAATTTTTTTAAATTTATTTCCAATATTATTGCAAGACAAAATTTTTGCCGTACGTTAGGAAGACGTATGGGAGGCGGCTAGTCCTGGCCAGGATTCGACTTGACTTCCGACTTTCTCTGCAGAAAACATTGAGTTTATATGTATATAGAGAGAGGGTGCTGGTGGCCTCCGGTTTCTCTTTCTCTATTTCTCCCTCTATCTCATCCCACCACACATAGCGCGGCAAGACGCTATAAATTTTGCTTTCCAACCCCTCGATTCGCGAACGTATATGGTCGAAGTTGAGGCGTCGATGCGAAAATTCTTCAAATTCACCTAATCTATACACATACATACACACATCTACATGTATCTATATATAGTCTAATTAAAATTGAGATAAACTACAATCACAATTGCGAATCAAAACCAAAGAAATTAAATTCTTTAACAAAATAAAAATTCGAATGATTGAATTTTTTATTGCATTTACGTCAATCAAATTATTGAAAATGGCTCTCTAAATATTGTATATACATATACTGCATATGTATATATGTATATATGTATATATATTTAGGAATATCAGGAATGAAAAACTGTCAAAATCGTGGCCACATCTACGTCGAATGAAATTCCGCTCCGGAAATCTTGTCCCTGCGGCTCCACCAATCGAATCTCACAGAAAATTTAACACCCTCCAGTTGAAAGAAAAATGAAGAAAAAATAAAAATAAATAAATAAATATATACGCCGATGAATACCTATTTCCAATTTCATCATATTTCCGGTCGTCGCGTCCCACTAACATTCTGATAATAAGCACGGGACAACTCAACATGTATACATTACATCTATACATATATTATATACCTATATGTAGACATAAAGCCTCTCTTCCGAAAACAAGAACACTATTAACACATAATTTATACATCGAGCTTAATTATTCATGCAAAATATAATTACACTTGAATAATATTTTCTTTAATAAATTTCTCAACGCATTCCATTGTAAAATATTATAATATCTATCTATATATATATACAAAATATTTTTGATACTAACGTAAAAAAATATATAAAAAGAAATAAAATCCCACACGTATTGGAAAGTAATAAAAGAAAAAAACACGATCAATCCTGCTCATAAATTAGGATCGCGATAAAGTATACAATCACCTTTACATATACATATTTACTTCTTCTATATACTACATATATATACATATCCTATATACCGTATCATCAATGTTATACAGGTAATCTCAAGTAATAATTCATGAATCTGATTTAGTTTCCTCAACTAAACTTAAATAACACAAACATATTTCTCAATAAAAGAATCTACAAACTTTTAACTATAATATATAAATATATTTATCTATATTACAATATTTATGTAATATACATATATCCCATGTGAAAAAGGTCTTGGTGGTAGGTAGGTAACATATAAAAATGCAAGACACCATCACGGAATGGAGTTATATTCGGGATCGTCATAACGCTCGACCATTAGAGGACTTGAAGATTTTTACGAGGCTAGTGGTGTGTGGCGCGTACGTTCGAAAGATCGCGCGGTTAGAAAACCTACTCTGAAACTTTACCAAGTATACACAAACATATATAAATGAAATCCATGAACAGTGTGTGCGATATGATAGCGTACGTATACACACGTTATAACAAGGGTAGGACGATTTCAAGAATTCAAAGCACGTAGTCAACCAATGCCAGCAGCCAGGCAGTAAAACAAATACGTTGGCGCAAAAGCCACCGCCATATATAGAACCTCTCCGACTATTGTATATATATCTATGATGTGTATGTATAAACTATGTATATATGGGGCATCCGGGTAATGTCTGCTTGGGCTCCCTCACCCTTATTATACTCTTTATCGATACTACGTCAAAAAATGGTGGAGCTAAAGTTAAAACCTTCACACTACACTTATACTATTTGGATATTTTTTTCATGAAGCTATATATTATTTGTGGAGACAAAATTGTATAGTAGTTTTGTTTATTTATTTGTCATTAGATTGAAATTAATAATAAATAATTAAAAATTAGAAATGTGAAATGGAAAATAAAAAATTTAATTGTGGGTTTCGAATTTATTTTATATATAATTTAGGATGTTACTTTTTGGATTTTGGTTTTAGTTGATTTTATATTATATTCAAGGGGGTTGTTGTTTTTTTTAATTTGATGATTGTGTAAAATATAAGAATGTGTGTGCATATGTGAATGGTTTATTATTGGGGGATTTGAAAAACTCTCCATTGGAATATGTCGTCGTTGTCGTCGTTCTTTGAACGCTGTGTAAGCAAGTGATGGACGGGTGAAAGAAGTGGCCAATGTGGGCCGGTTCCGGCGTCTCATGTGACACACACGTCAGACGACCAGGCTTTGTTTTCATTTACCCTTTGATTGAGTACGCGGCTTCTTTGTCCCCTTGTCTTCAAAATTCCTCACTCTATTATATACCCCCGTCTCACTCTTATTCCAATTCCACTGCTCTACCTCTCGCGTATATATGTATATATATATACATAGCTTATATATGCAAGCTCACATATGTGTACAATTACCCGTTATAAATATAGAAAATTTTTAAATCTTATTTATATATTTTTATTGAAAAAAAAAATGATTCTCACGTTTTTTATTATTTTTTTTTTAATTTTTATGTTGATGAATTTTCAAATTGTGGCGCTTTGATCTTCTAGTAGTCGATTAAACATCCTATGGCACTCGTTGGTCTATCAATTCTACTTTGAATCTGAAGAACCTCTAAAAATCTAGGATTAAATTTAAACTTAGACGCAAGTTTCAAGTTGTATTTTCTATTAAAATATTTCTAAACAATTTTCCTTGCTCCTGAAGAATCACACTAAATGCCAATAATGAGGTTTAAAGTAGGATAAAAATTTCGACTCGGAGAGGTAATAAAAATACTGTATAATTTTATTAAAATATAATATTAAAAAAAAAAATTATAATATGCAAAAGAGTTTTTTTTTTATATAAATTTATTTTTATATTCATTTTTTATTTCAGGGTCATCAACTCGTGATCTTCACAACTTGAACTAAATCCCGATGATGGACCAGTTTTCACCTGATCTAGAGCGCGATTTTTTTTTTCACTCTCAAGTCTGTCAACAGTAATATGATTTAGTCGGTGATCCCTCATTCTGTTTAAAAACCTGCTGTCTGCGCGTGCCGAGGTTTAGAGTGCAGCAATGTCACTGGACTGGTCCACAATGAGATGCTGATGCTGCCAGTTAACGCTGTCTATTGAATAATGACCAGCGTCCAGTTCAGAGATAATCATTGTTCCCCACCGCAAAATGATCATGGTTAACCCTTTGACTTCTATCTGGACCAGGGGTGATGATTCACCCCTCGCAAGTCCAAGTATTTCCAGTTTATCCCCTTTCTTCTTCGTTTTGCTTTTCATCCGTTTAACATATATTTCACGCGTGTTCTTCACCATCCGGTACGTAAATATTTTTAATATGAATTATGTGTATTCATGAATACATTTTTATGGAAATTTATATTTTTTATGATGATAAATAAAATATTTATATTTGTATTTAGCGCCATGTTTGATAAAGAGTTGTGGAAACTCGGTCGACATCAACGAAAACTACTTGAATGCAAACCCGACGACGATATGTTGGTGGTGAATGTATCCAAGCAACGGCAAGTGATTGTCAATAAATGCGACAGTGTTATAAAATATATTTCCATCTGTTAAAAAAACGAATTGTTGCGACGTTGAATTGTATAATTATTAATTAATCAATTTATTATTAACTGTGTTCATTATTATTTATCACAAATGTTGTCTGTGAAAATATCTGATCCATCGTCGTCATCTAAAAATCCACATGAAGATGATAAAATTCATAAAATACGAGAACTTACGAATATTCTAAGGGTACGTTAAATATTGTATTATTTTTTTTTTTCATATTTTATAAAATGAAATATTTATTGAAACTATTATTGTATTTTTCTTATTGTAAAAGGAAACTGACAAAAATCTCACGGCTTGTGAAGACATTCTCAAAATTTATATTCAAAAAATATTAACGGTATGTTATTGTTAATTATTAATAATAATTTATTCACAAGAGTAATAAATATTTTCACTTGTTATTCACAAGTTTCTAGAAAAATTATCCAGATTTAAAAACCACTAAAAAAAAATAAATAACACTGTAAACAAAATTCTTTGCACATTTTTTCGTAATTAATTTCGATCAATAATTATAATTGTTAATCGATTATTTTATTTGTTCATTATTTATTTACTATTTTTCCCAGATGCTCTAACGATCTATTCGCATATAAAAAAAATATATACACCAAATAAATAAAATTTTATTTTATAAATATTTAAATAAGTAAATAAAATTCTTTGCACATTTTTTCGTAATTAATTTCGATCAATAATTATAATTGTTAATCGATTACTTTGTTTATTTATTATTTTTCTCAGATGCTCTAACGACCTATTCGCATGTAAAAAAAAATATAAATACCAAATAGTTATAATTTTATTTTATAAATAATCGAAATTAACTGCATGGATAATTTTTGTGTTGGTAATTTAAAATATTTAATATTTATTTATATGATGGATTTTTACGTGTCTATACATACGATATAAAAACTCTAAGACGCCTTCTTTGCAATCATTGATTTAGAAATTCCTTTCACTTTGCGTGAAATAAATGGAGGCCACAGGAATTTACCGGAAATATTGAAATTACATATTGTATTGAGTATTGTATCCGATTGATTGCTTCTCTTGCATTGCACAGAAAAATACTGATAATTATAATAAATAAGAGAGTGTAAACGGTTCAAATATCATATATATATACATACCCGTACCGAAATTATTGTAGAATAATCGTTTCATATAATTACTCGCGCGATATTTGTGAAATAAACGCAAGTGTATGTTAAAAATGTTTTTTTTTTTTTTTTCAATACTGTTTACAACAACAATGACTTCTCGCATCACTTGACTTAAAATCAACGGGTTGTAGCATTTAATTCCCCTACTCTATATTGTCTCCAGGTATAGATTGTAACCCATCGCTTTGTTGTCCATATAATGCAAGTGAAACTTTCTCAACGTTTCTTTCTTACGTTATAGAAAAATATCAATCCTCCTCCGCGCGGTCAATCATTGTTTATTGGCATGTCCATGATTTCTGAATGCTAGTACATACTCAAAGCTCAACGAATCCACAGGAAATTTATCATCGCACAACGTCGCGTTACACTTCGGCATTTATAGAAATTTAATAAAAAAAAAAAAAAAATCAAATAACCACAGAATTTTCCTCAACGATAGCAAATGATTTAAAAAAAAAAATTACACGTCATGTAATTCTGCTCATTTCTAAAGTGCTATTCAGTTTTAATTATTTAATATAGCCAGAATAATTTTCATTTGTTTATTTGAGAATTCTAATTCTCAAGCAATGCAGCTGCCTTTTGGTTATTGTCTCATCTTTAGTATTACACTTTTATCATCATGGACAAATCAATTAGCAATAAACGTCGTACCAAAAGAATCAATGAATCCTGTCAGTAATTTAGAACCAAATTCATCGATAAAATCAAGTGACAATCAAGTGCCACGAGTTAAACGTGCTGTAGGATTATTGCTACAAGGACTTGTTCAAGCACTTGGATACAATACAACACCAATTCAAATAGCAACGTTATCCAATGGAAATAATGGCGATATTCCATTAACTGGTCCGCTAAACGTTGACTCAAGGATACTTAATCAATCACCAACTGAGGCCCAAAATTCTAACGGCAACAATTCACCGGGTACGTCTTCATCAAACTCAAGACCACGTGAAACTTTAAGATTCACTGGTGTTGTAAATTTTGGCAATAATTCCGATCTTTCATCGCATTTAAGACAATACGAAATTTTATTTCATGGCATGTCAACGACTCCATCGCCTGTAATTATGCCCGAATTATCCACCATAACACCAAACATTGCAACAAGTGGTCCAAATCCACCGTCAATTACATTGCCAACAGCTTTTCCAAATCTGTCTGCTCCGATTCCAATTCCTTTGTTACAAAATCTACGATATCCAAAGCCTTTATTGTCCATTGTAACTACACCAACGAAGATTGTTTTCCCGACTTCGGTTAGTGGACAGAATACAGAAAACACAACAATTCACAATGCTCCAATTAAAAATGAGCACTCTACAAAAGATGATAACGATGAGAATGTCAGTGAGGAGAGCTATGAGGATGAAGATGAAGCTCAGGATAATTATCAGGGTGAGGAGGAATTTAACGATGACGAGACTAAAATTGAAGGGCAATCAGATAAAGAAGATTTAGTAAATGACAATAGAGAAGAAGATGATGAAGGTAACAGTGAAGTGCAGGTCAGCAATCAATCTAATGAATATAATAATCAAGATACAGAATCGAAAAAATCATCATTACGTGAAAATGCAGAAAATTTTGAGGATTCTGATGGTGATGAGGAACCGTTTGAATATTCACGATTTACAATGCCGAATAATAAATATTTAATGAATTCGGATACGAGTTTTAATGTGAAATTACCTCTTGATAATAAGCCATTTCGTGGTCAATTAATGAATAGTTACGGCCATAGTCTTGAGCACGGTGGTAAAATTGATGAAAGTGTCGCTGATTATTTTGCTAAATTTAAAAATCCACAATCGGGTGTGTTTGAATTGCCGCAAATGAATATGTTTAGTAAGAATTATCGTCAGGAATTAACTGGAGAAAATTACCGAGAACCAATAATTAATAAACAAACTCCGCAAAATTATCCTGATCCACCTTATGTTGGTTTTAAATATGAGGAATATAAATTGAATGATGAACATAGACCAAGTAGATTAACAGAAGAATCTTCAACAAAGGTCCGAGATGATATTCAGTTGCAGCAAAGTGATGAACAAAATAATAGAGACACGTCTCATGCAAATGTTTTAAATAATTATCCACAGTTAACTGAATTTATGAGGACAAACACTGGCGGAGAATTATCTATTAGACCTTTTGATTTTCATAAATTTAAACCGTATTATAAACCAGTTCAATACATTTACACGCCAGAGTCATCAGAAACAACATCGCAAAAAATTATTTCATACCCTGGGCATGGAAATAATTATACAGAAACCGATGATGAGAATGTAAAAAATTCAAAAACTCGTAAAGAATATTTGATTTCTCGAACGAGAAATTTGAATGATCATCAGATGCCATCATTACCGATAAATGAACATGATGATTACATTTATACCGATCGAAGAACAACAATTCAACCGGATAAATATGACATGTATTAAAAAATGAATTTCAAAATAATATTTTAGGTATATGTAATTTATCAATTAATATTCTTCTGATTATAAACAATAACATTAATTATTTTTAAAACCATGTTTATGATTTAAATAACCTCAAAATACCTAATGTAAAACTTTCATTCTTTTTGCATTAATTTATAAATCATATGTATAATATTAACGTTTATTTTATTTGTATATAAATTTATATGTTATTATATTTAGGCGTAATTGTTTATATTTTTGTTCCAGGATCGAAAAGAGAAGCAACAACGTCGAAATAATTTGGAAAATAGTATAACGACAATTTTGGACAATCTCGAAAATCGACTATTAATTAATTAATTTCAAATGATTGAATTCATTGATTATTTATGAGTGATAATAAATAAATGTACATTATGCGTGCAAATTAAATGTTTTATTAATAAATAAAGAAGATGATAAAATTAAATAATTAAACTGTACCTGATCAACGCCAAATATTTCTTGCGAATATTTTTTATCTTTCGTACATAACCTCTACAAATCATCACCAGGTGTCAGTCTGATCGCTTTGGGCTTGTGGCTATGTTCACACTTGTTTGAGCATGTGTACACAAAATGTAAATAAAAAACAATCACTCAACAACAAAATGGAATTAAAATCACAATTTTGAATAGTAAAAAAATTTACAATTTGTATTTATGTGATCAAAATTATATTAATATAATTAATAAAAATTTGGGCAATTTTTTTTACTTGTCTTTATACAGTTTACATTATTATTAAAATATTTATTTCATCATTTTATCCGTCTGTATTATTACAAATAACAACGTGATGAGTTTTAATAAATAAAACGATAAAATAATCAATTAATTTAACAACAAATTTGAAATTTTTCATCATTTATAAATTAATGTAAATTGAAAAAAAAAAAAATTTGCTTTGTTATATTCAAGTATTGTTAAATATTTTAAAAACAACGGTATTTTATTCATTATATTTATTCACAAATACCGGCATAAAGTTTATTAATGATTTAAAAATATTTTTTCAATTGTTTCAGACTTATATTTTCCGAAATTTTTTATTTAAACAAATGAAATATATAATGGCAGAGAATACAAAGACAATAATTGGCATTGATGTTCAGGATAATGTCGAAAATGTTGCTAAATATCCTGCAAAATTGGAAATGAATTGTTTGAAACCGCTAGAAAATAATTCTTATAATTCTGGTTCAATTGATAAAGTAAACCAATGTGCTCAAATTGATGTAATTGATATGCAAGAATATGAAACAAAAAAGTATAAATGTTTTTTTGTATATGAAGAGCAATTTTCTAAATATATTGTACTGAAAGCAGTGGAGAATAATTGTATTGATGAAATTGTAGAGAAGTTAATTGATATTTTTCTAATAATTGGCGCACCTAAAGTCATTCAAAGTGGCAATGGCAGAAATTATGCTGAAAATTTAGTGCAAAAAATAATATTAGAAATACCAAATGTTGATATAATTCACGATGATGTTATGAAGGATCATCATATAAAAAGAGATTTTAAAATTCTTGTAAGAAATTGGCAAAGGAAAAATCCAACGAGACAATGGCATGAAAGTTTAAAATACATTCAAATATCTGAGAACTTTGGAATGAATGAAAGAAATATTAAACCTGCAACATTTATTTTCAATCGAAACATATTAATGGACTTGGGAAAAATAATAGGAAATAACGAGAGCATTAATATATTACAATCCAATGAAAATAATGAAATGTCACCTAAACGTCATTGCAATGAAACTCCAAAGTCTTATCAATGTAACCTTTGCTCAAAATTATTTCAATCAATTGATATTTATGATAAACACATTGTTAAATGTTGTAATCAAAAGATAAAACCTTCAGATGATGCAATTCATAAATCAAATGATGAAATCAATAAACTTTTAGAAATAGACAAAAAACCAGAAAAATCACAATCCAACGACACAAAAAAATTAAATTGTACCAAAGTAATAAAACAAAATTCACTTAATAGTAATTCAAAAAAATTTCCGAATCATTCAAAATTTTATAGAGAAAACAAATTAAAAAATTCGGTAAAATTAAAAAATAATCCATTACTAGAATGTAAATACTGCAATCATCATTTTAATTTTCCAAGTGTATTAAAGAGACATATGCGTACTCATACAAATGAAAGACCATATATTTGTCATTTTTGCAGTAAAAGTTTCAAGCAATTAGGTCACTTGAGTCAACATTTATTAACACATACTGATTACCGATCATTTCGATGTACTGTATGCGGTTCAAAATGTGAATCACTGGACGCTCTTAAAATTCATTTATTAACTCACAAAGATGTTCTTCAAAATGACAATAAATTATTAAATAATGATACGTATAGATTGTATGAATGTGACGATTGCAAAAAAGTATTCACTGCTAAAAGTGTTTTAGAACGTCACATATTAACGCACACCCATGAACGTCAGTTTGGCTGTAAATTATGCGATAAACGTTTCAAACAAGCTGGTCATGTTAAATCACACATGTTAATTCACACTGGCGAACGTAAATTTTCATGTACAATATGCTCAAAAAAATTTAGTCTATCTAATGCATTAAAAAAACACATGTACGTTCATAATGGTGAAAAGCCATATCAATGCGATGTTTGTGGTGCGCGTTTTCTTGAGAAACGAAATCTCAATGGTCATCTCATGACTCATACAAATGAACGACCATTTGGCTGTAAAATATGTGGCAAAAAATATACTTTAGCAGATACATTAAAACGACATGTGAGTGCCGCCCATGAACACGGTAGAACTTATCAATGTGAAATTTGCGCTAAAATGTTTAAGCAATTGGCACATCTTTCAGTTCATAAAAAAGTTCACACTGATGAAAGACCATTTTCATGTTATTTATGTAAGAAAACTTTTAAACATAAAAATGTTTTAAAATCACATTTAGCTATTCATGCAAATATCAGGCCCTTTGAGTGCGATGTTTGTAAAGGAACTTTTGTCAGGAAAACAAATTTACAAACGCACATTGCATCTGCTCATATGAATGAGCGTCCGTATATTTGTACAATTTGCAACAAACGATTCAAACAAATTAGTCATTTAAATGGTCATATTGTTGTTCATAGTAATTCATTGCCATTTCAATGTGAATTTTGCGAAAGACGATGTAATAGACTTGATAATTTGAAGAAACATATGAAATTACATACAAAGAGCAAAGATTAA
This sequence comes from Microctonus aethiopoides, assembly GCA_030347275.1. Lineage (NCBI taxonomy): Eukaryota > Metazoa > Arthropoda > Insecta > Hymenoptera > Braconidae > Microctonus > Microctonus aethiopoides. Next base: position 3,442,013 of record JAQQBS010001424.1, read on the forward strand.
TTAACAAAATGGCAATAATACTTGGGTTTTCTTTATTTTTATGCCACAATACCAAACAGTATTTTATCATTTGTTTATAGTAATTTTTAAATAATTGATTTTAAAGCTGTATGAAATTTTATAACATTTGATAATTATGGAAATATTAATATTTTATAAGATAATTTTATATTACATGTAGGCCTATTAATTAATTAATTTTATATCAAATATAAATAATAATATTCACTTTGGATAAGTGATTTTATGCTAATATTAATTGATAGAGATGTAAAATATTAACTTATGTTTAATAATTATTTAGTAATCATTTTTCTAGAATTAATCCAAAAAACTAATTATATTTAATTTCAAACATCGCTAAATAAATATATTTATTAAGAAATTTACAAAAGCGTGAATATATTCATCATTTTCTACCAATTGATAATTGTATAAGGTGAGAAATTTCTGAACTCTAATTAAAAAAAAATATTTTAATTATCTAAAATAATCTGATCAGATAATTTGATTTTCCTCTCTGATAACTATTCGCCATTTTCAAAAGACATGTCATAGATTTCCTGTAAGTTAACATTAAAAAAAAATTTCATGCAAGTGCACATATAAATATATAGACGTACGTAGTACATGATATTAATCACTCTGACGACTGGTGACAGCAGTGGCAATTATTACATATGTTTAGCGTATATACTGTAAAATTTACTCATATGTAAAATATAACACGTGACGTTGTATAAATATTATTTATTAAATTATACGCATATATAATCGTGAGCGTAGTAAAAAAAAAAGCTTGTATGAAGTCGGTACAGTGATATCAAATACATGAAAAAAAAGTTAGGTTAACCGACGTGGACATCAAAGAATTTTTATACATAAATTAGCATTTGGAATTTGTTCTACAGTTCAAAGTTGTAATAAATTCGTGTTATTTAATAACAATATGGGTTTTAAACAATTGAAATTTGGTACATTATTAACAGTTTTAATTATCCTAGTGGCGATATATTTTAGAAAATACGATAATGAATTACAAGACCGATTGATTAAAGTTCTTCAAGGCCTTCAACGTCTTGAAAATAAACATGAAATTTCAGTGAGACCTAAAGTTGCAATTGGTTATGGTGCTTGCACCGATGTATTTATTGACGCAAAATATTTGTTAAATTATTCACCAAGTATTGGAGATCCAAGTCATTTTGATGAAATTAATAATGAAGAAGAGTTGTTGAAGAGTTTTGCATATTATTTCCGACATGGAGCTGCTGCTGAGTGTGTATTTTATTCCCCATTAAATATTCATTCACATGATTCAGCAAAATAATATTTAATTAATTAATTTTTCTATTGATTTCAGACGATATATGACTAATGGAACTTTATTCGATGAGCTTGTAGCAAAAGCCACATCATTACCATCTTCTTACTCGTCTATAGGTGGAAATGCACCAGTTATGGCGATGCGATTTGCAAAAGAGGGTTGTGATGTAATATTAGCAGCTAAAATGACTCGTTCACTCAATATAGTAATGCCTGATAGTGTCAAAATCATTGGCGGTGAAATTGACAAGGATGATATTCATTTAATCTTTGAATATAAACGTGGAGAACAATGGGGACCGTACACCAGTCCTCGAGCCAACAGATATATTCTTCACAATGATATTAATAATCCGATAATTAGTTCATTGGAAATATTTGATGAAGCACTGCCAAAATTCAAGCCTGATATGTTTGTCGTCAGTGGAATACAAATGATGGATAATTTTCAATTTGAAAAAGGTCACTTTGCTAATATTTAATATAATTTTATTTCATTCAGATTTCATTCAATTGTTATATTTAAAATCTATTTTTTTTTTAGGTGTACGCCAAGAGAGATTAAAAAAAATAAAGCAACAAATGATTAATCAATTGCCAACAACAAAAATACATTTTGAAATGGCGTCATTTGCTGAAAAAGAATTATTAGTTGAGCTTCAACATATGATTATACCATTTGCTGATAGTTTAGGAATGAATGAACAAGAAATAGCTAATTTATATAATTCCATGTATTATGGAAATGTTTCTTTAGTTGCGGATTCGACACCAAGAGTCGCAACTATTCTTGATTACATGAGAGTATTATTTAAACTTGTACGAACTCGAGCTAGTACAATTGAGAATTCACGTTTATTAACAAGAATTCATGTTCATACACTTGCATTCCAAGCGATATTGACAGTGAAGAATTCACAGTGGAAAAATTCTATGGGTGCTGCTGCTAAAGCATCACTTGTTGCACATCGTCATGTTTGTGGAACAAACACAATTGACGTTGGGAAAGCAACATTAATTATGGACGAAAGTTTTTCAACATCCAAAGTGTCTGGCAAACGAATATTAATCAACACAGAAAATCCAGTTTCATGTTGGGATGAAGTATTGAAAAATGGCAATGAAGATTTGCCGGTTGAAGTGTGTGTTGCACCTGTGCTCGTGTGTACAGAAGCAAGTCAAACTGCTGGCGGTGGTGATAATATTTCTAGCGCTGGTTTAGTTCTTCAAATTTAAATAATTATTTTAACGCCGGGTAGAAATTCGTTCGTTAAATTTGTTTCACGTATTACTTGAATATTTACTGCATTTAACGTTTTCGTAATGAAAAAATTTATTACATATTAATCTATTGATAATATTCCAAAGAATTGTTGCAGTTGAATGATATCTGAATGTAAATTCCTCATTCCAAAAATCAATTTTTTTTTTAATTGAAAACTCTAATCAACATTCGTAATATTAATTGTATTTTATATCAATCAAGTATTGGAAAAATTATCGCGTTTCATTCCTCCTAATTTTTTTTTCTTCTTTTACTTAATATTAAAAATGCGCCAATTAAAAAAAAATTTTGGCATAATGAAAATTATATATCGATAGACAATTATGTGCCATTTTTTCATATAATACTCGAGATACAATAGACGATCATGTTCACTGTTTAATAAAAAGGAGTTTCAAAGAATTAGAGTACTTAAAATCAATTATCTATTGTGATATAATTAATGCGAGATAAAAAATTAAAGAATACATTATACGTATTGGCGATTAATTTTTAAGTGGTAAAATAACAAGCTATCTTGTCAATTGATTTTCAAAATAATTTTTCTTTTCAATATTGCGCACGCATCAAATATTCCTCAATCATTCCTATGTATGTTAAAAAATATTGTGGATACATAAATAATCGTGTACAATCTATCTCTGTAAAGTTGAATCGACAACGAATCCATGCGCATTTATAAAAAATAACCTGATGATATATTCAGAAAGTTGTACACACTCAATCATACACCTTTCACAATATTTGATTTGTAAATAACGCATCACAATATATTATTTATAGGAATTTAAATAAATGAATGCATTGAAAAAAAAATTGTTTTTTTTTTAATTGTATTATTTGCATGTGGTTTGTGATATTTTTTTTTCTCATCTAGCCATTTGCAATTGTTACAATGTAATAATTAAAAATGGGACGTTGCAATAATGATGGATTAATATAATTCTTCACTGATAAAACTTACAATATTACGATATCTGATTGGAGAATTATGGAATTGGAGATCTAATGAGGCAAGAAATATATTTTATTAAAATATCGTATCACCTTCGTCAATACCAAGCATCTTCAGATCATCGGGTCCAGGTTGTGTATCAATATCTGTTTCGGCTTGAGTAATTTCAGGTGGCGGTTGATCCATATACTCAGGCCCATATCCAACACATCCAAGCATACTACTGTACATAGTTGCATACATAATATTATTGTCCATATTGACTTCTTTTTTAGGTTCTACTTCATCTTTAGGAAAAATAATATTCAATGCTTCTTGTAGATCGTCAGGTAGAGGAGTACTTGGATCAGCAGTTCGTTTATCTGTCTCTTGAGTATCACTAGTTTCCATACCAGCCGTTTGTGATTCAATTGGCATCATTGTTGCTGGTGGCTGTGGTTGAACAAATGTATTTTGCATTGGCGGTGGATGTGCAAAAGTTGGCATCGTTGGTGCAGGTGGTCTAACGCTAAATCGCGGTGCACTTTGAACAAATGGCGATGAATTAGCGGCAATAAATGGCGGTGGTTGATTAGCACTAAAACCTGATGAAGTATTTGTAGCGTTAACCGGTGTCGCGGCGGTTATTACCGGTGGTGGTCTTGCAAGATCTGGTATTGTATGGGCAGTAGCAGAGGTGACACCACTTGCAGGTGAAATAACAGGTGGAGTTATTTTTGGCGCTGTTGAATTTTCATCATCTATCGTTGTTTGTTCAATTATTGTCTCTTCTAATTGATCCTCAATTTCCATATCAACCACTTGTTGTGGAATTGCCGGTGCAATTGGAGTTGATAATGTTTTTGTTGTATTTAATGTGGGTGGCGGTGGTGCAACTAATATTTTCATAGGTGGTTGAATTTTTTGCGGAATGATATTATTAAGATTTACCGGTGTTGCAAGTTTGGTAATGTGTACTACACCCGGTGGATTTATTATTTCACTTGGTACTTTAGGTGTATCCTCAAATTTACTTTGTGCATACGGTAATGGTGTAATATCTTTTTCAGATGATTTAGGCTCTTCATTTTTTTTCTTAAACAACGGTAACCTACCGATGAAAGGTAATTTTCCTTTATTCGATTGAGGAGTTTGTTTTTTCATTGGTGCCTGGCCTTTTTTCGATTTAGATGCTGATTCATTTGTTTTCTTTTCAAATTTAGACACGTCATTGGATTCATCATCACGTCTATCTTTATATTTATCATAACCGCGTTTTGGACTGTTATCACGCCAATTTCTATCACGTCGTGGTGAATCATCGCCACCACCTCGTCGATCTTTTCTACGATCATCATAATAATCACGATCACGATCGCGGTCACGATCACGATCACGATCCCTATCACGATCTCTGTCTCTGCCGCCACCGCTACCACCACCTCGTCGTCTGTCATAGCTGTCGTAACGACTATGATATTTATCATCACGTCGATCATATTTACGATCGCGATCGTCTCTATGTCGATCACGTTCACGTTCACGTTCACGATCGTCTTCTTTATCCGTGGACTTATCATTTGGTTTAACCGCCATATTAACTTGTTGCTTAGTCCAAAATCCCATATGGGGTTTGGGCATGTCCTCGGGTTTTGGAATGTCAACTGGATTATTGGCCAATTGTTGCGATTTTTCTTCGTCTTTTTTTATCCAAAATGATTTTGGTGGTTCTTTTGGACCCCATGCTTCTAGAGCAGGATCCAATTTGTTAGAGAATGATTTATTATTTTCATCCTCGTCTTGAAGTTGAACATTTTCAGTGCTTGGTCTACGAGTCGAATGAATTTCTTCTTCTTGCTTTGCCTTTAATTTATCCCTAATGGAATTTAAAAGTTGTCGATCATCATTTTCATGAGTTGGTGCTTCTGGATTTATCGATTTATTTGTTGGCGCTACATGAGTCCAATGGCCTTTTAGTTTTATTCCATGATAATCAATTTCCTCGTTGAGAATGGCTTGAGTTGATGCTTTCATTTTGTTTCGCATTGCAACACGAATACTTTTGGACATATCTTGATCTGAATCGGTATCAGTATTCTCCGATTCACTGCTACTATCACTATTGCTACTTTTATTTTTTCGTTTTTTAGACTTTTTTTTATTCTTCTTGGATTTTTTTGATTTTTTTGGTTTTGGTGGAGGCTCATCCTCCTTCTGTTTTTGAAGCTCCAAATGCATCTGTTTCTGTCGTTCATCAGAGAATGCCTTCTCACGATCAGCCATCCAATCAGTTTCCCAATGTGGATTTTGTTCAACGAAACGCTAAAATTATATTAAAAATTAAATATTTTCTTCCAGCGTTTTTTTTTTTTTTTTCATTTTGAGACATGGAAATTATTGTTAGTAATGAATGAAATTATTATTAATTTACCGAAAAGTTTTCCGAGTGCCGTTTAGACTTGAGATGGAGACTCGCACAATGAAGATCGCCTATCCACGAATCACAAAGCTTGCAATACCATGCCGTCGCCGCACTGAAGAATTGAAGACCTATAACCCAAAAAATAAAAAAATTAAGTAAACCCGTGCTTCGAGACGGGTTAATATTCATAAGTTCATAAAGAATGACCTTGTGCTCAGCTTTGACACATCAAGTCACTGAAAACAAAGATAGTAGTACATTAAAAAGTGATTTATAAATGTTCGCATAGCCAGTAAAAATTCCATTATCGATGTCTGCTCATGTCATCTCTGTAATTTAATAGTGGGACAGGTAAAAATTACAATTTTATTATTCATTTTTAACAAATCACATATACAATACTTGAATTCAACAATATTTATCAAATTAATAATCATTTATATTATTTATTTTATAATATAATAAATTAACTACACCTTTACTACTATTATTCAATATTCATTTTATATTATACGAACAATAAACAATTACGATATTACTTAAAAATTATTATTTAAATTATTACGAGGCCCACATATACACAGGTGTATTTTAATTTACACAAATGCACCTAATTGACTTCATTTTTCATAACACAACACTTTTTTTTTTAATGAAAAAAAAAAAAAAAAAAAAAATATCACAAATTTTTCCCGATGTTATTTTATATAAATATATATCACACATACACTTTTAAACAAATTTATCACACATTAATTAATGATTAAAACTCCGCAATTACTGCAGAGAATTGAAGACTGTTAAATTTCAATTTTAAGTATTCTTGATAATTGAAATTCTTTTTTTCTCGTCAAACAAGATGAAAATTTATAACGAAATAAATATCTCTCATTAGTGATGTCATTATCAGTATCCTGTGCAGCTAATGCATGTGTCAATTTTTCCTCCTGCTGCTGTGGTAATGGGTTGTGCACAATCGGTTGTCTTTTTTCTTATTCTTATCATGTTCAAATATATATACATATATATTTATTTATATATTGTTTAAAATATTTTTCATTACCGGACAAATCATGGAACTTCATCGTATTATCAATTCATTTTTCATCAATGATAATTTTCATTATGAAAAAATTGGAATTTATATGGTAAAAAAAATATTTTAAACAACTAAAAATGTCAGATGATTCAGTTTTCTTCAATACATACCGCACAACACATTGTCAGTGCACAAAAGCTACGGAATTGTATACTAATTAGTAAATGCCCATTGAAAAATATTCGTACCTTTTATTGGTGTCCGTTTTGTTGGTAGACCAGGATAATACGGTACTTCCTTTTCAGTTCCATCTCCATTGCGCTCGTGCCACGGCATATCAACGATTTTTCGTTCCTGAATAAAAATAGTAAAACATAATAGAACAAATAAATTTTATACAAAACAATTGTCAAGATGAATATCAAAAAAAATAAAACACACAACAATTAGCTAAGTATGTTCCATTATCACTCTTTTTTTCTTTAATTTATTATTGGCAAGAAAAATTAATTAATGAAGAAAAAAATTCACTCGATATTTGTTAGGATTTTTTTTTTGTTTTATAATTTAATAATAAAAATTTTTCAACTCACCAAACATGTTTCTTTATGCTCGTTGGAGTGAAGATGATTCAAATATTCTTTAGCTGTTTTAGGAAAGATATCGCAGACTTTACACCAATGCATTTCGGGATCATAATGCACAAAATTATAAATTGGTTTTGCATCTTCATCATTAATTTTCGACATTTTCCGTTCTCTATCGACTTTAGAATCCTTGTCGTTATCTGATTCAATCGATTTGTTTGGTGACTCGACAATTTTCACTTTTGCCAATTCTTCTTTAGGACTTCTTGAACGTTTCAATGGCGATTCCGGTTTAAATTTGCTTTTAAGATCATCAACAGTTGCTTTATCTCCAATAATCCCCGTCAGCATATCAATAACATTATGTATTGATTTCATTTTATTTTGTACTTCAACCTGTCCAATTCATATGTATACTCTATATATATACTCTTCGAAATATTTCAATAAAATTATTTCGCAAATATCAATAATAAATTAATAATTATTACCTGTAGTTTTTGATTCTCCTTGACAATACGATTATTATCGCGACCACCTTCTTTTCCTATTTCATCACACTGATGACGCAAAGTATCCAATTCTCTTTCAAGAATTGTTGACTTTTTCACATATTCTTCACGCTGTTTCGCCAACGTGGCTTTTTGTTGTTTAACTTCAGCTGCAATAGCTATTCACAAATCAAAATATATTAAAAAACAAACTTATTACTCATCATTAATAATTTTTAAATTACTTTTATAATAATTTTAATATTTCAATCATGCAAAAATTTAACGCACCTTCTTTTTTCGCGTCTTCCGGACGTGAAACTACGCCCAAACCAGACGGAACTGTATCAAGAGGTCTTGCAGTTTCCGGCGCTGTAGCAATAACAGCTGGAGTTTGTGCCGGTTGATTATTATACGGTACTTGTCCGCTTTGCCAATTTGGTGGTGGATAATCCTATATAATTTATATTAAAAATTTACCTCAAACTTGGAATTCAATCTCATTAACTATCATTCCTACCTTTTCAAATAAATTTAAATCTTTACCTGAGATACTAAATACATTAAAATAAAACAAATAGAAACTCCCAAAAATATTTATACCACTAACATTTAAATTAATTAATAAAATCTAATTTCACAACTCACACTACGATAATTAGTTGGTTGATAAGTATAGTCATATCCCTGATTGTAATTGTAATTATAATTGTTGTAGCCTGGATTATATGCTGGTATTGGTGGTGGTGGTTGACTGGTATTCGGTGGTGGTGGTGCCTATCAAAATATCCAATAAAAAATATTAAACATTAAAGTCAATAAAGTCTTTATCATAATATGAAAATGTTGAAAAAAAAAAAAAAAAAATTCACCTGATATTGATTATGAACTGGCTGAGCATATCCAGTTGTTGGTGGATTAGTTGCACTTGTTTGAGATTGATTTTGTGGATTTGGTTTATTCCAATCTTGTGATCTACTTGTGCAATCCTTTCTTCGTCTTTCTCGTGAATCAGAACGTCTGTCTCTTGATCGTGATCGTCTATATCGTGATCTTCTTGGTGATGGTGATCGATCACGATCATATTTTCTTGCTCGTCTACGATGAGACGATTCGTCAGAATCAACACTTGGGCTTCTTGGACCTTTTCTCCTTGATTCCGACTCCATTATCGTTTGTATATCGTTATTGTGTGCTCGATGAGATTTAAGGTTAATTAACGAACAAACTAAAAATACATTATAATAATTATTTTAAATGGAACAAAACAATTTATAACATATCACAATTTATATTAATAACAATTCTCCATTGAGTTTGGATATAGCGGCCATTTATAAATGGTAAACGTGGTGATAAACATCGTCATCTACTTTTGCGCCGCCGCCACCATTTCACACAAATTATTGTAGAATATATATATTATTATTAATCATTTAATTAATAATTTATTATACAATATGATTAATGATCCAATTCTCAATTACACATTTTATCGTTTATATTAATATTTTTATAATTATTTACGTATTATTACCTTGCTAATGTACTCAACAATTGAGGAAGCCGAAAATCGCCGAAAAAATGTGTACAATCTTTTCCATGTATGTAATAACGTATATAATCCGCGTACTTCCATAGATTCTAGACAATGTACAAGAAGAAACATTCTATAGTAAAATCAAAATGTGTATATTCTCCTCTACACAAAAGCTGTCCATAAAATTATACTAGTTCCACAATTCTACCGCTAGTAGCGCGCCCTACGCCATTTACCGCCTTGAAGATAGCCGTAGTAGAGAGAAAATATTAGTTAATTTTCAAATATAATTCGCGCTCACTGCAGTTATACATACCTATATGTATAAAAATGCTATCAAAGCTCCATCTTCAGTCTCTTTATCTCATTATTCACTATCGCCATCATGATGAAAAGTTACTACATACATAGTTCTATCTATTTATATATATACACACATTGCATTGTATCAAACTGATTGAGGCATACAATAATCACGTTGTCATTTCAATATGTATGATATCATTTAATGAAAATAATGAATTTTCACAGTTTAATTAAATCTGTATAAAAAATAATAATAGTGATACTGTAATTAATAATGTGTGATAAATTTTGGGAACCACTTGCAGAAGTTTACATTGTCAACCAGTCGCAATGCATCGATCAGGAACAGTATATTTATTGTTTGTGCAGTCGAGTTTTTATACGGTGAATTTTATTTATATATATACATATTCATATTTTTATATATTTATAACTATTTTTTTTTTTTTTTTTTTTTTTTTTTTTTTTTTTTTTTTTTTTTTTTTTTTTTTTTTTTTTTTTTTTTTTTTTTTGCAGAAATCCACAAATTTATACTGTTGTAAATCAACTGGATCACTCCAGTGAGAAAGAGGAGGAACCTGAAAATGATAAATTAACAGAAATGCTGGATACACATGAATATAGTCCATTCGAAACTCAATTTGTATATTTTTAATCATTAATAATTTTTAATGTATATATTTAATTAATTATTGTAAATTAATTTTGGAATATTATATTGCAGGAAGAACCAGTAAGCTGTTATTGCAGTGCATCGCATACTGATAATAATTATTCAACTGATGAACATGATTCAATTCGCGATTCCATACATAAATCAACAGCACAAACACTTGCACACAAGCTTAGTATTCATCAATCAGACTCTGGTGCAGATTTATCCGAGTATCATGAACAACAAAAACAATCTACACCAACTACAACAAATTCAAATGAATATGATTCATATTTGAATTTTGATTTTTCATATGGAACTGATAATAAAAGTCCAGTTGATATTGCATGGGATAAATTTTGGGGTGTTAATGGTGAACGTTTAATTTGGGCATCATGGATTGATAAATATGCAGATTATATTAATCCACAATATCTCAATAATGAGGTTAATGATACGAATTTACATGTTACAACAGCGGATGAAAAATATTCTGAACAAAATACATGTTTTCCAAATCAAGCTCATGTCAATTGTCAGATCGGTTGCTCAAATTTCGAGGGGATATTTGATAAAGTAGTAACAAAAACCGATTCACAAAGCCAAAATAAAAATCAATCTTCAAATTCTTTGTCTTGTTCATTACAAGATAATGATAATGAACCACAGATAACTGAAGGTTGGAATCCATTGAGTCCTATGAGTATGGAGGGAGTAAGTTATAATTATCCATCAAATGCCGAAGATGAAAGATTAATTGCCATATCACGATCAGAGTCCATCAATGAATCCATTGAGAAAACAAATGCAACGTCTGATTCAATGACAAATGTAACAAAAATGACATTATCTGAATCGAGCTTTGATTCGAATTCTGTTCACTCACTCAGTTTTGTTAGTTCTGTTACAAGTTCAGTAGACAGTACTGTTACAACTAGCAATAGTTCAGATCAAGAGAATGAATCAGCGGTGCTGGATAATGACAAATATTGGCAACATTTATGGAATATTAATTTTCAAATAATGTATCAAAAACATTATGAGAATTTTTTCGCGAGATTTCACAGTAAAGAAACCAAGAATTCATTTGATGAGAATAAAAAATGTACAAAGGAAAAAATTCCCCTGGTAAATGATAATCAAGTAAAAAGAAAAATTAGTAATAATAAAAAACAACGAACAACAATTACAAGACTTTCTGATCAAAAAAGAAAGATAATTGAATCAGTTGGGGCATTAATAAAAAATTTATCAATGAAATCAGAAAATAGTTCAGAACCATTTGAAAGTGATAATCCTACAAATAATGATAAAACAAACGCTCAATCTGAAGAAATGAATTTATCATCCAATGATCAATTAAGTACAACATCCAACGCTACTTCCGTCATCCATAATGCTTCGAATAATTTATTAAATAGTGGTAATGGCGATGGTGATAAATCTGATGACAATAAACCAATTACTTTAAAGCGCACACATGAAAATGACATTGATTATGAGCCCGATGATGGTATGGAAAAGGTAAAGAAAGCGTTTTCTTCAATGGGTTATGCATTTAACAATGATTATAGTGAACCAAAATTACAAGGTGAAGTTGTGTATCGAAAAAAACGTGTTAAACTTCCGAATAGACAATTAAAAATGAAATTTGACAAATCCAAAGTCATTAATAAACATATTTACTTTGATAATAATGGAGTAGAAGTTACCAATACAATTGACAAAGTTAAACAGTATTTATCATATTGTCCTATTAATTTACCGTCTGAAAAAGAATTACAACCGACAGATAGAGGATCATACACAAAGACACTATTGACATCAAGTTCAGATGAAGAATGTGACACTGGTCATAATAAAAAATTAAATGCAAAACGATTATTATTTAGTAAACCAAGCACCGGCTCCATTGAAACATCACCACCGCCATTGTCATCAGTGACTCATACTGATGTTGATTTTAATGATACTAATGTTACATTAAACAGTTGCGATAGTACAGATGATGTATTTATTATCGATCAACAACAAATTGAGAATACAATCAACACACCTGTTGACGATGAGAGTGTGAAAAAATCACAGAAGAAACGTAGAAGAAAGTTCAATAAAAAAACTATGAAACTTCCAATTGAAATTGATGGTGACAGAGAATTAATAAAGTATTGGTTCAAGAGATATCGTCTCTTCAGTAAATTTGATGAGGGAATAAAATTGGATCGAGAAAGTTGGTTTTCGGTTACACCAGAAAAAATTGCTGCTCATATTGCAGAACGATGTAGATGTGATACAATTATAGATGCATTTTGTGGCGCTGGTGGTAATACAATACAATTTGCATTTACTTGTGAAAGAGTTATTGCTATAGATATTGATCCGAGTAAAATTGAAATGGCTCGTAATAATGCACGTGTTTATGGCGTTGAAGATCGAATTGAATTTATAATTGGAGATTTTTTTCAATTGGCTGATAAACTTGTTGCTGACGTTGTTTTTCTCAGTCCACCATGGGGTGGACCAAATTACGCACAAAGTGATATATTTAATCTCAGTAATATATTACATCCAATTGGTGGTAATGAATTATTTCGTGTTGCGAACAAAATTTCAAATAATATCGCATACTTTCTTCCACGAAATATCGACACAATTCAGGTGAATTATAATTTAAATAAATAAATGTATGAAAGTTATAAATAATATTAATTAATATTTTTTACAGCTTGCAATTTTGGCTGGTCCTGACGGCGGCGTTGAAGTGGAACAAAATTTTTTGGACCGTAAATTAATATCATTGACAGCATATTATGGTGAATTACTTGAAAATTGTTAACCAAATTTTTAACCACAAATCTGTAAAACAACAAATCGTTCTTAATATCTTTTAACTCTTGTAAAATAACATATAATTGCTTTTAATAATCAGTAATGCTCGCGATCATAATGCATTTTTCCGACATTCTGATTAATTTACAAATATATACATATAAACATATATATAATTTTTTTTTTTTTTCATTCAGCTTCCAAAACATTCATTTCAACACTTCATTATTATTGTATACTTGTGTGCCATTTGGATTATATTCATCTATGAATAAATATACCACAAAAAAAAACACCAAATATAAGTGGCAAACTCATAAAAATCCACCTTAAATATTTATTAATACAATAATAATAGTTATATATTTTAATTAATTACGATTACAATTAATTTGTTTACCAGCAAGATATTTTTTGTATAAATCATTACAATTTTCGTCATACATTATGATTCAACATTAAGAATTGCAGGATCATCATTTTCACCTAGATCTGCTGGAATAGTTATACCACCTGTGTCAATATTTTCTTCCTCTTCATATGGAATCTTCAAGAAACAATGCATCGTCTCATCGTCCTCTTGTTCAATAGTTGTATTATTATTATTTTTAATTGTACTCTCTGTTGTCATTGGCAACGAGCCCTCTAAGTGCGTTGACGGTATTTGTATAGTAATAGTCTGCAAAGTGCCATCAACTGATGTGGACGACGACATTAAACTAGCTTCAATTGTCTTGCCAACTTCAGAGAACGCACCCAAACAGCTATATATTAATTGAGCAGCCGCAATATTGCCAGGGAAAACCTCCACATTGGTGTCATCTAACACGAAAAATTAATAAAATAATTTATTATTAATAAATTCAAAAAAAAAAAAAAATGGTAAACTTGAATACAAAAATTAAAAAAGAATATTCACCATTTTTCTGTGGATTAGTTTTAATTAAACCTTTTTCATGATCGCTCATATGCTCGGTATAACTCTCTTCTTTCACAGTTATAAATGGACATATTTTACAAGTAAACAATCCAGATGATGACGGATGTTTTGATCTCAAATGATTTTTATAACTGCTACTTTGTATCGCAGAATATGAACAGTGTGGACATTTGTATGGTCTAACGCCAGTGTGACGCATTATATGACGTCGTAATGAATTATGATCGCCAGTTTTAAAATCACAAATGTCGCAATTGAATGGTTTATCACCGGTATGTTGACGTAAATGCATTTGGAGCATTGCTTTTCGTGCACTAGCATGGCCACATACATTACAAACGTATGGCCGAAGCTTTGAGTGAACAGCTTGTATATGATTTTTTAAACATTTTGAATCAGCATAAGTTTTTCCACACATCTCACAAGTCTTTGATGTATACCAACGTGGACTATCAACAGTTTTACGATCTAAATGCATGATACGATGATTGCGCAATTGACTTGATTGTTTAAATCGTTTTCCACAGTCTAGACATTCGAAATCACGACTGTCACTATGTACTCTCATGTGCGTTGATAATTTTACGCTTGCCACACTTTTATAAACATTGCAAATAGTGCAAGATAACAGATCAATATCTGCAAATAAAAATACAAATGATTATTGGATATTTATGTTTATATTAAAATTATAAGAATTATTTTTATACGAGTGTGGGAAATTATTTACTTACCGATTTCATGTTTTTTCCACAAGTGTGAACAGCACGCTTTCCATTTAGTAAATTTCACATCATTGCAAATGTTACATTTGAATATATTCATGTTTTTTGTGTCCCCATGATAAGTAACATGTTTTTGCATCATTTTTTCTGTACTAAATTTATGTAAACAACCACGATAGAGACATTTAACATTACGCTCTTTAATATGAATACTTTTTTTATTTTTATCATATTCTGAACTAATGACTTTTGAATTTTTTGATAATCGACCAATTTTACTTTTATTTTTACTTGTTGATTGTTTTTTATTTGCCTCGTGTGTATCAGCTGTATCTGAATTTAATGATTCAGCATTATTCATAGAGGCATCATCGTTAATTTTATCACACGCTACTCTGTCCATTAATTGATGATCATTTATCATATGTTCACGACAACTTTCCATTGACGGAAAACAATTTGAACATTCACCACACATATAAAGTAATTTTACGCCATTTGACATTACTTTATCGTTTGATTCTTGTTCATTATTTTCATTTTTATTTGGCAAACTTGCGTGAACACTTTCAAAATGATTTAATAATTGTCCACGATCTTGACTGGTAAATGGACAGATTTTACATTTATATGCTGCAACAACTTCAACATAATCATTTGCATTTAAAGTATTCTTATCGTATATAGTATTTTTTTCTGGTATAATATCACATTTTTCTAAATGCTTTCTTTCTGTTGCAGTTATATTAACAACATTTTGATTGTCATTTTCATAAAAACCTCTGTCACATTCATCTTTTATTGGCACTTCATTGCCAGTTACCAAATTATCAGATGATAAAATTACGGCAGTTTTCTCGTAAGAATCATTATCATTCTCAAGTTTACATAAATCCAATTCTGACAATTCACCATTTTGAAGAGCATAAATTACACCATCTAAACATACAATTGGTATGAGGTCATCATCATCCTTCACGTGTCTTGATGAAATATCAGTATCGATTTCTTTCACATTAATGAGGGATCCAACATCAATTAATGCATTTGTTGAGTTTGATGACGATGTTTTGTATAAAAATTCTGAATCATTCATATTATTTGTAAAATGATTCGGTGTATTAACTAAAATCGTTTCTTCATTCATTATTATTACATTTATCAATTAAATGAAAATATTTTCAATTTATATCTGCAATTAAAAATTAATTAAAATTCAATTGAGTAAATTTCCCCACAATAAAGAACAAAATAAATATAATTTTAATCATTGAATAAATATTTAAAGTCAAAATATTCAATGTTATATTGATTTACTTATAACCTACCAAATATCCAACGATTATTGAGGTTATGTTCGGACACATTAGTATTATATTTGCTTTATCATTTATAAAATCTTAAATTTAATTTATACAAAACTCTATTCAACTACGACAAATTTATAAATTACAACATGTCTATATTTATGTTAAAAAATTTGGCGTAATAAATGGGATTGTCTGTACCTTGCAGTCTACAAAGACAAACAACCGCTAAAACTACACAATACCATTGTAACTATACCTATATATATATATATATATATGTAAAATTCGTAATTTTTCACTTGACTTATAATTTATAGATAATATAAGTTAGAAATAAAAAAACCATTCTTTATTTTTGTCTATAAAATAAATTTAATTTCTAATGTGTTTGATGTTAATTTATTGCAGGTAGTCAATTATTCATGTAAAAAAAATGATAAAACATTGCACATAAAATTGATAAATATTTATACATGTAAAAATAGTATAATACAAAATTGGATTATATAGAATTTATTGCTATGTATACGTATTTATGTATGTACATGAGATCAATATGTATACATCTGATTATTTATACATATTTAATGATTGTTAATTTAAAGAATATATTTCTTTATTCAATCATCGTCGACGTGATTTTTCTATATTTTGTCTAGCGATTTCTGGACAAAATTGTGAATTATATTTCTGACGTACTATTACTTTAGGTTCTTCTTTTTTTATCACAGGAATTGGATCGCCTCGAAGCTTTGCGAGCAAAGCTTCGGTTCGTAATTTTTCTTTTTTTTCTCTTAAAAGCCTTTCATTACGTAATTTATCAATATTTGCATTGGGTGAATTATGTGTTTCATGTGACTGTGAATGTTTGTGTTTACTAGATTTATGTTTTTTTGATTTTCTATCTTCTCTTTTCTGTTTTTTACTTTTTCGCATTTCATCGTGACTATCATCAGATTCAAACTTTCGCTTTCTTGAATTAGTTGTAGCTTCATTCGTACGAGTTTTTGTTGAATCCGACGATTTCATGATACTAATATATCGTCTAATATCAGTCATTGGATCATCAATGATTTTTTTACTTTCTTGAATCTCTTTTTTTGGTTCTTTATCAATCAATCGTCGTGGCAACTCATCATACCAACTTGTGCTATTAGTTGCTGAATTAATATTCTGTCCTAGATACGTGAGATAACCAATTTGTTGCTCATATTTTTCTTTTTCTGCTTTTTTCTCTGCTTCATGCTCAACATTTGGTTTATGATGATCAATTTTTCCATCCTCCAATTCCGCAAAAAAATTAACATGCTCCAATTTGTCTGTTTCAACATTAATTTTATCATTTTGTAAAATTTCATTACGTCCATCGTATTTTTCTCGTCTTTTCGACCTCAATAAATCAATTCGTGCTTCAGTTTCCTACAATAAAATTCATAATATAAATAAAAGAATTAAAATGTAACTTATATAATTTATTTATATAATATAAAAATGCATTTACAGCTTTTTGAGCTCTAGCTTTTCGAATTTTCTCCTCTTCTGCAGCTGCAGCCTCATCTTTTCGCACACGAGCAATATTTTCTCGTGTTCTTACGTGCCATCTGCATAAATAATAATAAATTAATTAACCTATTTCAAACGTAAATATTATTTATTAAAAATAAACGATAAATAAAGTAGACAAACCTTTTTTTCGGTAATATATTCATAATGAACTTGATTTACCAAAAAATTCTACCATGTATTGTTCCTCACTTTATTCCTATGAAAATATGTCACTTTGATAATGACGAAACTATACAATAAATACCACACTATACACATTTAACCCATATATTTATATTATTTATTATAATTTGCAAAGTTTAAACCAGTGTCGCCAACAATCGAAAAACATAACCTTACTTGTAAAAAAATTTTTCAAAATTTTTTGCTACAGTGAGTGCACAAAATTAATAAGCAGTGTTGGTAGCACTGAAAATATAATATACGCCGCTACTACTGCTAACTTCACGTAACTTGTATGTTTTCTGTGTGCACACAAAAACGTGCAAGTTATATTAATAATATTAATTCAATGAATGTGATTATACAAAAAATTATTTAATCAATGTCAATTAACAGAATATTAATAAAAAAAAATTCAGTTTTATATGTGAAACATTCGTGAATAAGAGTTAAATATTGTAATTGTGAGGAGTTTCACACAGAATGGCGGAAATAGCCAATTCAACAGTGTTTACAAATGATATTGGATCATTTAATACTCCTGATCTTCTTCAGCAAGCATTCCAAGAAGCAGTTGAACAGGATAATCATGATAATGAATTTGTAACTTTTCTTGCCGGCGACGGTGATGATTCACAAGCAATTCATCTTACTCACGCGCAAGCTTCGGCTTTGAGGTTAACTTTTCAGGTTGATTCCACTGTACAAAATGAAAATGATAAAATTATTTATCAAGATCCAAATGATATGCTTATTGATATACAATGTAATAGTAATAAGGATAAATCTACGGAATTAAATCAAGTAACAGAACAAATTGAATTACCATCAGATACACGATGGACAACAATTGATGATGTTGATACGAACCCGGTAAAAACTATTAATATTACAAATTTAAATAATCAAGTTTCTGATGGTATAACATGCAACTTGGATAATCATTCACAGCCAGTAAATATAACAGGTATATTATTACAACGTCCAAAAACAATACCGAAAACAAATTTAAACGGTGCTAATCATAATTATAATACAATTACTGATATAACACCAACATTTTCCTCATGCGGCATTGCAAATACACAAAATCAAACTGTGACAAATAGATTACCTGTAATTTTTCCATCTTCACAGTATATCATTAAACCGGCTCAAACAATTTTAAAATCCGGTAAAAATATACGATTAATTTCAACGGGAAATAATAATATTGGCAATACAATATCATCAATGAATAATTCAAATGGCAATATTACCACACAAAATTCTGTGTTACTTCCAAAAACAACACTGATGAATACTACGCCAACACAAATTATAAAAACAACACCAATTACCACACAATTAATTCATGGAAATGCTATTTCGGCACAGTTACTTGATTCTTCACAAATATTAACCTGTGATATGATATCTAATGCGAATATAAATAATTCTAATAATGTCAATGGGTTTACAACAAATGGTGTAACAAGAACAACACAAAATTTAGGCAATAATTCAATTCGTATGTCGCCTCTTGTGGCGACCACATCAACTTTAACAATTCAACGTGATAATATTCAACAGACATCTGTACCATCAGTATCGAACACTACGAATGAATCGAATGCAACTGTAAAATCATACATTTCTAATGGAACAAATACGAATATTTCTGGAACGTTTTTTAAGTCATTACAAATTCCTACACAAGTATTGAAAACAACTTCTGTCACAGTTGGTAAATCAACAAATTCATTGAATCCCACAAAAGTTTCGGTTAATCCTACATCTTCGATAATATTAAAAAATGGATCACGTATAAAAGCCCAACAATTGCAGAGGATAGCAACTTCAACATCCGCAGCTGTTCATAGAACACCAACACAAACTATGTCTACGCCAATATCAATATTGAAACCACAAACTAAAGTAACACTTGCAAACTCAATAAAACAA
Organism: Microctonus aethiopoides; assembly: GCA_030347275.1. NCBI lineage: Eukaryota > Metazoa > Arthropoda > Insecta > Hymenoptera > Braconidae > Microctonus > Microctonus aethiopoides. The sequence continues at coordinate 3,462,074 of JAQQBS010001424.1, forward strand.
AATTCAATAACTAATTCACAAAATGTTACCAATGTAAATTCTAACTATGCATCAGGTGTGAAATTAGTTCCAAAGATGGTTCGAAGTAATCAAATAATAAATAATCAAACGAAATTAACATCAATAAATGATAATAAATTGAAATCGAATGAATTATCAGTTCATTCATCAAATCAAATTGTAAAAAAACCTAAATTAATGGTTCCACCACAAACACCTTCAACTTTATCAGTTAATGACGCTGGAAAACCTCTTGGCTCTAATGAAAATCCAATTCAAATTGTTCAACAAGGTCATACATTTCATAGTATGCAAAAATTAACCCAATCACAATTGAAACAAATTGCTCACGTATTACAACAAAGAAGTCAAGAATCTACCGATCCAAACGAGAGAGTTGTATATAGGTTTGCATTATAAAATTATTTTATTTCACTCTAATATCATCACTTTTCTTCACACAATTATTATTTATCTTTCAGAGTCGTATTTCCAGAAGAATTAGACTTGAGAATCAGGAATCCAATTAATTTATTAAAAGGACGTCCTGGCAAAAGAGGCAGGCCCAAAAAGAAACCTTCAACAGGTGTAAAAACGTCGACTCACGAAGAAGATGGTGCTGATGATGTCAAGGTAATAAATAATACACCTCTAAAAAATTTTTGTAAAGTTGTAATATCAAGAAAATAATTAATAAATATAAAATTTCAGGATGAACGAAAAAAGCCAGTTGCACGCACCAGATCAGGACGTCTTTCTCGACCTCCGCGACATATTGTACGCGATTACAAACATCTACATCATGTAGATTTAATGCAAGTTGATTTAGATGACTCTGACGGCGGTTATAGTGATTATAATATCAGTACTGATAAACTTGAATCGGATGATGTTGTTAAAGATTTATTAACAGGCTATGAAGGGCCTAAACGAAAAATATCTGATCACTTTCGATGTCCTACGTGCAATAAAATTTATTTAGGAAGAACACGAATGGCAAAACACTTTGAAATACATCCAGATCATGGAAGTGCTGATCAACTTCCACCGCGTACAGTTGAACAAGATTTAAAAAGTAATGCATTTCCGCCAGATCCTTTTAAACGTAAAGGTAAAAAACGTGGACCGTGGGCGTACATTACGCCAGAAGCTAAATCTGAAAGACGACAGCTGAAATTAAAGGACGCATTGTCCGCATGTGACAATGAAGAAATAATTAAAATAGCAGCCAAGCCGGTTTTAAATGCACAATCATTATTCGATCTTATGGTATTGAAGTCGAATAATTGTTTAAAGACATTTTTGAATGAATTGAGTTTATTGGTGAATAAAACACGCGAGCAAGTAAACGTTATGTTATCGCCTGTGAATAATAATGACAAATATAGCAATACAGTAAAGCTTGATGATAAATTATTATGCGATACATTGAATCTTGCTGCTGGTTTATATTATGTTAAAGACGATGTATTTAATAAATCCACGGATTTTTATAACACATCAATGACTACGACATCGCCGTTGTCATCGTCAATCTCGTCGTCTTCATCGTCACCGTCATCGATAGAAGAACCACCAATGAAAGTGCTGAAGGTTAATGACGATGGTAAAGAAAATATTGATAATAGATTGTCCAGTGGTATTTCAGATTTATCAGATCTGAAGACACGAACAAATTTGTTGGACGAAAGAAATCTTGATTCAGTTAATGCTGATTGTCCAGAAGTTTTAACAGCATTAACATTAATGCCAAGGAGTTCAAGTCCAGCCACAGCAGAATCATGTAAACCTAATAATGTATCCAAGCTTCTTATATCCAATACTGAAATTCAGAGTCAGATTTCTGATAATCCTGGCTTTCAAAAAATTGATATAAATAATTCGAAGAATTCAACATTTAAAAAATTATCTGAAATAAATTCTAGTTTAGATGTATCAAATTGTTCATCATCAGTTTTTCCAAAGCTGGAGAATCATTATGAACAATCAAAGATAGAATCTATGCCACAAGCATTTATTAAACTTGAACAAATGCAACAGGGTTTTGTTAAATTGAAAAATGGCAATGTAAGTACTTATCAGAAAGAAGAGGCGCAAACTTATGGAAAAAATCATAATGATTTTGATAATGCTGATGAAGCAACACAAACTTTTGCTAAGGGATATCAAAAGCTTATTTCAAAGATAGTTCCAATGTCAAGTGTTAACAATAATTGTATAAAATCCGAGGCATTTAATTCCACTCCAAAAGATGATTGTAAATTATCAGATAGTGTACCTATTATACGAAATACTAACGTTCCAATTATTACAGCAACATGTGATGCTAGTTTATTTGGTAGCACAGATAATTTAGATATCACAAAAATGACCAATTATGATTTAGACATATTGAGTAATGGTGCGGTCATAGATAAGCATTTAATAATGGACGAGAAATTAGTTGAACAATTACATATGGTGGATCAGTCAAAATTAGTTGATGAATTGGTTTCGGAGAGGTTAAAGAATATTATGCCAGATAATATTTTAGACAGTAATTTGATGGCAAACAATACGAATTTAGATACAGAATTGGATTTTGAAGCGTTGAGTGAAGAATTCAATCGAAATACGAATAGTTGATTTATAAAATATAACAAATCGATCTTTTTTAAATTACAAAAAATTTATACATAGTCATTGAAATTACAAAAATTAATTATTTTGTCTTGGATTGATAAATTCATGATTCAAAAAATATAAATATACAAAATGGATATTAATAGAAGAAAAAAAGAAGAAAATAAGGTGATGGCTATTATTTAGAAATTGTACACGGCATTTATTTATTTTTTTTCTTACCAAACATTCAATGTTTGTATTTTTTTTTTCATATTTTAATAACTTAAATTTAATATACAATACGTGATGTAATTAATTTATCGCGTTTCCTTTCCCTTATTTGTTGATATTCTTCAACAAATTAGGGTGTAAAGTGAAAGTAGATTAATGACAATTTTATTAACTAAATGGACCTAATGTAAAATGTATTTATAAGTAAGCGAATAAGCTAGTCTTTATTTCAATATATAATCGCAATTTATTTTTACATCGTGTCTACGTTATTTCTATAATAGAATCTCTTAATTAGATTATTTAACTCTCATTTTATTTTTATAATGGCTTGAGAATTCATAATTATTACGATTAAGAAATAAATGGAATTGGCATTCAGTTTATTCTCATTGTACATACATATTTATATAAGTGATATTTTGAATGTCTTCATAATCAATAAATTGCGTGTATCATCTTAATGAAAAAAAAAAAAAAAAAAAAAAACTAAATAAAATATTCCATTGATATACTTAATTAATACTTTTTATGTATTTAATAATAGAAATTATTTTATTTCATCTTAGTTTCAGGCATAGAAAAAAATAAAAGTTTGGAAATTATCTGTGTCCAGTTTCAGCAAGAAATGACTGTAAAGTCATGCCTAATTTATAAGGTATCATTGATTGATGAGCCCACATTGATAAATGTAACATTTTCATTGACTCTTGATGAAAATGTGCTACATTTTCCAAAATTTTTCTCTTAATCATGGCTTCGTTTTTATACGCTTCATAAATTTTCTCAGTTGCTTCATCTAATGAAATATCAATCAAATAGTTAATTTGTTTATAATTTTTTTTACTTGTTAATCAATTGGAAATACTTACTGAAGTATTCAGATGGCCATGTAATAAATATTTTCCCTTTTTTGCCTTCTTGCAACGAGACTACAGCATTTGTTCGAGAAACCACTGATTTCAACATATTAACAATTCTGTCCTGCAATATAATATTTAATAATTCAAAAATATTATGCCAATTATACATGTATATAATCAAAATAAAATAATTGATGAAATTACCATTTGATCAACATCTTTTTCTAGTTCGTCACATAGTTCTTGCAAACCACGTGGATAAGAACTATCAACTTTCAATTCGGTGATGGATTTTAATAACGACATTCCATGTAAATGAACGGTATTCCATTTTTGAATAAAATTATAAACATCAGCGGCTAAATCCTTCAGAATCCTTGGATTTCCCGTCAAATTTATTTGAGTAGATGGTTTTGGCGATGCTGTAAAATATTAATAATTCAATTAATTATCAACGAAAACTTGTAGAAACATAACCTACAAAAAAGCATTATAAACTTAAATAATTATAACATACTGATTGTTGGTAGAAAATTCGCCATGTATGCATTTATAATTTCCAGATAAAACTCACAAAAGTATATGAAAATGCAGTAGTGAACTGGTCATCTAATTATTTTACACATCTTACATGCCTTATGGCGGCGCCTTAAACTCAGTCGATAACCTCACTTTCTCGATGTCAATACAAAATATTTTTGTTTACATATTTGAATAACATTTGAAAATAAAGTCACCTTGATATGTTTCTAAGCATTCAAATCATCACAAATTCCATCATAATACCAATCAGCACATTAATAATCACCCATTAACAATTAAAAATTTCCCCACAATTTTTTATCTCCAGAACAAAAACTAAAACGATTCATAATCCATATCCAAAACACCAAAAAATCCAATATAAATCTCCATCATATTTACATAACAAAATCTCCTAACAATCAAATATATTTAATTATCAAATTAATCATAAACATAAATATACCAACATAATCTAATCATCAAGAACAATTGATAAAGATCAATAATCACAAAAAAACATTTAAATATCACCTTACAAGGTCAATAGATTTTATTTCACATACATTTAATAACAATATATACAATTAACATATAATAATATCAATATACATAGATAAAAAAGATTATACTGCTTTCAGTAAGTACATATTATATATTACATTAAACTGAACTTGTATGGCTGTGTGAAAACACGAGCAAAATCCTACTTGCTTTGTTTTTATTTGCAGAATGATCATGTATAGAAGAGAGAACAAGGTCATCTGGTGTATTAATGCCATGGCAGGTAAGTCAGAAACGTATTTCTGGAATATAGTCAGCCAGTAGTGTCGACACAATCCTCTCAGTGGTTTGGTAAAAAGAAAAAACGAACGAACTTTTGCCGGTGCTACAGTTATTCATCACAATTATATTTTCATTCATAAGAAATCATATTCAATAAATCTATATAAATTATTTTTATTTAATATATTCAATTCAAAAAGTATATTATATTATAAATTATTGTTATTACTATTATCATCATTATTTATATATATACATTACAGATATATATGTACATTATTATTACATATGTGTATTGAGAGTCAGGTGCAAGACAAATAAGATGGAATCAACTTTCTACGGATCATCCATTATATGTCAGATTATATACAATATCTATCATCATCAGTGATATATACAGGTAAAGTACATAATAAATAAACATAAAAATGACAATAAATATTATAACAGTTTGATTAGAATTTTATTGTTAGTGTTGATCATCCCAGGTGACTTGATATTCTAGGTGGTTGATCAATATTTTATGTCTATATAATTTTTGCTAATGATCAAAAGCGAATTTTCAATGATTGCTGGTTATAATTAAATTTTTCATTGCTATTTATTTGGGGAAAAATTAAGTTTTATGAGTGGAATGATATTAGTTATATTTAATTATTTGTACTGATTTTTTAATAATTGAAAATATGTTTTTACAGTATATGAATGGGTTATATATCTATCTATTTGTATGTATACATACAAAGGTGTGACGTAATGCATTATATGATAAACGACAGCGGTTTGCTTGTGTAATATGAGCGTTCCTGTTTGGCATCAGATAAAAAGGTGAAAGAAAAAAAAATAAGGTACCACTATCTGGTACTGAATCAGTACTTAGCAACTTGTTGGCTGATAACCAACACAGTTTGCTCTGCAACAATAAACGTCAGATAATTCCAAAATGAAAATGGAGGTAAAGTATATAAAATATTTACAGATATTTAATATAGATGTGTATGACTACTTTAATTCATGTGAATTGAATACATTTTAAAATGTTGGAATTAAAATTTTGCGTTATTAAATACATGATTTTTTGTACTAGAAAATTTTGAGATATTTTTTTTATTGATTACTGAAATATTAATTTTATATTAGATATTTTTTATTTGGAATTTTTCTAACATTGTTACATTATTATATATATTTATAATACAAGAAATTGCAGTTGCTTGCTCCTGTGTTGAACTCTCGGCCTCATGAACTCTGACCTTGATTCGCATTTTATAGAGTTCATATAATTATTTTCGGAATTTTAATTTTGATATATTTCCCTTTTTTTTAATATTAACTTGTCATTTTATTTCACGATCAATTCTATTCACCTATATTATTATTTATATTTATATTATTATTTATATCATCTATATCATTCATATCAGATAAATTTTTATAGATATATTTAAAGATACATCAGTACATTTGATATCTGATAATATTTTTCACTTAAAAAATACATTATTATATCACAATTAAAAATATTCCAAAAAAAACTCTCATTAAATTTTAAAATATTTCGCACAACATATATAAATTTTTTTCTATTTCTGATACTAGATATTACATATATATACATACATACATACATAGAATAGATAACATAACATATTCATTAATTCACTTACCCTAATTTCCATCTGTATATTTAATAATACATCAGTTCTCTTATCTTTAATAACGATATCGGTTTTTTGAAATAAGTCATACATGCACATATATGAATTCAATATAAATACATAAATAAATAAATAAATAAATTAATTAATTAATCAATCAATCAATCACAATATGACTTTCACCGAATAAAACATTGACCTTGAGCTCAAGTAATCATTGAAGAGTTTTTCAAATATATATTATACCTTCGTGCAATAAATATGTATATATACGTGTAATATCTGTATGAATAAAGGCACAGGTATACTCTAAATGGACTTGGTACGTATGTAGAAAGATTGTCTGGCCCATTTTTACAGGAAAGTAACAGGCTCGGGTTAACTGTTAGTTTGAGCGCGCGCTTCGTCCCATCGACTTCGCAGCATTCCTCATCATCAGTAGCCCGCGTCGCGTTTACTATAAAGTCACTCAAATCATCTCTCTTTTCATTGTAAGAAATCCCAATTGCAACAATTATTTATAAACATATATTTATATGAATAATATAATTAATAAATTTTGTATAGATATTTTTTTTTCATTCTTTTTTATTTTATATTTTATTTTTATTTTTTATATTCTTCAGGCTAATAATAGGGAGGAGCAGTTGAAAAAAGCTACTGACAGGATTCAACGTGAGATTGAGGAGGTCACTGAGCGTGAACACGAATTACGAAGTGTTGGTAGCATCAGGACAACGTCAGACGAAACAGTTGATTCAAAGGTAAAGAAACAAAAATTTTTTAATTTTATCACTATCATCATCATCGTCATCATTATTATTAATGTATGACTAAGAGTGTTTTAGTCAGATATGGTCTTTGCTTGATGCCGGTAGATATTTTACTTTTATTATAAATAATTAATTTGGTGAGAACCTGCTGAGAAAATTTTTATTTTTTTTTTTATTCATCGTTACTTTATTCTCATTTCGACATTTGTTAGTTTCAACGACATTTTGTTAATGTAATTCATTTCACATTGTGTATGAATTATGGAAAGTGTAATTTACATATATCTATCATAAGTATTTCGGGTATTTTTTTTTTTCTTTGATGGATTAAATGCTTTTTGAGCTATTTTGTAAGAGACATGCGTAATAATATAGCGGGACATTTGAGATATTTATGTGTATTTTTTTTTTATACAATCATCTACATGACAATTGTTTCTACGTAATGTATGATGTATATTGTCGTGCTGTGAATTATTTATGTTGATGCCTCAGTACATGTAAATAGATGTATATTTATTTATTTTTTCAACCTGTCGTGTTTATATAGGTATAAAACACTTTTGTTTAAAACTAATGAGCTTTCTTATCATCAGTCTGTGTGCAATTTTATGATATTGCCTTGTTAGAAGTCACTCTTTAGTCGTAAAATAATATATTTACAGCAAATAAATATAGCATTAAAATGCATAGTTATTTATGCGGAGAAACTGAGTCGTTTAATTTAATTTTTTTTTCCTTTTCATGAATAAATTTAATATTTGATGAAAGTTATATCGATAATTGGAGAAAGTTTTATTATACATATGAGTTAAATATGGGTAATATTTTTAATTTGAAGGTTCGACGCATGTCACCGGCGCTTTTATCTGGAAAGTTGAGAAGAACAACGTCCACACCGCATATCTTGGAGTCATCAATCACATTGACACCAATTACACAAAATTTAATACCAAAAATGACGAATGGTGTAATATCATCACGTACAACACCAACACCACTACGTTTTGCCACGAATCCAAGTCAAAAGGGTCTTATGCATAGGTTTTTAGCGACACGAGGAAAAATATTTAATGGAACTCGATCACCAAATTCTGATGATTTTTTAACGCCACCACCAACTCCAACAATTGTACTTAATCCTTTGAGTGTTAAAGCACTTAGCAGAAGTTTATCAGTACAAGTGCAACATGATGATGAACCGAAAAAATTACCAGTTAGAAAGGGCTACGTTCCAGTGGAGGAAAAAATTCAAAAGGAACTCAATGAAATGAAAGAACGTGAAAATGAATTGAGGTTTGTTTAATTAAATAAATATTCAATGTATATTTATATATATTTATTGTTTTTTGTATGTTATTAAATGTTATTTAATGCTATTATGCAGGTTGATGCGATCGAGAATGTTGGCAAAGTCACAGCCAAATTTATTGGACATTGAGAATGATAATGATTCAGATATTTATGACGGTACGAATTCATTAAGAAGTGGCACATCTTCCAATACTTTGAATGATGATGAGTCAGATAGAGAGCTCAGAGGAAAGCACATACTAAAACCAAGACGTCGCAGTACACTGATTGCCCAATGGGAAAATTTTATATCTGAAAAGAAAAAATCGACTGAAAATAACGATGAAAATGAAAATCATTTTTAATGCTTTTTATTTTTAATTATTATCATTACTACTTTTTTTTTTTTTTTGGGTTCAGAAGATTTCATATGAAAAATTTTATATGAAAATGATCTAGTTTGAGATAAAAATGATCGTTTAATTGAGTGAAAATTTTCCAATTAAAAAAATATCTTCAGTATTAAATTGATGGCTCGAAAATAATTCGTAACTTTTTTGTTATTAAAGTACGAAGATGATAATATAATATACACTAAAGTGTAATTATTTTGGAATAATTTATAGCATATATGTTTTTGTTAATCAATTGATATATAGCTATATTATTTATCATATTTGTCATTGTCCAAAATATTAGTTAATATTATATATAAACATATATATTGACATAATATAATTAAGCACACAAGAATATATTAAAATGAATTTATATTATTATTTATTACGAGATATAATGCCGATAAATTATCGTATTTATTATTTCATTAAAAATTCGTAAGATTATAATTTAATAAATTGAGCATATTATTTTATAATAAAATAATTTAAAAAATCATTTACAATGAAGCTCCACTTTATCAACAAATGATATGCGTAATACATATATAAGATAAATAAATAACATAATAATAAATAATAAGGCATAAAAACACAAATAATTATTTGCCATAACTCTAATTTTATTATTAACAAAATTTAACATAAAATCAAGATAAAAATGATTTTAATTATTTTTTTTTCTCTTTATAATTAAACAATTAAATAATAATACAATTTTTCATATATAAATATTCTCTTTAATATTGTTTGTAGTAACATTAATTACATATATTATATACTAATCGCTTTTATTTAACGATAGGATATCAGCAAATTCAGGAAGAAATTTTTGTTTAATTTTCAATAAGTGATTTTAATTTTTTAATAAGCGATAGATTTTTCTTTCCAACACTTTTTCACTTTCTTTATTTAATGTTAGCCCACAATATATAATGCCATATGATACATAACATGAGGGATGTGTGCGCATTCTCCGCGAACGGATCGATGCTGGAAATAGCTCGGACATTCGGAGTGTACGAGGTGAGTCGCTTTCGTCAAAAAGCTAGTCTTCTCGGTTCACATTGCTGTGTCGAGCACGGGCTCTCTCTCTTCCTCTTCTTTTTTATCAGCGTTGTTCGATTATCGAACGCAAGTTAGCCGACAAATATAAAATTATTGTAAGCACATAGTATCAGGATTAATTGAGTGGTGAAGTCCAAATATGTAATTTGTGCGCGTTGATTTTTTTTTTTCAATATTTATTTCTTCCTGACAAATATTGCATTTAGTTTTTTATTTATCCAGATATTTTCCATCACCTCCCACACGTCCAATGGTGCTTGAGCTTGAAGGATGATGACGCAAAGACAATGTCTAATATACAAATGGGGCTTATGAGGCTTGATTCGTAAGTTAAAATTATCAATCATAAAAATTTAATTATTTAAATCATTCAAAAATTTGTAGAGTAAAGATTTTTTTAAATTTATAAATTTTATCTTTGTGAATACCATCAATACTTTAACATAATCGTTAAATGAACCACGACACCTACGCATCAGTTTTAATATAATTAAATCAACAATTTTATTCAGCGATACACTTGTGAAATTGTATAAATTTATTTGCACCCTCGCTCAAAACGTTCCTGCTTATTCATCATACATCAATCGGAATAATCTATCCATTGAATTTAACATCACCCCACTATCGTTTCTCACCGTCTTATTTCAATTCTGCTCACAATGTGATCAATAATGTTAAAACAGCATGCATGCCGTTGGTATATTAAATGACAAAGTGGGTCAAATTTAGTTCATTCGCCTTTCTCATTATTTTCTAATTATTCTTCAACTTAATAGTATTCCCCTGACCATTCATATGTCGTGTGTCATAAGAATATATTTTTGCTCACTATTATCTAATTAAATTAGCAACGTAAATTTTTTAGCAATTAAATTTTTACGCAATCATATCATTCATCTGCACCCGAAATAAATTTATCAACTCATATATATATGTAAGTGTACTGTTGCATCAGAAAGTGTATCATCTATTTTAAATACTTTTGGATTGCTGAATAAAATAAACAAATTAATATTAGTATCGAGTTCACTAGAATTCTGGAGCATAAAATCATCCGGTCATTTTGTTTCTCCTCTTTTTTTTTTTTTTTTTCTTGTAGGCGTTCACTATTGATCATATTTTTGTGTCACATCGATGGTCGCGTTTGAATGTATTATGAAAAGCGAATGAAAGGGATTATTATTCTATAGCACTTGATGTTTAATTCTTTATCATTAATATTTAAATGTATATCAAATGAATTGATTTTATTGTAATTATATGAAAATATAAAAAAAAAAAATGATGATTTTACAGGGGCCTCTCCCACACCACGGTAGCTTTTAGAGGATGCACAAGCTGATGCACAAGGGCTTGAAGAAGAAGAAAAAGTCGAAGAAAGGAAAGAAAGAGGCGGAGGAGGAGTTTGATCCGGAAGAGCTTGAACGTTACAGACGTGAGCGGGCGGAGGCCCTTGTTAAAGCCTCATCAGAGGTTGCTGATAGCAGCAGTGGCAGTGCAACTGAAACTGCCGGTTCAGACGAGTGGAAAAAATTTCAAGCATTGACAGCCGGTGTTGATTCCATTTTAAAGAAAACTCAAGGCGATTTAGATCGTATTAAATCAACTTCATTTTTTCAACGTAAAGCGCCTGTTGTTGAGGAAAAAAAACCTGAGGAAGATCCTGAAGTAACGAAAAATAAATCTAAACGTTTTATCGGCTTTGATAAAGACGGAAATCCAATCGAGCAAGAATCAGTTAATGAAGGGACTGAAGTTGGTGAGAAAAAATTATCAGTAAACGAATCGGGATTTGTTGAAATACCTGATGACGAAGATGATGAAGATGACTCTGCGGATGAGGATATTTTTGACACAACATATGTGGATGTTTTACAGAATATTGATGTTCAATTAGCTTATATTCCTGACAGTCCAGTTGAAGATCAATCTGGCGACGATCCATTTGACACAACAAATGCTGATAAAGTATTAAAGACTGTTGATAAACATGGTAAAAAAGTTGTGAGTCTTGGCAACGCTGTTGAAGTACTTTCTGGGCGTATTGATCATGTTAGTACTTGTAAAATTTCACGGCCAATAAGAGGAAAGATTCCGGATTTATTATTAGACGATTTTAATACTGATGAAACTGTTTGTGAAACTATTTCAACTCAGCCATGCGAGGTGGAGAAAACACTTTTAGACGACGATGACAATACAGAACTTCAAGATATTCCAATTGATCTTACAAATCTTCCACCAATAATAAAGCCAGAAACGTATATAAATACTCACACAGAATTATCATCAGCTGATTTGGGAGTTCCCATTGACATATCAGAATTTGAAGTAATAAAAGAAAAGAAAATTCTTGAAGAAATTCCAGATTTAGATGATGAATTTGATCTTGATGGTCCTATTGATGAATCAATTCAGCTAGTGGATGCGGATGATCCATTTGCTGAAAAAGAATCTGTTGATGTAAATGTCAATACTGAAATAATTGAAGCAAGCTTTGAAGCCGCGACATTTGTTAATGAAGAGGATCCATTTGACACAACATTTGCTGAAAATCTTGTGCCTGGCAAAGCAGAATTGAAATTTATTGAAAAGGAACTTGAAGAACTAGAACTTAAAAAAAAGGAACTTCCCGAATCTGAGGTATCAATTTCTCTGACTGATCCGTCAGGTCTTCATCGAGATTACGAAACCGGTTTATTAACAGCTGGTCGTAATCAATTTTCTGATAATAATCAAGATCTCTTGGGTGGATCTTCTACAGATTTAACCCAACTCTCAGATCAACCAATAGTTCCAGCCGAAGAAATCACTTACGTCGATCCATTTGATACTTCAGGTATTCAAGAATCAGTACCAGGAAAAACTGAACTTAAATTTTTGGAAAAAGAACTTTTATCTAACGATAATCAACAGAATAATAGTTTAGACGACGACGATTTTGATCCAAGAAAAGAAGAAACTTCAATAAAATCTTCTCCACAACGGCCTTCAGCACCACCAACAGTCGATACGTCAATTGATAATTCAAGCTTTGCGTCAAATAATTCTGTCATAGAGAACGAAAATGACACTGCTGTTTACAATGATAAAAAAAGAAAACCATCGCGACCTGAAGCATTAAACATTGGCGCAGCTAAAACAGTTGCATTTGAATTACCAACGCCATCACAACGTCCTGATTTACTCATCACCAGTGACGAAGAAAAGTCTATTGCATCAAAGCCATTGACACCGTATTACTCTCAAAAATCTTTGGAGGAAACTTTACCACACCAGGAAGTTGATGCTACTGAAATAGATCCATTTGACACGAGTTTTGTATCAAAAGTAACGCCGGGAAAAACTGAACTCAAGCTTATTGAATCTGAATTATTGAAACAAGAAACAAAGCTCACTCATAGCATCAGTGAACACGAAATTAATGCGAGATTTGAGGCACAATCAACGGCTGGTAGAAGACAAAGTGATTTTGGTGCTTCGTCAGTGAGGCCAAAGAGTTTAAAATTCACTGATATTGATAAAACATTAATTGAAGACACTGAAAATATTCATAAGAGTGGTGGTGAAGCCAAAGAGGTTGTACGTCGTGCAAAATTTCAATCTAAACGCCAAGAGAGTCTTCTTGATGCAGACGTTGTTGTAGATGCAAAAACATTAACACCTCATATCGAATCAAAAGTACTTGAAGAAGAGCTAGAAGAAGAGATATCATACGTTGATCCATTTGATACGTCAATAGCCAGCAATATTTTACCGGGAAAAGCTGAATTAAAACAGTTAGAAAGTGAACTTAGTCAAATTCCAGTTAATATTCAGCCGAATAAAATTACTAATTCTATTGATTTAACTAAAGTTTCTAATATCAAAGTTTCATTATCACTTGAAGATGAAGATGATTTTGATCCTCGTGCAGGTGAAATAAAAGAATCACCAGATTTTCTCAGTTTATGCGGTGACAATTCTGACGATAAAATTCTTACACCACAGCACAGTAATTCATACGCTCCAACTGATAGTGTTGATCCATTTGACACAAGTTTTGCGATTATTGGTCCAGGAAAAACTGAACTTAAACTTTTAGAATCTGAATTGATGGATCAATAACGTTGTCAAAACAAATAATAAATATATATTTTTCATCAATGATATTTATTACATAAAAAACAAAAAAAATAATAATCTTTCGTTGCGTCTGTTTTTGAATATAAATTCAAAATGGATTCAAAAGGAGGAAATCCATTTCTCAGTAATGATTATCCGGAGGAGCCGCCAACTGGCATTCAGTCAAATCCATTTCTTCAAGACTTCCCTGAAATAGCCACGCAACCAGCTGCAGAAAATCCATTTTTTAATTTCTCAGATGATACAACATACCAACCACCAATTGATTCAACAAATCCATTTGCATTTTATGAACCATCACAAGACACTCAACTGCAGTATAATATTCCTACAACAATGACCGGTGATATAATATCTGATATTAATGAAACTGATATTACTCAACACAGTGGACAACCCATTGAACCTACTGAAATTCATCAGACAACAGATCTCTTCGGTGCTGATCCCATTGACATAAATCCTGCTGTGAACATTGAAGTGATATCGCAAAATGTAGCCGGGAATGAAACGGATATTTTTAATCCACCAGAAAAATCCGATAAATTAATTTCAACAACTAATGGAAAACCAACGCCAAGAAGACCACCACCACCAGCTAGGCCACAGCCTCCACCGCCACCTAGAAATACTAAAGACTTAATTCTATCTGTAACTGGTGCCATGGACGCCACGTCGAATCATTTATTAGATCGACTTCAAGCCACGAGAACACCAAGTCCAACACTTATGCACTCACCGTCGCCAACACCAGAGCACAGCTTTGCAGATTTTCTGGATGTTGATAGTAATGTACCTGACTTGATATCCGATGATAATCGAACGACCAATGAATTACCAAAGACTCAGAATATTCTTGATTTATTTGACGCACCAGCACCTGAAATGAATACAGCCGCGATTTTTTCATCATCAGCTATTGGCAATGACAATATATCGCAGCTTATATCCACTGAAAATCTAAATGAAGAAACAGAGAATGTTAATGATAATCCATTTGCTGCAATTGATAAAGAAAGTGATGTTGAAATGGTTATTCCAACAGCTTCCGTTAATGATAAAGAAATTGATAGCACAGCGAGTACTGAATTCACGACATCAATAAAGACACCAACGGCGACTGATGACTCTACACCTAATTCAATTATTGGAAATGATCAGTCCATTCCACCACAACATCACGTGTCTCCGGGTTTTGATTTTACGAATATACCGTCGTCAAATGTTGAAGAACAATTAGTAACAGCAGTTAATTCAAATCTGTTCTCAATAGATGATACAACGGACAGTTCAATTATAGTAACAAGTAGCAATGAATATTCCAGTGCGTCAACTGGTATTTTTAGTAGTGAACCACTCTTCATGAATGCAGCTATTAATGAAACACCTCAACAAATATCGTCAAATTCAGCAAACAATATATTTTCAACGTCAGATATGCTCAATGACTTTTCTCAGCCAACAAATTATGAAAGTGAATTAATTTCAACGTCTCCAGCAGCGGCTTTTGAATTTCCTGAAAGTGAAACGAATAAATCGAATGAACTTGATAATTTTTCCCTTCCGTCAAAAACAATTGAAAGTACTGCTGATGCTTTCGATGCATTCACTTCGAAATTTGATAGAATTTCCGAACCGGAATCCGCACCACCAGCAAATAATGATCCGTTCTTTGATGCATTCGGTTCATCGGGCCAAACGGCTATGGATACATCAAGTGACGTTTGGGGTGATTCATCAGCTGCAGGATCAGATGGTGTTGCAACTGGCTTCGGTGAAAGCGATGGTTTTGATTCATTTTTAAGTATGACTGCGCCGCCACAATTACAAGAAACCACGAGAATGAAAAAATCTGATTCTGCGGATTCTGATGAAGCTCCGGACTTTAGTGTTTTTATTAAACCTAAAGAGGGTAGTGGCAATGATGGATCGGAAATGAGTTATGTTCCTGCTCTTGCTCCACCGCCAAAGAGTCCACAAAATTCTGCATTTAATGATTCATCACCGAGATTTAATCCATTTGATAAATCAGCTGTGTCTGCTGGTGAAGCTATTATACCAAGTTCAGAGACACCACACAGTTATCCTGAAATGACTCGAACTGATTCTCAAGTAAGTTATCAAAAATAATTTTCTGGTTTGAAATTTTGTCTAAAACATTACAAATAATATATTTTTATTTATTTATTTATTTATTTATCTTAGGAAACTCCACCGACACCATTATTTGATGATGATGTTAGTCAACCACTTGAAGATTTCCCGCGTGTAACTTACACTGGTGACGGTTGGGAAATGCAATTACGTCAACCGAACAAGAAAAAAATTACTGGACAACGATTTTGGAAAAAAATATTTGTACATTTAGTTTATCAAGCTGATGCACCAGTTTTACAATTATTTAATAATAAAGGAGACAAAGATCCGTTTCAAGAGCTACCGCTTTTAGCTTGTTATTCAGTGTCAGAAATTGGTGCACAGCAATTTGATCAATATGGAAAAATTTTCACTGTAAAGCTTCAATATATATTTTATAAAGAACGTCCAGGCGTTAGACCAGGACAAGTTACTAAAGCCGAAAGACTGACAAATAAACTCAGTCAATTTGCTGCTTATGCTATTCAGGGTGATTATCAAGGTGTAAAGGAATTTGGTAGTGATTTAAAAAAGCTTGGTCTCCCTGTGGAACATGCACCGCAAATATCACAATTATTTAAATTGGGCTCGCAAAATTACGAAGACATGAAAACATTTTCATCAGCAATTGAGGAATCACTTTTTCATTTATCAGCTCACAGAGATCGGGCTTTAACATATAAAATGGAAGAAGTTCAAATATCAGTAGTTGATGAAATATATGTTGAACAAAATTTTGAGGGTCATGTGGAAAAACAAATAGCACGAGTGCGTTTATTTTTTTTGGGATTTTTATCAGGAATGCCGGATGTGGAATTGGGCATTAATGATATGTGGCGACAGGGAAAAGAAGTAGTTGGACGTCATGATATCATTCCCGTGGTAACAGAAGAATGGATTAGACTGGAGAATGTTGAATTTCATTCATGTGTTCAACAGGATGAATATGAAAAATCAAGAATAATCAAGTTCGTAAAATTTTTTTTACATTAATTTATAATCACACCATTGCAATATTTATTACTAATACAATTAAAATTATTAATAATATTAATTATAATATTTACATTTGTATTCTAACAAATCAAAAAGGTTCAAACCACCAGATGCATGTTACATAGAATTAATGAGATTCCGGGTAAGGCCACCAAAAAATCGTGAATTACCACTTCAGCTGAAAGCTGTAATGTGCGTTACTGGCAATAAGGTAACAATATAATCCATCATTAATATTATTAATTTTAAATAATAATCAATAAACAATAATAAATAATAAAGTAAAAAAAAAATACTAAAACCAATCCTAATTAACTTTTTATTCTCAATGCATTGAATAAATACAAAAATTATAATCAATGAATCTATCAATCAATCGATCATTTAATAAATTAAAGTCAAATCAGGTTAGTAATAAATATTAATATATAATAATATATTTTTAGGTTGAGCTTCGAGCCGATATTTTGGTGCCTGGTTTTGCATCACGCAAATTGGGACAAATCCCTTGCGAAGACGTAGTGGTGCGATTTCCAATACCAGAATGCTGGATATATCTCTTCCGGGTAGAAAAACACTTTAGATATGGCTCAGTAAAATCAGCTCACAGAAGAACTGGAAAAATTAAAGGTATCGAGAGGTTCCTCGGTGCTGTTGATACTTTAGAGCCACAGTTAATGGAGGTGACATCTGGCCAAGCTAAATATGAACATCAACATCGGTCGATTGTTTGGAGAATGCCTCGATTGCCAAAAGAGGGTCAGGGTATGTGTCTATATTTTTGGAATACATAAATAAATTATTTATTCAATCTTGATTTATTTATAAATTTTCTTGACATTATTTTTAGGTGCTTATACTACACACGGTCTCGTTTGTCGCATGGCTTTGACTTCATATGATCAAATACCAGAAAATTTAGCTGAATATTGTTACGTTGAATTCACTATGCCAGCAACTCAAGTGTCTCATACAACGGCAAGAAGTGTTAGTTTGCAAAATAGCGACAGTGATAATCCACCTGAAAAATATGTGAGAAATCTTTCGAGACATGAATACAGGTAATTTCTTTTTGTTTTTTTTTTAATTCCTTTGTTTAATTTTATATTTGCTAATTTTTTATTCATCGTGTTATTTCACCTTGTTCTTTATTATAGAATGGTAAAAAGATTTTTATTGAATGATATAAATATTTATATTGATTGATTGATTAATATATCAAAGTATATTTATTTTTATTTAATAATAGTGAATTGATATTTCAATCGGATAATTTGTATTTATATATTTATTTTAGAGTTGGCATTGAGCATACACAAGGCGAGGGTCCAGGAGCTTATATAACTGCAACAAAGAAAATTCCAGAAAGTACTCCAGAGACTCATGAGGAACCAGCAGCACATGATGTGCCTGCACCACCTGCTGACACAGATTCTGATTCCTCAGAGTAAATAAAATAACAAATTCATAAACAAGAAAAAAAAAAATTAATGAAAAACTGGATTTAATATTATTAAATCTGGATTATTAATTGGTATTTAAATATTAATTATAAATATAGCAAGCAATATTTGCGCATCATGATATATATTTTAATTGTGTGCTCTTGCCAATCAATACACAAACAATAGCTCGTAATTTAATGATGAATAAATTTTAATTCACTGAATTCTCATCATTATATATAAATATAAACGAAAGAAATGTAAAAACTTTTACATATATGAATGTAAAGGAAAAATGAACAAGCATAAAATAATGTATACAAATTTAAAGCTATTGATTGTTAGAAAAAGACAATACAATTTGTTTTATTATTTAACTTTTATGCTTTTATTTTATAGTATATTGAATTAATTAATTGATATAAGTGAAAAGAATGGTGCATGAATTTATCGTAAAATATTTGTTGTCGTGAGGGGTTAATAATGTGGTGATATTTAATTTGTAAATTTATTTAACTTTAAATGCGTGAACTAAGTAGAAATTATAAATATTATTGAATATATAAATTATATATATTAATTATTAGCTTATTTATTAATTATGTCATTATCATACATTTATTAAATAGGAGAAAAAATTGAAAAAAGAATAAAGAGCATATACTAAATATGGAGAATTAATAAGACATGCGCATATCTTTATATTGTTTGAGATCTGCAAATGATTTATGCAATGTTATCTAGTCATATTAGCGGATCACATATTGTTAAATTATAAGAAGAAGAAGAAGAAGAAGAATATATATATGAAACAAAACAAAAAATGATGATGAATAATAATTAATGTTCAAGTGTATAATACTAGAACGCTAAGTTTCATTTAAATATTATTTTGTTTTGACATGAAATTGTCACGTTCGGTACATTCTCACGAGAACCCCAGCTAAGACCAAAGATGCAAATTTATCAAGTCCATCTTTATGATGTCACTTGAATGAAAAAAAAAAAATATGTTAATTTTAATTGTTATATATTAATATATTCTACAATAATATCGTAAAGAATTAGAATAATTGTAATGGAAGATAGAATTAAGTTTCATTTTGATTTTGATTTTTATTTACACACTTTAATGTCCGGATAAAGGACTGTGGGAGTGAATTCTAGTCACTAAATATTAAGGAAATTACGATTAATAAAACCTATTTATTAATATAATATACGAAATGAAAAATATAAATAATATAAAGATAAACTCCATTATGAATACTTTATTGAAAAAATTCATTGTGGTCATTTGGGAGTTAATTATAAATAATAATCAAATTTAATAAAATGTATTCTATGATAAATAATTGATAATTGCAAATGGCGAATGACAGAGTGATGACAAACTTTAAAATGAGTAAAAAAAAAAAATATGCTTCACACTAATTAATGGATGAATAAGTAATATAGATTTTGATGAAACAATAAATAAATTAAATAAGAATTATAAATAGTATTTAAAAAAAGCAAACTAAGAAAAAAAAATATAATATTTAAAATTAATAACATTTTTGAAACTTGTTACACTTATGTAACGTTTCCAGCTCATGATCTCAATATATAAATTGGTCGTGCGAACAGCAAACAAAAAAAAACCAATTGTTGTATAGTTGAAATAATATAAAACAAGCACATGAAATACATTGCATGAATATCCATACCTCTAGATATACATATAAAAAAAAAAATATAAATATATACATATAATTTAAATTAATAAAGCCAACAATAATATGGTCTTGAAAGTGATTGATTTTTTTTTCTTCATTTATTCGATCTGTAAATAGCTATTGCCGTGTAACATGAGCAACATGATCAGGTGTTTTATTTACGATCAACTAATTCGGGAAAAAGTCAGTTTGCCAAAAAAAGAATTAGGTTCTCAAATGTCTTGATGATTTATTTTCATCCCAGTAATTGCACTCTCACACATGCAAAAAAAATTTTATTTTACATAGTGTCTTAAAATCCGTCAATAATAAATTGAACATAAATAAATACGTCATCATAATAATTATTAACATATAAAATTAAATTTGATTCTTAAAATAATTTTTTTTTTATTAATTTTTTCAATTTTA
The DNA here is from genome assembly GCA_030347275.1 of Microctonus aethiopoides. Classification (NCBI taxonomy): domain Eukaryota; kingdom Metazoa; phylum Arthropoda; class Insecta; order Hymenoptera; family Braconidae; genus Microctonus; species Microctonus aethiopoides. Next base: position 3,483,104 of record JAQQBS010001424.1, read on the forward strand.
TTTTTAAATTTACAATGTGTATTAATTTATCATTAAATCAATTAACAATATTTTTTCAATTAATATAAATTGATAAAGCATTTACTTCTCATATAAAATTCTTTATATATATCCATAAAAATTATTATAATCCTCTGCTATTTTAATTTTTCATTAATATTATGTATTATTTAAACTCCTGAAATCAAATTGTTTATTAATATTCTTGTTTGATATTAATTATCAACATAATTATATAATAAATCTATCAAGTCCTTGCACTAGTATAAAATAAAACATATTCTAAAATATAATTTTTATTTCGTAGACACAATAATAATCTTCAATTTGAAAATAGGTTAATCCCCTATTTCATATATGCCGCCTTTGAAAACTCTCTTCTCATTGGTGGATCATCGACAGCCTCTCTCAAAATGGCGGTGAATATAAATTTTACAACGCAGCTTTCAGTATCTTTAACATTCTAGTGTTTTTTTTTGCATTATTAACAACTAAAGATTGCAATGTTGGCTATCCTAGTGACTACTAGAGTCTTATAATATCTTTTTGTTGGTTATATGTACAAATAATGCGTCAAGTGGCGCGCCACTTCTTTCACCATTGTGTATTGAATATCTTTTTACCTCTCTTCACCACACAATTTTACGTTCAACTCAGCTGTTTCTGTTTACTAAACAAAGAAGCCAGTTGAACGGAGAATGGTGAACGGCGCACATTGCGTCTTGTAGTCTGTACAATTTTTTTTTTTAATAGTACAATTTTTCACACGTTCCCTAAAGAATACCTATATCAATAGGTAGCTTTAATCCGTTTTATCAATTTATTTTATTTTTAATCAAGATAATCATTTTAAAAAACAAAACAAAAAATAAAAGACGAAGAATATTATCAAAACAACGAAGTGAAAAAAAGATAAATGTTAATGCGCAAACGTCAAACATATTTATACTTGGAATAAAAAAAAAGAAAAAAAAAATTGTCATTGAACGAAAAATATTCAGTGTAAAAAAAAAAAGTTCATTAGTGAATTGAAATTAGATAAATATCTTTGTTTTATTTATTACTTGGACGTTGTTTTTAATTGAGGGAAGAAATAATTAACCGAGAGAGCAGTGAGTAAATTTCTTAATAAATAATATGGATTTTAAACTGATATTGCAAAATGACTTTAGGTATTTATGTATAGAAACTATTTTAGCCCTTTAAATTTATCCATCAGTCCCTGACCTAATTTGTCAATACAATTTAAATATAAAAAACACCATTACTAATATTTATACATTCGAATGGATTCCATTGGGCAATAAAATTTCGAACAAAAAAAAATTTCATAAAATGAGAAAGTTATATTTTATAGAACAAAGCTATTGTGTCGATACATATACAATAATTTGTGTGTTGAAAAAGGAAGAAGAAATTATATTTATATCTGCTAGCAATGGTGGATAGAATTTTGCTTATATTATTTTACTATATGTATGTATATGTACATATATCTAACAATAAGATGTACATATCGTATGAGCAATCGATGTTTCTCTCACACTGTACAGTACACACCACGAGCAAACCACAAATTGTATAATAAAATTCACTTTTTTATGAAAAATTATAACAAAAAAAAATCCCAAGATTTTCTCTCAATTTTTCTTCAATATTTTTCTGCTATGTTTGCAGGTTTTATTTTATTATATGATAGAATTTCTGATCCATAAACTCCACTAGCGGAAAAAAAAAAAATGTTATGTAAGATCAATTTAAAAAAAAAAATTATCTTTGTCAATTGTTTGAGAAAAAATTTTAATATTCATATTCCATATGGTGTTTTAATATTATTTTTATTTATATAACATCATATTTATTGTGATAATAGTTGACAGTTAGAAATTTTAGGATGATTAATTTTCTGAGAAATTATAAAAAAAAAAATAATTGCAAAAATAATAAAATATTGTCAGGAAATTAAATTACACTAATTACTGACTAGTTGATAAACAGTTTGAATTTATTATAATAATATTAATTGGTTAAGTAATCTCTGGCGATTTGCCAAGAATTAAATTTGAAATAAAAATGTTATCTATTTTTTTTTTTAGTTTTATTATGAAAAAAAAAAATTATTTAAATGTCTTGACGTCAATGTTCACTATTTACTATTAATTCTATTTCATTCTTCACATATCATGCATAATTAAATATCATTGACTGACGTGACTTATTGCCAATGTTTATAAATTTTATTCATGTATATATTTATTCAAACAAATCGAGCGTTGTCTCTAGTAATATAATCACGTACATAACAAATGTATATATGTATATATATATTTCGAAAACTCGTACTCAAATTACAATAGATGTAAACTATATATCTGCACTTGCGAATAAATATTTCGATGCGGGTATTTAATTCTAAACTCAACTTATAAAAGCGAACATTTATGAATAGAATTGTCTGAGCTATATATTTATTTCAAACTACATAATATACAATATCAAACTGCAGTTACAACCGTTATCTAAACGGAAAATATATACAAATGAATGAAAAAAATTCCAGCAAAAAAAGAAAAAGAAAAAAAAAAATTCATATAACAATGAAATAAATTTTTAATTATGAAAATTATATACTATTTAATTTCACAATTTTTTATTCACATTAATTTGTCCAGTGAGTATTTGAGATACACATGTATAAATAAATATACATATGTAATAATAAATAACAAAAAAGTATTTAAGATTAAGATTTTTATATGAATGATACAAAAAAAAAAAATATTTCTGTATTTCTTTCGCGCTTTGTTTTTATATTTTTATTTACATTCTCAGATTGTAGAGAGATAGCATAATATATAATGAAACGAATTATATATTGGTTTCTTTGGGAAGTGAACAAAGAAAATATTTTATGTTAGTGCGGGAATTTAATGATTGAGAGAAAGAGAGGGAACAAAATTATACAGACAAACTCTCACACATTTATATATATTTACACATAAATACAATGTGAACATGTGCTTAGCCTTGGGCGTGAATAACACAATTGTACAAGTGTCTGTATGCGACTGATGGCAATATTATGCGCAGTAAAACACATTACGTTTTACATTTCTGTAGGATAATAAAAATAGAAGCGCAAATTTGCAGAGAATATAATAAATAATAAAATGATAAAATCACAGTAAATATAATTAAATTATTTGATTAATCATACATCAAATGAATATAAAATTTAATAGTTATACAAACTTGAGAATATTTTTTATTTATTTATATTTGTTATATACAAATCAAGTAAAGTTATTTTGTCAGAGTAGGTCATTTGACGTTTTCCGAAATGAATAAATGTTTTGTTACGTCCGTTGCGCGTCATTCGGTAAATAAAATAGGCCACTATTTGTGTACATACATTAACACTGCGTTATATTAAATTACTTTTAGAGCTTTAAGCGATTTATTCCTGCATAGACAGTTGATATAAACCAATCCACTAGCCCTCAACATTTTCATTTGGAATATTATTAAATAAAATAAATAAAAAAATTATATCTCTATTTTATTTTTTCATTTGTCAATTTTTATTTATTTATTTATTTATTTATTTATTTTTTTATGAGTTTATTAATTTATTAATGTTTGGGAATTATTTATTGTCTTGTAGGAAATGAGAATTTTTATCTTCATGAAAGTTAATATGTTTTATTTAATGAATTGAGCTGCCAAGACGCACAAAATGCACAAATAGGAATACAGAAGAAGAGACGGATTCACAATTTGACCTAGTTATATTGATGTGTATAGTAGTGTGAACAAGTCTCTTCGACATTTCGTAAGAAAATTAACATTCATTAAAACGCCCTCGTCAATTTATTTAATAATTATACGCATTAACAATAGACACGCGATATTAAAAATAAATCCCTAGATTTTTTTTTTATATTTATTTTTTTTTTGTATTTTTTTAAATTAATTATTGTGATAATTATTAACGCATGTTAAATTGATATGTAGTATAATTAAAATTGCTGCAATGATTCAAACCAGATTTCAATACTCCATTCAACTGTTTTATATTTAAAATTTAAATACATCTAACATAAACGTCTGACCAATGTAAGTAGATACATCTCAGCGAATAATATTTATAACTATTTCACTCTTGCTGTGCTCTGAGCTATCTGTCATGATTAAATATAAAAAATAAATCCTCAGATAAATTCTAAAAGCAATTATCATTAGTAAAAAAAAAAAAAATTAAAAAAAAAGTAATGATAATTAATAATTATTGCATCAACATTAACAGAATAAAAAAAATATATGATCGCATAAGCAAAAGAGAAATTGAATATTGCATTACAATTATAATTGCATAAGTATACCATCGATACATTTTTCCACTTGGTGGAATAAAAAATGATAAATATTAATTTTAACATTGCAAAATAAAAAAAAATAAAATACATAAATAAATAAATAAATAAATAAATATAAATCTGATATAGATTAAATAAAATTTTAATTTAAACAATAAATAAAATAAAATTATAAAAATAAAAAATAATTTATTTAGATATTAAATTAATAATAAATTATTGAAGATATTTATTTACCTATTTGTTGTTTACTTTCGCGTCACCCGATGCATTAAATGACGTTCGGTAAAAACAAGAAGTCAGTGTCACGATTTTATACGTGTATATAAATAATATGCACCGGTAATTTGCAACAGTCCACATCATGATTAGATAGTACTAGTACACAAGCTTTTATTCCCTCTCTCATTTAATTCTAAACTGATGGGTGCACCTCGGTGCTCAGTACAGGCCTGGAGAAAGTTAATTTCGCATAGTATGGCCATTGAACCGATTGCTATATGTATAACAGATAGAACGAACGTTATATACATATTTTATATAGACACTCGTGATAAAATAATATAACGAGGTAAAATAAAATTAAACCAAACGTATTTTGTATATGTCAAATATAATTGTTTATTAAAAATTCTCTATTCTAATAACAAGTCACAATCACTTTCCCCAAAAAATATTTATAAATATATTTTATATTTATTTAAATAAATATTTAATTTAAATTTA
>JAQQBS010001424.1:3488305-3501142 GCA_030347275.1 Microctonus aethiopoides
AATTATTTATTAAATTAAAATTTAATTTAAATAAATAAAAAATTCTCTATTCTAATATGAAGTCACAATCACTTTCCCTAAAAAATATTTATAAATATATTTTATATTTATTTAAATAAATATTTATAAATATATTTGATTATTTATTTATTTTTTAATTGTTTAGTTAATTATTAGAGAATTATTAATTCGAATAATATATGATAATAAATTATATTATTAAAATATATTTTTGTTTGCTTGGATTATTTATTTATGAATTAATTTCTTGTTATGTTTGCAATTTTTTTTTTTATGTGTAGATATTTATTTATATTAATTGAATATACAGAGATATGCTGTGGTTTATGATGGTTGATTTATAATTACTATTCGTTAAATGAGACTCGTCTCGGCTGCTATGATATTCAACGATGTGAAGAAATTTTCAAAGACGCTTTCGCTAGACTGCATTTTTCGAGCAATCATAATCTTAGTGTATTATAGAAAGTCCACAAATCATTTTTGAGACCAGCCAAATGACGATAATTTAAAAAGAAACTGACTGTGCATGATATATTACAAAGAGTGAATGTATATAAATGATTAGTGATGAAAATAATTGGGTGATTTGCCAGAGTCATTTAAAATATAGCTCTCTATACACGAATAATTCGCATTAGAGCTTGAAAAAAAAATACATGATGTAATCGAATTTGAAATCATACAGTGAACTCTGTGAAATACAATAATTTAATAATAAATTATATATTTTTTTTCATAGCAAATAAAGAGAAAATTCTGAGGAACAAAAAAAAAAAAATTATTTATTTTTTAATTTAATGTTTGATTAAATTAAATTGAAATTTATTGTTTTTTTTTATAATAGTAATCAATAAATATTTATATTATCGTACGTAGAATTATACTCAAGACAATAAAGTCATTATAATATTTTTAATTAAATTAAATTATACACACTAATTATTTTTTCAAAGTCTCCATAAATAAATGCACATAAATATATTTATTTTAATAGATATGTAATTATGTATGAATTATTAAATATCTGATTGTATCTACGTTATAAATATCCATAAATACATATATCAAATAACAAATTAAAAAATAAAAACAATAGGTGTATGATACATATAAAAAATAAATTGGCATTAGTGATTATTAAGACAACGATTTTTTATATAAAATAAATAATATAAACCGGTTGCTTGCTGCAAGTATACCTATAAATATAGCTTTAATTTTATCTATTCATAATAGGCCTCCGACATTTTCGCATGTTGTGTAGGCGTAAAAGGCGCCGTAGTAACTTTACAGTGCTTCAACATCTTGATTTTTCTATCGGTTAAATTCAACCACTACTACATTTACTATAATGTTTAAATAAAATAGAATATGCCAGCATTGAAATATTTACAAGTACTGTATACGTTAGTTCGTGAGGATCACTTCAATACCGGTTTCTATATCTACAAAAGAAATAACAAAGAATAAAATACAAAAAATAAAAGGAGAAAAAAAAAACACAATGTTACGACCTTATCCAATATGGTGAAACAAGATTCTATTCTCTTACTTTATTTTATTTTCATCTTTTAGTCTCCTTCATCATTGCATGTTGTTGCCCTCGAGTACATTGCCATTTTTATTATTGTTTATGTTTTAAAAGTATGTTTGTACTTTTCACTGATTTATTTATTTATTTATTTCATTGTTATAGAATTTATTTGTCATAGAATTGCGGGATATTTATTTTTATGCGGATGTAAAGATATGAAAATTTATGAAAGTGTTGAAGAGAATTATTGAAAGATATTTATTTAATTGTATGTAAATATTTATATTTATATTTATATTTTTATTTTTATTTTTTGCAGAATGAATTAAACGAAAATGCCATCGCTCTTGGAGGCTCTTGAGTTGAAGTATGGGAGCACAACTGCTGATTGCTCTGAGAATTCTTTGACTGATGAAGAAACAGAGCTGTCTGGATCACCAAAAAGTGCATTATCTGTTAGTATTTTCATTCCGAAAAAATCACCACGTCATACAGTGCCAGCATTACTTGTTCTTCAAGATTGTGACATTGAGTGCGCTGGTAATGATGATGAAAAGCTAAAAAATAAATGTAAAAATGTTGAAGAATTAGATTTGGCGCAGAATAAACTTTCACAATGGGATGAAGTGTTTGGTATAATTCAACACATGCCAAAAATCAAGTTCGTTAACTTGAGCTTTAATAGTTTGGCAGATGCATTAAGAATAAAACACGGTAGATATGAGTCATTACGTAATCTTGTATTAAATGGAACAAGAATATCTTGGACAACAGTACAGGATTTAGTGAGAATTTTAGTTAATTTGGAAGAGCTTCATTTGTCATTAAATGAATTTAAGACAGTCGATTTGGATTATCAGAAACCTGAGAATGTTAATGAAGCTTTGAAAAAACTTCATTTTACTGGTAATCCTATTGAAGATTGGTCGGAAATTTGTAAACTTGGCCATGCATTTCCCAATCTTGCGAGTCTTGTTCTTGCTGAATGTCCAATTAAATCACTTGCAATTGAAGAAAATCTTAATTATGACGAGAGAAATTCATGTCAAAGCAGCAGTTCAGTTGAAATACCATATGATGATAATGAAAATGAAAATATTGAAGGAATTATTCATGAAACATCAGATACTGCTGTTACAACAGAAATAATATTTGATGAACAAGAAAAATATAACAAAATTAAAAGTAAATGTGAAAGTAGTAAAAATAGCACGACTTATTCTCACAATCCCTTCAGAATGTTAAGGTTCCTCAATGTCAACGGAACTCTTCTGTCTACTTGGGACGATGTCGAGAGACTTGCAAGGTTTCCATCACTCAAATCCCTTCGTATGCAGGGTTGTCCACTCTTTGAGGTTAGGATCAATATTTATTCATACAACTTATAATCAAATATAAATTTCAATTCTTTAAATCATTCATAATAATTTTATTTTATTCTCTCAGAGTCCACGTGAATATACAGAGCATGAACGACGCCAATTACTCATTGCCAGACTGCCAAATGTGGAGACGTTAAATGGTGGAGGATTGATTTCATCTCAGGAACGCGAGGACGCTGAAAGAGCATTTATTCGGTATTACATGGACAAACCAGAAGCAGACAGACCAGAAAGGTATTGACAATTATGTTATAAATTAATTTAATTCTAATTATCCTTCCTACTATGTAGTTGAAATATATATTTCCTTCAATTGTCTCACTCCATTCGTTAAATAAATTAATCCGCAGTGCTTGACTAACTTTGAATTCAATATTTTCTGAGAGGTTATGTTGCGGTTATAATTATGAAAAATAATACAGTTTTATATTTTATAAAGTCTATTACGTTTAATTTACAATGTAATAATACACGTGGAGTGAATTAATTAATTTATTTATTGTGTTAATAGGTATGCTAAGCTTGTTGGCATTCATGGAAAATTAGATCCGTTGGTTCATGTTGATCTTACGCCAGAGAAACGAGTTAAAGTTAAATTCACATATGGAGATCTTGAAGAAGTGAGTAATTAAGTTGAAAGGATAACTTTTCTTATTGTTCTTTTATTTATATTGCTATTAATTTTGGTGTATGTTCATAATATTAATATTATAGAAGTGATATTTATTGAATAATTATTTTTTTAGGTACGATCTGTTGATGTTTATAGAACTGTATTTGAATTAAAAACAAAATTGGAGTCAATGGTTAAAATTCCGGCCAATCGAATGCGACTTTTTTACGTTGATCAGGTAAATAAATTCATTTTTATTATAGTTATGTATTTATTTTTTAATTAATTATAATAATATTACGTATTTTTGTAGGTTATGAAAGCACAATATGGCCCTGAAGAAATGTTATATCCAAGTAAACAATTGTATCGGTATAATATAAGAAATGGTGATGAGATCATAATTGACAGCAAATTAAATCGCGTTGCATCAACGTCCTCAACTACATCGTCCATTCGTTCTTGAATGAAAATTTAATGATCAAGAGTTATATATCTTTTGAAGAAGAATCATGATACGATGAGAATAATGTTCGCTGCGATATTTTTATCATAAATGTTTGGTGGACGAGCAAGAAATCGAAGTAATAAATCGCAAATTAATTCGAATTGTGAATAAATCAGGTTATTTAGCGTCACTTCGGCTTCTGCAGTGCTTGTAACGATTCATCGTATTCATTCATTGAGCGATAGTCAAGAGTATTTCACATAAATATTTTTGTGCAAGTCAAAAATTTTTAAATAATATAACTCGATTTCTCAAGAGTTAAGCCATTAATGTTGGACTTTTCATTGACTAATTCAAGTCAGAAGAAATGTAAATTATTTCTAAGCCATGGGAAGAAATCGATTTTTCGTTCTTTATGTTTATTATTTTTCTTTTTTTAATGTGATAAAGCAATAGTTTGTGTGACGATAAAATCTATTGCGTTTATCTATTATATAATTTCTTTTACTAACTAATTATGTATAATAAATAGAATTTAGTCGTAACAGTGAGCGCCAACATCGAAGATAAATAGTTTAATTTTTTTTCCTTTATTCTTAAACGAAATTTAAAAATCATTTTCTAAAGTAATTCAATTAAATTAATTTCATAATCATAAACAATACTGCCAATATTATGTTGATACACAAGTGAGATGATAATAATTTTTGATTCTGAACTTTATCCGTGGGGGACCAATAAAAATGGTTTTAATCATTTCATTAAAGAAAAAAAACAATCAAAAACAAAAAACAAATTCAATTTCTCTACAATCCTGACTTCTGTATAATTTTCAATCTACTAAAATCACAGTTGTCAAACACTATCAATCATAAAATACTAAAAAATATCATCAAATAACCACAAAATTTCACATTGTCGTATATTTAGCACAAATTTTCCGTTTTATCATAAGTTAATAAATTAAGTGTACAACTATAACCAAATGTGTGTACAAAAAAAAACAATCATCACACATAATATGTTCATATAATTAAACAAATGGTGCAAGGCCAATTATCCTATTGAAAAAAATCAATTATCGGTTATGAAATTAAAAAACAAAAATAAAAAAATATCTTTCATCATAATTTTTAATCACAAATACGTAATAATTATAATTTAATCAATTAAAAATTCGTTTTCTTTTTGTGCTGGCGCAATTGTACGTACTAACAAATAATAAATCATTTGTATAAACGTAAAAAAAATTATCGAATTATGTAAAATCAAATAGTGCCACATTGTGAAATTTATTTAACATCTCACAATTTATTATAAATTATATTATTGTGTTCCTGAATATTCTTCACACAATGTACATATAATCCATATTATTATTATTACTATTATTATTATTATTATTATTATTATTATACTACATATAAATATATATCTACACAAATATAATTTTCACAAAAAACTTTCATTCACATTACAATGAATATTTATCAAAGTATATACTTAGTCCTGTACTCTCGTGTTCATTTTACTCTCAACCACCCTTGTTAGAGGGTGCGAAAGTGGATCGATCGTCGTTCCCTGACTACTGGCGCCACATTCCATCTCTACACTCTCATATAATACTCATACTTGTGCCCTAGCCACCAACTATCGGGACACATTTCACATGCCTCACCCTTGTAGGTTCCATTGGTTCCAGTTGTGTATTAATAACAGCGTGTGCTGGCTTGCACAAAATTCACATCAGTGCGCTGTTACTACTGTGACTGACGTGTACGTGCGGTTGTTGTATGTATAATTATATATTAAATCTACGCGTGGGTTTTATTGGATAAATGTTTAAATGAAAGTGTTGACTGGAGAATATATAAAAAAAAAAAAAGAAATGAATAAATAAAGTGCAATTGCATCGATATCACGTGAAGTTTGTAAATTAAATAGATATTCCCACGTGAAAAATGTGATACTGTTGGGATCGAGGGAGAGGGCTTTTAATTATATGCCCGTATCTTCCATTACGGTAAATGAACATGTTGAATTATAATTAATTATATTTTTGTTTGTTTAATTTAAGGGCGGATTAATTTTTGTATATGAGGAATTTATTGAGAGGAATAAAAGAAGGAAAAATTAAATAATATATGAGAGGAAATGTGCAAATGATTATAAGCTGGGGAAATAGAACTTGAGGTGTATGTTGAAGAGTTTATTAATATCTAATAATAAAGTTGATTATTGGCGAGTGATGAAATTTGTATGTCGTGTTGGGTTCATCGATGTTATAATGTTTCACAGAAGGGTGTCATAGAATAGTCGTTGCCAATCGATTTTTAACAATGCCCTCAGCAAAATATCCAATCCCTGTAGTGGATATTTAAAATTATATTATTAATGCAAAATATTTATAATAATGTTTTAAATATTATGAAACAAAAAATTTTTTTTCGTTCATTTATTTAATTATATTTGATTTATAAAAGAAGGTTGTAACTCTATGCATTTGTTCGCTGTATGGAGATGATATTTATACCATTGGGGAATGAATGCATTGATAGATTGAGCAGGCGCACGATGATGTTTCAGCAACTGTCATGACAATGTCGCTTGAACTCTCAATAACTGTCCACGTTTTAACTAGATAATATTTTTTTTTTTTATCATTTTCAATGTAGAATGTTTTAATAAGTAGATAGAATAGTAGCTCTCTTTATTATCATTGATGTAGAATGGGAAATGGATGGAAAAAAGGGTCCTGGTGTATAATCAGTTAGAAAATAGCGGAAATATGTCGATCAATGTATAATGGTTGACTGACCTCATTTATTACTTTGATCAGGTCATGACGATCAACGTAGTCAGGCGAAAAATCCAGGTCGACTTATATAAGTCTATTCTATTCACAATTTTCTCTTCCACAATGTGCTTTTCAACATAATTTTATCTTTATTTTTTTGGATTGCGATTCTATTATATTGATTAATTTTTAATATAACTTTCTTCACCTACTGTCAACGTTATTTAATGTCTCGTGTGAAAACATTCTTGTGACACTTTTCCTCAACGAATTTATGAGCTGGAATTAGTGTTGACAGGATAAATGACACTGATATAAAAATATTTAATATGATGACGTAAATTAAAATTTATTTTTACTTTATATTTTATTATTTATTACAATTGTAAGATATATATTTTTTTTAATTGTCACATTTATACAAATGCATTGAAGGAATATTAAATGAATTAAGATGAGGTCAAGAGATTCTTCTTTTTCAAGTGCACTTGAATTGCTGATGAATGTGAAGTGAATTAATGTAGTGGAATTAAACACTGAACCCAAGTGAAATATATTTTAATTTTTCTCTTCATTATATATTCACACTTGAATGCATATTTTTATGTGCTCTCAATTGTAACTAATTTTTTTGTTTCTCGAATTTAACAAGTAATTTATTATTTAATATTCGAGGATTGTGAGAATTATTAATTTATTCAAAGATTTAATTTATTATTGTGAATAAGTGATGGAAATTATTTTCTTCCATTGTTTCAGAATAAATAAATAGTCCACGAAGAATGGCGTCAGGATTACCAAGCGGTCATCATCAAAGGAAACTTGGACCGGCACCGATAGCATCATTCGAGGATCTTTCTGACGAAGTGGAAAACGTGAGTTGAGTCGCAAACAGAAAAACCAAATAAAATACAAACAATTATTAAAAAATACTGCCTACGAAATATTAATCTCATTGTAAATGAGAAATAAATAAATAAATAAATAAATATACATGTATAATAATTAAATAAACAAAAATAATAACAAAACGAAATTGAAAAAAATTAATAAAGTGAAAGAGAACAAAATTTTCGATGCTTCAATTGTAATTTGAGATAAAAACAAATGGAAATTGAGACAATTTTTTAGGAAAAATGGTTCGATCTACTGCATTATACATTGAAGAAATATTATAGTTTAAATTATATAATGCAGGGAGAACAGACGGCACGAATGCCAGGAATTATTGAGGTGACGACCCCCATGACGCCTGGGAGTTCGTTAAAAACTCCAAGTACACCAAGGATTGACATCAGTCGAGCAAGCAGCTCGTCTCATCATGAAGATAGTATCAATTCGAGGGAATCATCTCCTGAGCGAGAATTATTTGAAGGTAAAAAGAATTTAAAAATCATATAAAATAAATTTAAAATAAAATAATATTTGAAAATAGAAAAGAATATTAATTTATTTTAATTAAATAGAACCACCACCTGGATCTAAATTGTCATTGGGATATAAAGAAGATGCTCAAGATTTACGATCATCCACGGAGGAATTGGATTTACATGATCCAATTCACATTCAGGATCTTAAACGAGAAACGAAAAAGGCTCGACGACGAAAAGAAGATGGCACACAATCAGAATGTGGTCCAAGTTTGAAGCAAGATAGAGAACGAAAAGATAGCAATTGTTCAGAAATAATTCTTCTTAATATTAGTGGAAGAACCTCAAGATTGTCTTCCGTTGGAAGCCAAGGTTCAGGCATTTCTGGCAGGCTTTCAGTTGTTTCGGCCACGTCTTCCAGGTATGATAAAAAAAAAAAATAATCAATTTTAATTTATTTCTTGATTAATTTTAATTTTTTATTTTTATTTCTAATGATTTTATAATTTTAATTAGGTCACCAAGTCCACACAAATGTCTATTGGAGACGTCATTTTGTGGCAGCAAGCCTGCATTAGCTGATAATACAACTGAAACATCGAAATCAGAAACAGAAGATTTGGAAATAATATTATTAAAACGCGAAGCTGACACGACTAAAGCACTCATTCCAGATAGTATAAAAGTGCCAATTGTTGGTGGTAATATTAAACCTGATCCATTAGATAAACCTCGACGTCGTGGTCGTGAAGAAAGAAAAGAAATATTCAAACGTGAAGTGGAGATTACGAAAAAGGTTCTGGAGAAGGTCAACATTGAGGTAAAAATATAATAAATAATATTTATCACATAGAATTCATCTTAATATACATATAAATAAATTAAAATAAAATAAATAAAATTTTACATATTAAATATCTATTTTTCAATCTCTTTTATCTATTTGCTAAATTTGCAGTAGTATTAAATTTATTTATTAGAAATTCTTGTTCGGCATTCACTTTGTATTAGACTTGCTGGATTCATTATAGATCACATCAGCTTTTAATTATATTTGTAGATGTGAGAGAGTTATCTTCCGTCTTCATTTAAATTCGAGGTTTGTACATGTAGAACTGAAAAAAAAAAACAAAAATATCAAATTAAATAATGCTTAATTAATACTGCATTGATGGACTTTTTATTTTGATCATTCAGACATTTAAGCACACATTAAAATTTCAATTTCGCACGTTATATATTTATAGTATATAATCGTTGCTTCTGTGTATAAAATCCATAACCAAAAATCCTGGCCAATAATTGTAAATAAAATTATAAATTTATTTATCTAAATAAATTGATGATTTTTCAGGTTCCAATTATTAAAAAAACATCACCTCAACCAAGTAATAATGAACGAGATATGAGAATTAATTCAGAGATACAAAAGCCAGCGACACTTGATTTAAATGATAAAAGGAAGAAAGCACAAAATTTTAAAGATGTCGTTCAGACAACTCCAATTATTGGTAGCTTAACTGGAAGCCCAAAATTACCAAGGCATCAGAAAATACGAGAATTGGATGGATCAAGAACACCCAGTCCTTCCTCAGTGTCCAGAAAAAATAGCTTTGCTTCTTTATTCAAAGTAAAATTATATAATGAAAGAAATTTATTCATTGATAAAAATTTTAATATAAATATAATAGATGATAATTATTTGTTTATTTTTTTTTTTCAGGCACGAACTGATGGAAGTGCATTGAGTCCTGAATCACCAACAGCTAGTACACGACCTCGTCGAAGCATAACATCAAAAATTAGAGACACAACTGAAAGTTTACGAAGTAGATCTAAATCTCGAGAGCGAGTGTCAGTTGATAAAGGATGTAACAAAAATAAAAGTGTATTTACATCAACATTAAGTTTATTTAAAAAACGTGAGAGAAAGAAAAGCATTGAAGAAGCAAGTGGAATTCCATTGGATCATGAAATAACATACGGGAATGAACATCAGTCTGTAGAGAGTATTGGAAATGTAGAATTTCGTTTTGAACAAGAAAAAATTGGTAGAAATGAGGATTCAATATTTATAAGTCTTCATGCAGATGCCAGAAATTATGAGGAAGCATTACCATCGGAGAGTGTTTCAATACCTATTGAAACTCCAACAAAATTATTGGATGAAATTGATGATGAGCCGAAAATTGGAAATATTATCACTGAAGCGTCAATTGAACATCGAACATCTGTAACGCGAATAAAAACTGAAGCAAAAATTGAAACAATTATGCATGATGATGATGATGTTGATCAAGTTTCATTACGTCAAAGTTCATCGAAAGATTCACAAATATCAAAGACATCTTCACGTGATTCTAGAAAACAAACTGATCGTCCATCAAGATCAACATCAGGTGCGGATTTCGATATTGCTGGAGGAAATCATGATAAATCATTGGCAAGCACATCCAAGGATGTAATAGTAAATAAAAAAAAGGCTGAACCTATAGTGAAACCAAAAAGAAAAAATAGAGACAATGTTCAATTAGCAAATTCACAAGATTCTGCAAAACTTAACGATGCTAAAATTTCATCAAATAAAATTATTGAAAATGTTGGTGAATCATTGGCGTTAAATCAATCAATTGAAAATTCTGATGAATCACGAAAAACTTTAGAAACATTGTCAACAAAACCTCAGGAAAATTTAGTAAAAACTCCAAGTATGGTGTCTGATTTGGATCACAATAGTTCTGAATCTGAACGTGATTCTGAGATTGATTTTGTACGAAATAAAGTGCAGGCTAAAGTTGCAGATGAATTACCAGACGAAAGAAAAGGTTTATTCAATGAAGAAAGTTTCGAAGAGGACCTTCCTTACGTGCCAACTACATTGCCAATGGAAAAAAGTGCAGCAATACCAATTTTACCAGTTAAACAACGGCTGCAAGAAGTAAGAACAATTCCAACTGAAAGACCACGATCAACAACACCAATAAATCCAACGCTTTTAGATAATTTTGTAATGCAAACATGCCATGATGAAAAGCGAACTGATCGAATGAAAATTTCATTACCCAGAGAAGACAGTTTTAAATTAAAAAGTCCACGAAAGCATTCAACAAATACATTTACAGAATTTGCAGAGCGTGTTGTACCAGATGCAGCAAAAAAAATTGCTAAATCACCAAGTCCACCACCGCCTTTACCACCACGTGCTCCAACAACAACAACAACAATTCAATCGCGTCCAATGAATTGGGTTAATTTTGAAGAAATTCCCGAAAGACGAAAACCACCAAAACGTATTCAAACAATTCCTCGTGGAGTTGGTGAGGATGAAACAAAAAATTGTGCTGGTTACAGTTATGTTCAACCTGAAGAATGTAGATGTGAATGTCATGAAGAAGCAAGAAGAGCTACTTCAACTTCCAGGGACACACAACCAGTTCTTGTTACAGCACCAAGTGTCCCTTATTCACAAACAATGACCACAACATCATCTATTACTCAAGCATCATCAACGTGTAATAGTAGCAATGGTGAACGTGCGTGTAATGGCGAAAACTGTACAATGCCAACAAATTCAGGCGATCGCGCAAGCATTGTCAGGTAAATCTACTGCGGTACAATTTAATGTAGGTTATTATGGGTGGAATTTAATATTTAATGAAATAAAATTACCTTGATGATTGGTAGAAATCTTTTTCTTTATTTTCAGCGATAGTTCACTTGAATGCAGTTTAAGCATTGAGGATAATAGTGGCACTCAAGCGTTGCTTAGTTCAATGAAACCATTTTCTATGGATCTTGATGTTGGATCCAATAGATCAAGTGTCATATCGCAGGAGGAGACTGATAATGGCCATTTGCCGTAAATAATTAACGCCAAATAATTTTTTGCATATAAATTCAATAGTTCTGTCGTAATCGCGCGTAATATTTATATTTATTATTTAATTATTGTTGTAATAAATTATTTTTTCATTCTTTTATTCTTGTACTTATTATAATGATTGAGGTTGATATGCTTATAATATAATAATTGCAAATTAATTATTATAGATAATTCAATTTAATATTTTAATGTGTGAGATTTTTAATTGTATTTTATGTGTATATATTGGCAATTGTATACAGTTGCACTAATTTGCATTTGAAATTAGTTTGGATCATGCAATTATTATTGTGTTCTCGTTGAGAAATTAAAGGAGGTCGTAATTATTTCCAAGGATTAAATTGAATCAAAAGATATATTGTGAAAATTTAAATGTAATTTTCACGTGAGAGAATAAATATTTATTTATATATTTATTTATTTGCTTGCAGCAAATAAATGAATCCAGAAGAACAATCTTTTTGTCTCTAATATTAAGTAGAATAAAAAAATATTAAATTAACAATTCAGTTTGATGGAAAAAAATAAAGGGAAAAATTCTAATTTCCTGATTTATTATTGCTATGCACTGCTTGATCAATAATCACTTTTTCGTCCTTCCATATTGTTTAATATATCCAAACAATGTTGCATTGATGTATAAATGGATAATAACTGTCACGAAGGATGTAAAATAATGAAAAAAAAGAATAAAAAAAATTTTTTTTTTGCATTAACCCATTAGCGCCTGAACGGACACTTTTGGACACCAAACTTCAGAGACTCACGGTACAATGAATTTGATCG
>JAQQBS010001424.1:3501242-3531353 GCA_030347275.1 Microctonus aethiopoides
TTCGATCAAATTCATTGTACCGTGAGTCTCTGAAGTTTGGTGTCCAAAAGTGTCCGTTCAGGCGCTAATGGGTTAATGAAAAAATTTCTTTCATCTACGAAATGAGAAATAAAATAATATTTTAATTCTATGAATTTTATGAAAGACAAGACAAAATAAACAAACGCGTTATCATAAATATATAATTATAAATAAAATAGTTCACTGTAGCGTGTTGCGTTAATCGTTAATTAGCATAGAATAAATTGAATAAATTATTTGGACCACAAAAAAAAAAAAGAAACACAAAGAAATTACTATAAAAAGAGGGAAAAAAAAAATTATTAATCCCTCATACTCAAAAATATACTGATAAATAATATTAAAAATAATAAAAATACATAATAATATTAACAACAATATTTTTCATTTTAAATTTTAATCATCAAAAATCATCACGATAGTTAGTAAATTAAAATTATTCTCTCTGCTCAAAGAAAGTCTGGTATTTTTCAACTATTCTCAATGTATAAATATAAATATAATATATTTATATCTACAATCCATTGAAAATGACTTCTTCGACAATTTTTCTACATGAAAAACAAACAAAAATTATAAATAAACTTTCATCTGTGGTGTGTTCAATTAATTAGATAAATATAAAATAATTAAATGTGCGATTATTGACTGAACTATTGTAAATCTCAAAGTGTGAATTTTTTTTGTTCGTAATTACACGTTTTAGTGTGATAAATGTTAAATAATAATAAATATATCTGCGGCCATTCGATCAATGTGATGGTGTTATGATCTGAGTGTGACATTTGTGTAAAAAAAAAAATACGTCACAAAATGTCAATAATCTCATTTGTTTATTCGATACTTAAATAATACTATGTAACAATTAACACTCACATAATAATTGCCATGTATTAATTTTTTTTAAGCGAGTATTAATAATTTTTTTTAACAATTAATATTAATCCCAATTGATTGTCACAAGCAATTAATTTGTACTGATATTTTTTAACCATTTATTTATTAATTTAATATTTTATTTGATAACTCAATGCGAAAATATAATTATCAGGATTTTATTTTTCCACTTTTATTATTATTTTATTTATATATTATTATCAATTAAAAATTGTTGAACATTGTTTTTATATAAAAAAAATAGAGAGATTAAAAATAAAATTATCAATCATCTCTAGTATAAAAAAAAAATCTACACTCGTAAAAAGAAAATTTTTCTTATTGAAGAATTATTTTCTTGGTAATAAAATGTCTAAATTCTATTCAAGACAGTGGTCATATAGAGATTCCATTTGACTGGATAAAAATAGCTATGAAACTGTCTCTTAAACAGCAATACACGAAAAATATTTATTATAAATATTTATAGAGACTTATAAACACTATGAAATTCAAAGAATATTTAAATGTTTCTCATGTTATGTAAATAAAAATTCTCGGATCAAATCTTCCCATAAAATAAACGAGTAGAAAAAATATAAAATTAAAAGTGCAATTTGAAATATATAATAACAAATAATATCAAATTGAAAAAAAAAAAAAAGATATAATATATAATAATAATAAATAATAAATTAATTAAGTGTTTTTATTTTTGTTCATTATTTGATTGGATTTTTTCTGAGACGAGTCGATTAAACCAGTATCACCAAAATTTTTAACTTCTCTTGATTCTGAATTTATATCAATTTCATGACTCGTCAGTACAATGGGACTGGAATCTTGACGAAGAAGAACTGTCGTTGGTCCCATTGGTGCCGTGGAATTGTTGTCATTCAAAGATTGCTTAATCGCAAATATAATTGTTAAACATTAATCAACACATAATTAATTAAATTAACTTCACTATCAAAATTAAAAAAAAAAAAAATATTAGAAAAAAAAAAATTAAATAAATACCTGCATCACATTAATAAGAAATAAAAATGCCAAAAGTGCTAAAGCACTAAGTGCAGCACTACTTCCACCACCTTTACTGCCGCCTTTGTGATAACTATAACAATGATAAAAATATTTTGAATTAAAATATTATTTCACAATGCGAAAAAAAAAAAAATAATTATATACAAATAAAAATATATTTGTAATTATATAAATTTACCCATGATTGTGACCATGGGATTTATAATCCCAACCATCCCGATGCCATCGTTCATTATGCAACTTTGGTCTTTCTGTTTCACCACCAAATCCACCCCAATTAAATAACGACTTAATAGTCATATCCGTAATCTAAAATAATATAGTAATAATTATTTACAAACCAGAGAAAATAATATGAAATAAAAAATAAATTTTAAAATACACAGTTGGGATTTCACAAGTTTTGAGAATAATAAAAATTTCATATGAAATAATTTTGAAGTATAAGCTTGAAGGTTTGTGAGAAGACTGCCGTTGCATCACCATCAACAATAGTTCCTGTCGTTAGTAGCATGACAAAATAAATGACAAAATCATTTACGGTTGTTGGTCACTCACGATCCGTAAATTTTTGGAAGTAAATAAAAAAAATATGTACTTATTATATATCACAGGAAACTGTTATATTTCTATAATTATCTCTGCGTATATACTTACTGCCTGGTAAATAAGACATAAAGATTAAATCCTCGTTGATTATTGCAGTACAAATACATATTTAAATTATAAATGAATGACAGAAAAAAAAATTGAAAGAAAATAAATAAATATATAAATAATAATAATACAAAGAATATAATTTATCTGTAAGTTTATAAGTGTATATCTTCTTCGAATACAATCATGGTACATGTACATACAATTTATCTAAAAATATTTCTATATATGTATAGTGAAAGTTACTAACAGTAAAATAATGAAAAAAAAAAAACTTTTATCTATGACAGAACATAAAATTTATTTGTAATGTTTGTCTTTGCGTTCCTGCGTATCTGATTGCAGTAATGACAACAATTATATATACATAATTTTTTAATTCCACATATAGAAACAAAAGACAACATAATACAACGCAGCCTGAGATGTTGATGTAATTAAAAAATTGATCAAAGAATTTTTAATATTAATTCCAAAAGGTTCAAATATTAAAATACAAATCGCGTTTTTTTTTTTCTGTATTAATGAAGAGATCATTATTCATTCTATTAGAAATAATAAGGCAGTGTAATTGATATTAATATCTACCCAAAAAAAAAAAAAAAAAAAAAAAAAAAATAAAAAAAATTTTTTTTTAATTTTTCAATTTTTGTTTTCCAGTGTGAATTATCTAAATAAATTAAATAGTACCACCATTTGAAAAATATAGTCCGTATTGCAGCTATATTTCTTTAATCTCGTCTATATTCACTTAAAGAAAAAAAAGAATTAATAATAAATATATATTCAAATAAATAAATATAAAAATCAGCTCGTCTTGTTAAAGTTTAGCTAAACTCAATCAAACGTCTCTGGTGTGTCTACCTAAGCTTCGAAGTATATACTCAGTCTGCAATATGATTTATTAATATTTTTCTTTCAAGTCTTTTTCATCTATAATTCACAAATATTATTTATCCCATTGGATTTTAAAATATAAAAATGAATTTGATAATTTATCCTCATTTGATTTCTTATTTCACTTGATCTATTGTCGTAATATATATTGCGATTTATATTTATGAAACTAATAGAACCTGTTTGACGAATGATCCTTTATAATAACAACATAAATGCATATATATTTATTTATATATACACATAAATATTTTTAAATATTTAAAATTATCATTGCTCAAACTGCATTGCAATCCATGAAGAGTGTTCTACAATCTTCGCCAGATCGACCACGTCTTCCTGCTTCATAAAGTGCTTCAAAGCCAACACCACTCTGTCGTTGAAGAAGATAACTCGTTGCGTAAGATCCAAGTTGGCAGAAAATTGTTGATGTTCCATGAGTGTCTGCAACACATTCAGCACTGGCTTCACAAAGTGCTCGTTCAGCACAACCACGTTGTCCTTCATCTTCACTTCTTCCAACGTTGCTGAATGACTTCATTGTTCGCATATACCCCTAGATAATTAATTAAATTAAATCAAACAAATTAAAATAAATAGAAACTTATTAATATTCCAATTGATTTTTTTTTATTATTTATTTTATTTTATTTTTTTTTTTTTGACTTCTATATTTTATTTATTTACCTTCAACATTGAAATAGAAGCAACTGCTGCTTCAGAAATGGTGTCACGTTTTCCTATTGACCGAGCAGACAATGAACGATGTGAAAATGATGTTTTCAAAGCATCCAAAAGATTCATCACGATGTTCATAAACTGTTGAAGAAAAAAATAAATTAATGACAAGAATAATTTTATTTATGTTTATGATAATTTTTGATAAATCAATGACGAATGTTTTTTATATACATTTATTGTAGATTTGTTAATACTACTAACTAATAATATTATTGAATAATAATATTAATAAGTGCAGAGAAGTGATTATTTTTTTTTAAATTGAAAAGGAAATATATATTTGTACATGAAAGACACGATTATTATTTATTGAAAATTATATAAAAGAAAATAAGAAAAGAATATTTGATATATTTATTTGTTTATATTCCCGGACGTTGTAAATTAAAACAAATTATGTATTTTTATTGTTCAGGTGGACGCTTGTTTCGGCATTTATACACCGTATCATGTTAAACGTGAAAGCAGAAAATCGTTTCAATACAGAAGTGTGCGTGTGAACGATATTTGTTTACGTCAAGCAAGCAGAAATTTATAAAAACTAAAAAATTTTCACAATGCTATTAATTAATTAATTAATTAATTAATAAAATTAAACTCATCATTATATTCAGATATGCGAAAGAAAAAAAATTTTTTTTTTCTATTTATTTACATTTTTTTTTTCTCCTAAAAAAATTAATTTAATACTAACCTCGGAAGCTTGTTTAGCCATGAAAGCCACCTGATCAGGATTTCTGCCCTGTCCTAGAAACGCGCCCAGCACCGCTGTCAAAATGCCCTAAACAACCGACACCAGTAATATTTTTTCTTCCTTTTTTTTTTTTTTTTTTTTTTTTTTTTTTTTTTTTTTTTTTTTTTTTTTTTTTTCATTTGACGATTAAGAAATTTATTGACAGTATATTGTTAAAGATTTTTTTATCTATTTATTTATTTATTTATTTATTTATTTGATTCGTTTTGAAATCACTGCATTTCTTTTTTGTTTAATTATTTAATATTCAACGCAACTCTCCACACATAATTATTTAATTTATTTATAACGATCGAGAAATAATGTTGCACTTTAGTGGAGGATTTAATTTACACAGGGACACAATGTTAGCAGTGAAAAGAAAGTGGCGACAAGTATATAAGTGCAATTTGTGTCTGTGTATATAAAAATAAAAAAAAATAAAAAATAACTAAAACAAAGAAAAAAAAAAATAAGCCTAATTTTTTTTTACTTTACTGAGTTTCTCCATAGTAATTTGGCATTTGTTTAAACAAAACTAAAAGCATATATATACGTGTGTGATAAAAGATAATATACATAATGTGTATTAATAATATAAAATATAAAGTCACAATAATTATATAAATAAAATAAAAGAGAAATAGTTTGGTAATCATAAAGAGAATAAAGAAATTAGAATTAATATAAATAAAATTATATTAATATAAATATTTAAATTTGTATTATTTATAACTAATTGCTCACTTGCATGGGGCTGCTTTGATTGTCGACCTTATCAATGCCATCAACAGGCTGTTGTGTACCACCAAGGATTGCAGACAATACACGAAAACCAACAGACAAAAGATTTGTCCATGGACTTGTTGGTACTCCATCGTCGATGTCATTTTTACTTGGTCCAGCGATTCCACCATTGTGTCCCAATAACATTTGCATCAACATTCCCAGCATATTCGACCACGAGAAACCCGTTACACTATTTTCCTGTTATATTATAATTTACTTCATGAATTAAATGAATAAATAAACAGAAAAGCTGATGTGAATATTTTATCGAGAATTTTGAGAAGAAAATTTAATTTGATTTAGATTAATTAATTTTTTTTGTATTGAATTAAATATTTAATTTAAATAATTTATATTTATTTCAAGTGAGTGCTTGTTATTTTTTTTTTTTATTTATTTGTTTTTACAAACCTGCACTTGATTTGATCCAATATCATCGAGATCATCGAGCGCAACTTTCTTCATAGCGTTTGGTTTCTCTGCGAATTTTCTCTCGTCCCTTACCTGAGGTTGTGGCTGCTGTGAATACAGCTCAGGATTGTATACCGGATGCTGTGGCAATGCTGCGGCCTGCCCAGCAATTACCGCCACAAGACAAAGGGTAACAAATTTATTGTACTTCATTCTAAAAAATTAATAACACAAAAACAAAAAATATTATTATATTTTATTCTGAAGAGTGTAATTGTTTTTTTTAATTCATTTTAACGGATTGCATTATTTGTTGTATTTATTTATAACTGTTACAATTGAGAGAGTCATGAGACAATGAATAAATAAATAAACAAATAAATAAATAGATGAATGTTAAGGATGTGGGAATTTTTTTAATGTCTGGATAATTATATTATTTACTTGAAGTTATTATTTTTTTTTTATTTATTAAAGTGTTGATTGTTAATGTGGAATATATTATATGGATATGTATGGATATTTATTCGGATATTTGCGTGATTGTAGAGGAGAACCTTGACCATGAAAGTAGGTCAGTGTGGTTAAGACCACGCGACTGCAACTCTGTGGCGATCACTCGTTAGCCCACTTCCGATCACGCTCGGTACATTGAACTTGTATTAAACCGTTATTGTTAACCGGGTCACGACCTACTACTTCTCTTCTCAACTTTATGAAATCAAATTCACAATACAAAATTACATTGATACAATAATATAATTAATTTGAAAATAATTTTTAAAAATTATTAATATTTTTTTCTACAAATTTCTTCTTACTTTTTTATTAATAAATCTAAATAATTAAATCTTTCAACAGTATATTTAAAAAATGATAAATCATATCAAGAATACATCTGTAATAATTAAAATTTTATTTTTAATTAAAGAATTAATAGAAAATTATTTGAATTTATTTGAACAATTCACACTAAAAAATAAATGAAAATTTATTTTTTTATTTTTTATTATAATTTATATTTTGTTTACAAGCGTTTGAATGATTGGGAAATGGTCGCGATTATTTTAAGGGATGGATTTAATCAGTATTAAAAATTGTGCGGCATTCAAACTGATTTAGATATTTAAATAAAATTGGAAAAAAAAAAAAAAACTTTCCTACTCACTTGAATATTTTCAGGTAGACTTCTGTGACACTGACTTTCAGTTCTGAAGATGAAATTGCGCGTGGGGTCTTCTATATAGCCTGTGCCATCATGCAGTGGGGATAAACCGTATGTCCAATGGTAACTGAGCAAAGGTATCATTTTCAATAGATGTAACCAATCACCTGTCGACCCATTAGGAATTACTTGATGCCCAAAGATTTATTTTATAAAATTTTTATTATTTTCTTAATCCATAATAACATTTAATATTTCGCAATAATTACAAAATAATATTATTTCTAATAATCATCCACATAATATTTAAATATTCACATAAATCATTATTAATAATTGCAATCATAATTAATTACATGATCGAATATTCTTAAGTAATTTAAAAAAAAAAATAATAATGAATAAATAAATATATTTATTTTTGTTATTAATTAATTCAATATTTACAATGCAAAAATTTTTTATGATATTTTACAATATTTATTACACGGTTATGAATAATATTTTAATTTACCGTTATAATTTCAGTTGATAGTTGAATTTAACCTTAATGACGACACAGTAGCACACAAATTTATGTTTACTCCATCGTCATGCCTTATTATTTTTTTTTTTTATTAGTATAATAATAATAATGACAATAATGATTGTTATTAATATTTTAATAGAATGGAAAAAATAATATAGATTAACTGATTTGCTTCACCTCATGACCTAAATAAATTTATTTGACAAATAATATCCAAAGGAAAATTGAAATTTATTTCAATGAATTTTTATTCAATTTTATTTCCCGATAAATCAGATAAAAAAAATCCTTTCAATGATTCATTCTCGCTCTCTCATTCTCACTCTCCTTTCATTTTTGTCGAGTGTAACCGACAATGATTCACGCACTCGTAATAATCTATACATGGCAATGTTATAAATTCCAAAACAATTTTTTTTTTCTCTTTAAATTCCAGATAAATATTTTTCAATTTTTACGGTAAATTTAATTGATAATTAAATTTTACCATTGATGTTTGTATTCATTGATAAAAAAATTCATCCTTGCAACTGCACTGATAATTATAAATAATAAAAAAAACAAAAGTAATTTAAACAAAAATCATTTCTGCAACATCGATGAGAAATAATTATATATTTGAGTTATTATTTCGAGTAAACAATGCAATAATAATTTTTTATTTACAACTTCTGCTTATACAATAACAATAACAATTATGCTACAAGATATTTGTGCCAATGTTGTGCCGATATGTTACAATAATCCAAAGGATTTAAAGTCGTTCATGTAATTTTTTACATCCTCTTCATAATTTTTTTTCTTTATTTACAATATAATTTTTCTTTATTTATAATTACTTCCTACTCATTTTCACAAGAGTATCATCCGCACCCAGTTTGGCATGGCAACGACTAAAGAACTATAAATGCGATTCATCATAACTGTTTCACTAGCGGGATGTACGATACAAGTATGTATGCTCTTCTTATTAACAGCATCCAACTAATCGTTCCCAAATGTATAATACTAAGCGCGCCCCAATATTATGTGTCTACCACACATGCGGAATTGAATAGATAATTGAGGAAGGGAAAAGAAAAATTGAACAAACCAACAGATACTAATACATCAACTTTATAATTTAATCCTGCATTTTTTGAAACATGATCAATAAAAAATTTATTTATTCATATAAAATTCTTCTGCACATCCTCAACAACTGAAATATTAAATTAACAGATTATTTTTATTCACAAAAAAATAATTCTATTTATTTAATCAACAATAATATCACAAGAATATAATCTATAAAAATAATTCAAAAAATTAAATATAAATATAAATATTAATATTTTAGACAATTAAATATATTTTAGTAGAAATAAATTGTTTATATTCAATATTTATTTATTTTGTTTATTTACAAAAAAAATTCTATTAATTAAATCAACAAATATCATTAGAATATAATCTATAAAAATAATTCAAAAAATTAAATATAAATATAAATATTAATATTTTAGACAATTAAATATATTTTAGTAGAAATTAATTGTTTATATTTAATATTTATTTATTTTGTTTATTCACAAAAAAAAATTTTATTAATTAAATCAACAAATATCACAAGAATATAATCTATAAAAATAATTCAAAAAATTAAATATAAATATTAATATTAATATTTCAGATAATTAAATATATTTTAGTAGAAATTAATTGTTTATATTTAATATTTATTTATTTTGTTTATTTACAAAAAAAATTCTATTAATTTAATCAACAAATATCATTAGAATATAATCTATAAAAATAATTTAAAAAATTAAATATATATATAAATATTAATATTTTAGATAATTAAATATATTTTAGTAGAAATAAATTGTTTATATTCAATATTTATTTATTTTGTTTATTCACAAAAAAAAATTTTATTAATTGAATCAACAAATATCACAAGAATATAATCTATAAAAATAATTCAAAAAATTAAATATAAATATTAATATTAATATTAATATTTTAGATAATTAAATATACTTTAGAAGAAATGAATTATATTTAATTAACACTTTTGTTTATGTTTAATATTTATTTAATTTATTTATTCACAAAATAAAATTCTATTAATTAAATCAACAAATATCACAAGAATATAATCTATAAAAATAATTTAAAAAATTAAATATAAATATTAATATTAATATTAATATTTTAGATAATTAAATATATTTTAGTAGAAATAATTTATATTTATTTAACGCTCTTGTTTATATTCAATATTTATTTATTTTTTCGTTTAGGAGTGATGTTAACAGTTTAATAATAATTATAAAAATTGTTTATCTTCAGCTAGTTAAATTTTTAAACTCCACAAACAGCCTTCAAGAATTCCTCCAACAGCTGAGAAGATATAAAAATAAATTTTAACAATACTGCAACCGAGTATGAATTTTTATTATTTCTTTTTTATATATCAGTGTGTTTATATTGTGTACTTATGTTTTTGTGTTAACATCGAAGATGAAATAAACCAATGGACATTGAGAGAAGAGTTGAGATACAGAGTGTCAGTGTTATATACAGCTATTTGACACAGAAAACCGGCTAGCGGGACAAACCGTTCGATTTACATAATGATTCGCAGCGCACAAGCTATATCGCATGCGATGGTATGTATGTTTGTATGCGTATATACTTTTATATCTCTATTTATTTTTTATTTTATATCTGCATGCATATCCGTAGATATTTATATATGTATAATCTGTGCACATACTCGATTGTATGTGGTAAATAATAATTATATTAAATCATGAAGCGAAGTAAAAGATGGAGTAGTGGTAATGTATAAGGCCCATTTTATGTTCATGACCTACGATGGAATGTGTTATCTTCATGGCGTTGCATTCCAATTATCATAGTGTGGAATATCCTCCATTCGACCTTGTGCTTTTATAATTATTTTGAGATAAATATCCATTCAATTTCTAATGCGATAATATTTGTTTATTGTACACAAATAATTATAGGAGAAATAAAAATTTATTTTATATGAAAGTGAATGATGAGAAATATTTTTTTCAATTATTTTTGCAAAATAAATTAACGAATTTTATTTATATTTTTATTATTTGTTTTATTAATTGGTAATTATAAGACACTTTTGGGATTTAGTATGGTTGGAATTAATTAATTATAGGAGAAATAAAAATTTATTTTGAAAATGAATGCTGTGAA
Source organism: Microctonus aethiopoides (assembly GCA_030347275.1). NCBI lineage: Eukaryota > Metazoa > Arthropoda > Insecta > Hymenoptera > Braconidae > Microctonus > Microctonus aethiopoides. Next base: position 3,512,331 of record JAQQBS010001424.1, read on the forward strand.
ATATTTTTTTCAATTATTTTTGCAAAATTAATTAACGAATTTTATTTATATTAAATATTTATATTTTTATTATTTGTTTTATTAATTAGTAATTATAAGACACTTTTGGGATTTAGTATGGTTGGAATTAATTAATTATAGGAGGAATAAAAATTTATTTTGAAAATGAATGCTGTGAAATATTTTTTTCAATTATTTTTGGAAAAAATAAATTAACGAATATTATTTATATTAAATATTTATATTTTTATTATTTGTTTTATTAATTGGTAATTATAAGACACTTTTGGGATTTAGTATGGTTAAGATTAATTAATTATAGGAGAAATAAAAATTTATTTTGAAAATAAATGAAATATTTTTTTCAATTATTTTTGCAAAAAATAAATTAACAAATTTTATTTATATTAAATATTTATATTTTTATTATTTGTTTTATTAATTGGTAATTATAAGACACTTTTGTGATTTAATATGGTTGAAATTAAATAATTATATGAGAATAATAAAAATATAAAAATAATTTGGGATATTAACGAATTTTTTTTTATATATTTTAAATAATAAAAAAAAAATGGATAATAATTAATATTGTTATGACTGTAATGATGTAAATAAATATTAATTGTTGATTTATATAAAAATGATCAGTTAAAAAAAAATTGTTTCAAATCGTGGATGGATTTTTTATTTTATTTTTTACATATTTATATAATTAATAAAATTTATTAATCAATCATTAATAATATATAAACAAATTGTTTGTTAGGTATTACCCTGAAAACTCTACATTTACAACTGCGATAAACTCTTGACTGTTGTACAACACAGATGGCGCCACGTTATTATTTATAAATAAAATTTTTATTAATCAGAATTTAAAAACTCTGTTGATATTAATAACATTTCACTCTCACGTATACAAAAATTAACAATCGCTTTTCAAGTACACATTCACAAATATAAATTCGCCTTAACATAAAATAAAAAATAATACATATATAAAATTCATTATAAATTACAATGCAATATTGCAATTGTTAATAATAATAAAAAATACACAATCAAGATTGAATATTTATTAATACAATACAATAAAATATTATATAAAATAATATTCATATGCATTTAAGTATAAATATTTGTATTTATACAAATTGGTGGCTAACTGGTTAAAATGAGGTCAAATTTGTTTCATATAAGGAATGATACAAGCAAACTTATCCTTGTATCCTTGTAAATAACTGGCTTTTTCATACATATATATACATACATACATACATACATACTGGATGTATTATATAATATGTATATATTTACGATAAAGAAAATATATAAACATTAATTTTTGTGTGTTATAACCTGTCGAAATTACGAAACTCGAGGCCAGTACAGGTTTGTACTTGTTCGTGCCTGTTCATCGTTTAATTTTCTCGCTTTTATTGTGGAATAAATTTCAGGAAAATATTTCCAGGGACAAAAAATCTTTTGATAGCTCGAGCTATCATTATCAACATTGTTCATACCACAATAAAAAATATATTTTTTAATTATAAACAAAACTACATTGCACAGAATATTAATCCTCATGGAGTAATATTATAATTAATAAAACATAATTATGTATTTAATTTTTCTGACAATTGAGTGGACATAATTATATTGAGGAAAAATTATTCATTACTCCAGTCAGGTGTAGATTATTAATTGTAGAGTATTATTACATAATTGTTATTCGATATCGAGCAACAAAAAATATTAATGCAGTATTTTAATTCTTTTCAATTGTATTTATTTATTTTTTTATTTATTTTTTTTCTGTATGTTTTATGGATTAGTTAAATAACACTGGTGGATTTATTTATTATTCATGACAGTGAAGGGAAATATAATTGAATTGAAAGTATTTTATTATATTCTTCACTGTCAATTGACTGATGTCCTACATGGATTACAAAGATATTCTATTGTTAATAGTTACATCCAATTCGACAAAGGGAAAAAAATATATATTTTTTATATATAAAGAAGATTGTGATGTAACTGACGACCTCTTATTTTTCAAACTTATTACATGACAAAAGTATTATAATTCCCTCACATAGTTATTTCAAAGATCCAATATTAAATATTTCTTTTATTTTTTTCTTTATATTTTTCTATTTTATTTTTTTCCAACTCGTTGAAACAATTTTAATACTTCTTAAAGTATGAATTAATAATTTTACTCCGAAAAGATAAGCACATCCGTGAAATACTGCGACACCAATTGGAAAAATATGAATGCAAAAAAAAATTAAAAAATAAAAAAATTAAATAATTGAGGAAGTGAAATTATTTCCTCGAAATTTACTGCCCTCTCCAATACCTCCTCGCGGTGTTCCTTTCATGGACACCCAACTTATGAGTCATACCAATAGTGCCAAGAATTAAAGATCGATCCGCCCACCACCCACCGTGCCACTATCAAATATATACATATATATTGGCTCATATCCAATTTTTGGCAACAAAAAAAAAATTTATATCTCCACAATTAAAATTTTCCATCGCAAAAAAAAAATAATCTCCAACTAATTCCCACCAAACTTAAAAAATAATTAATAAATTATATATTATAAATTATTCCACCTACAATTTCCCAGAATTAATTTCCAAAAAAAAAAGAATATAAATCAATAAATATTATCTAAAAAAAAAATAAATAAAATATTAAAATATAATTTTATTCATTCACAAAACAGTTATAATATCACAAAAATATTTATTATATAATTAAAAAATAAATATATGCACCAGATATTTACTCTGAATCAATCACACTATCAATAAATAATTTATATATACATGCAGTATTGATTCTTATATATATCGTGCGTCTGTGTATAGAAATCTGATGAATAATCATGAGACACTACCTCAGATAATGGGTGGAGCTTGTGAAATGTATTTTGTCAGCCATACAGTAAAAAAAAAAACACACGTGTAGAATGTGACTCATCCACCGGCAGGTATATAAGCAATGTCGAGGCTCTCTAATACTACCATAAAGAATGCAATACATACATATATATAAAAATATATATACACATAAGGTACAAGGTACGTTTAGATTAAAGAAGAACATAACAAGAAAGGAGAATTTAAATTGCAAGACGAAAAAGAGTGTCGTGCTGTGCTTTAGGATAAAAAAAAATATAATACTTGTGACATTCCACCCTGGAAAATCCTAAACAAATGAATCATCAGGTCATCATCCCCAATATACAGCTGATTTATAGACTAGTAGATAGATCTGTTTGTCTACCTACCTACCTACATAGTATTTACTAGCAGTTAACACTTGTTGCATACCTCGACCTCAATACTTTATACAAATTATCGGTCCTGTATCTTTAACCTTTATTACATCTACTATTTTTTATTTATTATTTATATACTCCTTTGTATATTCAATGTATCTATTGATAAATAAATGAATTATATACAATAGATATTTACATAAATTTGTAGATTATTAATTGTTTGATAAATAACTGTGTTATATATTTTTATTTATATTTGTAATAAATAAATCAATGAATTAATTGAGTAATTTATTAATTTTGTAAATAATTTTTAGCTTAATATGCTGATGTGTTTGAGTTTATAGTTGAGATGGAGAGATAATTATTTTACTTTTTTTGTGAATTAAAAAATATTTATTGAGTTATGTAAACTGCGTGCAGGATGAAACAAGTTTTTCTGTGACGTAGTTGTACTGATGAGCTGGCAAATTTACGAGAAATTTTACCTCGATATATATTGCCTCTCCCACAATATAAAGATTGATAATTATAAATTATATATTCCGAAATAAGTTAATAATAAAAAATGTGAAACGGTTAATGAGTCATAGGAAGAATAATGAAATGAAAAATATTGAATCGATTTATAATTATATTGTGTGCTTGTATTATCTGGAATACAACTCACTTCACGGCTGTCTTGATAATTGTCAAGGTTATTTAAGAATAAATATAAATTATACAAGCGGCAGTTTTGATACTATTGAATAATTAAATATATTTATCTCCAATTAAAAAAAATGAATAAATAAATAAACAAATTAATGAATGAATGAGAATTATTTCGTTATCAATATATAAAATTGCAATAATTTTTTTCTTTTTTTATAAGTATTCCACGTTTTATTTATACATATATATACATAGAATTGTTTAACTTACACGATTCTTGAGACTGACTCACATACACACGAGACATTCTCTAGATGAAAATAAAATAAAAAAATAAAAAAAAACGTTATCGCAATCACGTTCACCGGAAGATCGACGTCCGTTCGTGCGGTTTATATATCCATGCACACAAATATAAATAATATAAAAAGAAATCAATCATTCTGTATAGATTGCGAGATTGTGACTCCGTCGTCTGCAGCTCACTAAACAATATGAATCACCATAATTGGGATAACAGTTATTATTCAACAGCTGATATGTTAAATAAAACATTGTATAAGTAAGTACTTATAATTTATACATATACATGAATATTTTATATCTTTCACTGGAGTGTATAAATATAATAAAATCTCATTGAAAAAGATCAATTAGAGCAGGGCAATAATAAATACAATTTTCTCAATTGAAAAGAATTTTTCATGCTTGTTCAAACTTGCAAAATATATTTATAAATCAATTTTTTATTTCTTTGCTCTTTAAAAATTTAATTGAATATTTCTTAGTATTAAATGTTTATCGATATCAATTTGAACATTTAGATAAATATATACATAGGTGTATATGTATATATGTATATTAAAAGTGTTGAGAATCCAAAATTACATGCAACATTTCGTAGAAAAGTGCGATATATCTTTGGCAAACGACAGTACATATATCGTTTCTTATATTAGGGATGTTGGCTCTGTTTCTATACCGTTGATGTTTAATTCTATGCTCTCTATCTCTGTGGATATATGTACGTTATAGTGCACACTATGTGTAACTTTATGCGGCCTACATATTGTCCGCGCCAGCTCAATTCTTTGAAAGCTAAAGAAACACAGATTACAACACGAACTATTTGTAATCAATGAGCGGTAACAATTCTTTTATTATATTCATTTTTTTTTTTCATTTCAAGTATAATTATTTTTTAAATGCCTTTAAATATATATATCTATAATATAAGACACATTTATACCAGTAATGAAATGAATTTAGTTTAATATTATTTCAATCACAAATTTAAATTGATTTATATTTTTTATTTAGAATTTTAATTTGAGATGAAAAAAATTTATTTATTTATTTAGTATTATTTTTTTAATTTATTACTTGGTTGAGATTGTACATTGTTGCGTTTTTGAGCTTGGAAAAAATAGTGTGTGAGATTTTATCGAGCTAGATTGTATATATAAAAAGGATGTGTTGGTTGAAGGCGCGAGAATGGGGAAAAGAAATCCTTGACTTTTAGCCACAAATCGTAAATTCACTGGCCACTGTAGACATTTTATATTCCAGCTTGAATCTCAATCTTCTCGCTCTAACTTATGTAGGTTTTGTACGTATATACATGTACAAAAGCTACTTATATACAGATATGTATTGTGTATATATATTTGTGCCTACACACGCATTTATATTTGCACGAGAACGAATGTTTTTTTTTTTATTCTTTTTAATCTTTTTTTTTTAACCCACGCCAAGACTGCATAATATTTGTCTATATCTATATATACATTCATATACGTCGAGACGAAGTCGTAAAACTCAGTGTGGTCCATTAAATTAATTAGTAAAAATATCAACTTGAATGTACTGTGCGATTAAAAATGTTATTTTATTTTGAGGTATACATAAATATATATGAATAAATAAATTTTGTTGTTGTAATTAGTGTAGAAATAATTATCAATATGTGTATTTTATAGTTGATATATATGTATGTATAACTCTGTCATATTTGTATTTATATTTGTAATAAATAAATCAATGAATTAATTGAGTAATTTATTAATTTTGTAAATAATTTTTAGTAGAAGAAATTTGATATTTTTGTGATAAATTTTTTTATTTTGAGATTTAATTACACATAACTCTAGAATTTATAAATAATTCTACGATTTTTTTTTTCGTGAAAATTATCCCACACTGCAATAATACTCTAAGAAAAAAAAAAACGTGAACAATATATATAAATAATTGAGCAAATAAATATTTATAACTTGAGAAGGAAAAATAAATTCCAATAGTCTTAATCAAACATTTGCAAATAAAATTCTTTTTCTATAATTAATATCAGAATATTTATTTAACCTTGTATATAATTATAAAAAAAAAAATAAATGAATTAAATATTAATTCCTGCAAATACCGATTATTAAAATAAATTTATAAAATATTCAAATAAATAAAATTATTTGATTTCAATTATTTTAATATGCATCATAATATTCATACATAAAATTATTTAATTACTTGAAATACATATACATACATACATACATACATACTATACATACATTTATATAAACCAATAATTCTTTCCCTCTCACAATATTTTTTTTCCTCCTTCAAGTCGTGACCACACACATAATTATCCCTACATACACATATAAACATATTTATCCACACTTTTAGTACAAAAAAAAAATCAATACTATATTCAACTCTATATATCCTTAGCGTTCACGTAGTATAAAAATTAAACACATATAAAATACACATACATAAATAAAATCATAAAATTCCAATATTATTTATTTTGTGTTTTTTTTTCACTCTAAATATTTTTTTTTTTTTTTTCAAAATATCCAAGTATATATATATATATATATATATATATATATTTTACGAGCGTGTTTGACTGCGAGTTACAGAGTATACTTCAAACTCTTTCATCCATACAATAGACAGTTTCGCACGTGGCAATTTTATAAAAATAAAATGACTGTATATACACAGAAAATAAAAGAAAAAAATATATCTACATATTATATATTATATTTATGTATAGGAATATGTATACATATGCAAGCAGACTTTGTTCTTATATATGTATATAATGTGAAGCCAGATTTTTTTTTTTGTTTCATTTTGACAAGAGTATATATATGGTGTATGGTTATAAGTTGAGGAGACGAGGCGTATACGTCACCCCCATGAGGGTCAGCACACATAGTAGCCAGCTGCTGTAGTGTTATTGCATGTGTATATGTATTTTATATATGTATAATATATATCCCCTTATTCACGCTTGTGGGTTACATAGATATGTATATTTATTATGTATATATGTGCATTTATAAGACAGTGAAATAAATATAAGGGACTTTACGGTCCTTTTGGTTATTCTTTTGCCTCAAATTGTCTGATATATATATATTTATAAATTATGGGTCAATGACCGGTTTGAAATTTTTTAATTGTCCTGAACCCTTAAGGTTCCTTATACATGTAGCTTAATGTATATATATTTATTTATATGTTTATATTCTGTTTTATAATAATAAATAAATTATTGATATATTGGGATTGATATTTTTTTAGTAGAAAATAAATTAGAATTACTTATATTTGTTTTGATGTTTTTTTTTTTGAGTGATTTTGATTGTGATAAGTTGTAATGAATAAGGATGAATTTAAAAATAGAACAAATGGAGTGAAGAATTAATTTTTTTGTATTTTTATCAGAATTTTATGTTTTAGTGAATATAAATATAAATCTCAATTTTGAGGAAAAAAAAAGTTTAAGTATGCACAGATATGTGTAGATATTTTAATTGTTTCAGTAAAAAATATTGAGAATTAATTTTTTTTAATATTTTTGATTTTGATAAATAAAGATAAATTCAAAAATAGAATAAATGAAAATTTTTTTTTTTTTGTATTTTTATCAGAATTTTATGTTTTAGTGAATATAAATATAAATATCAATTTTGAAGAAAAATAAAAAGTGTAAGTTATACATAGATATATAAGTATTTGAATTTTTTTAGTAGAAAATGATGAAAATTAATTTTGTTTAATATTTTTTCTGAATAATTTTGATTGTAATAAATTGTAATAAATAAAGATAAATTCAAAAAAAGAACAAATGGAGTAAAAAATTAATTTTTTTGTATTTTTATCAAAATTTCATGTTCAAATAAATACAAATATGAATATATAAATTAAGAAAAAAAAAAAAAGTTTATGCATAAATATATAAATATTAAATATTGTAAAGTACTTGTGTATAAACAGATGAAAATGCTGCATATAAAAAAAAATAAATAAATAAATAAATGATAATGAATTTAATTATTTCTCTATATTTTTATGATGAAAAAAAAAAAAATTTTTTTTTATTCCATTGTCACACAATATATTGTTTTTCTGAAATCGGATAAAAGAACGATTATTTCTGAAGGCACTTGAACTGCGCCGACTTGTTCATGGATTGATAAATCAATGTCCCTGGCTCACTGACACTTTTATAGTTGAAACCTTGACGGCGTGCCGTGTATAAATACTGGATAATATGTTGCAACACCTGACACACTCTGAGAGCATGTACACGACCCGTATTATTATTTCACCAATGATTGCAATAAACTATGTACAATGTAAGTACATCATACACATCTATACACCACAAAATAAAACAAAAAAACGCAGACAAACTTACAAACAAAAAAATTATAGAAAATATTGATAATAAATATTATGAATAATTTTTAGAACACGAGTTCACGTTTTATATTCCAATATATATTTATATCAATTTATTTACCATCTCAATAATAAATTTGATAATTCAAAAAATTATATAATATATTCAATTTTATATTCACAAAGAAACATTTTGCATTTATGAATCATTTGTACATGTTTAAATCTGTGAATATAATTATGATTAATATGACGATCATTATGTCGATATTACAAATCACCGGAACGAACGAATAATGTAATAATATTTTATTACGATAATGTTGAAGAGTTTGAGGAATGTATATAGGTGCGATCAAATTGTTTTTGTCAACAGCCTAGTATTATAAAGCTTTTGTTAAATTATAATACAATAGTAATAATATTCAAGTTGAAATAAAATATTCCCCATGATCATAATGATGATGATGATCATCATCTTTTTACTATCTGTGCCATTACTATTTTGTGGCCTTCATCATTATCCTCTCATATGCCTGTTCATTTTATAGACATGACGATATTATTCCACATAAAACATTATTTTTTATTTATTTTATTTACAAATATTTATAATATTTTTTTCTTCGCCCAATTAAATTCTCATCAATGAATATATAAACCTTGCTGAAAAATTTATCGTGAATTAAATAATCAATTTTGCACAGGTTAAATCTTCTAAATATATTTTTATTTATGTAACAAAGATAAAAAATAAATAGATTTTTTTTTTTTTGCGAGGGATGTAGAAATTTATTTTGTCGAGTAATGTAGAGAGTGAAAAAATTCGACAATTTGTAGGCAAAAGTTTATAGAGTTTGGATATGAAGAATAAAAAAAAAAAAAATACTTGGATCGATAATATATAACAAAGAAATGCGAGGGAGAAACTAACACGTGTGTCGATGCGAGGGTGCAAAATTACGTTTACGAGCCCCCTATATGTATATAAATTTGAGAAAGAAAAATCGATATAAACCCACAACTGCAATGCGAAGGGGTCTGCAGTATAGTTTTATATCCAAAAAGTTTTTCTCCCTCGGGTATATTTTATATATTTCCTACATGTTCTTTTATATATCACTTTCTTCAATGAGTTAAATTGCCCATGTGCAAATACACTCACATATATTTATATCTATATACATATATAAAAAGAAAATAAAATAAAAATAAAGTTTAATACATATAAACATGAGAGTTAAAGTATAAAAAACAAACTGCGAGATCATAAGAGAAAAGTATAAAAATTTATTTCGCTCGAAAAAAGTTTCGAGTAAATAGCGACGTCGACGCGATCCCTCGAGAGTGAAAAAAACAAATAACGATATAGTTTAGAAATAAAAAAAAAAATAAAGTCACGCAAGAGAGGAAGTATAGAAGAGCAATACAAAAAAAAAAATACTGCTGTTGCATTTGGCGCCATAGAAATGAGTCACCCGTCGCAAAATACAACGTGACGGTTCAACGGTTTTCTCTTCAGTACATGTGTACTGTACTCTTCTAATTTATAATTCGTACATATTAATTTTTACAGATATATACGAGTATATATTTATATCATACCTACACACCCGTGCGAATGATATAGATGTAAATAAGTGAGATAAAAAAATTATGTAAGTAGAATAAATATAAAATAATTTAAAAATATATTTGTCAGTATTTTTAATTTTTATCTATTTTCTAAATTCACTTTAATTAATCTTCAATGTTGCGATTAATGTAAATTGGAAAATACAATTATTAGATATTATTTATATATATGTTGATATGTATGTAATAAATATATAAGTGTATAATTTATTGTGCTGTTGCTTTTCCTCTTTCGTCATATCAATTTCCCGCGAGCACGCACGCCTTTGTAATAATTGTCATGGGCTTTTTTGTTATCACGTTCAAACGACGATCGTGACGGTATGACAATCTATCACTCAACCATGACATTCCAGAGGTCAGAATTATCTTTCATAGTCCTTCAAACATATATATATTTATGTGGATAATATATTATATTTTAATAACCCAGATAGAAATGAACTCGTCGCGGTTTCAATTTAAAAAAAATATTACGATCATGTATATGAATATGTATATTTTTATTATTAAATTTTAATTCAATTGGTATCTAGCTGTATTAATCATTGAACTCAATTATCACGTTATTACAATATGAAAAGATTTATAAATAATATACTGTCTATTAAATATAATTCATTGAATATAAATTTTGTGTGAGAAATAAAATTGATTTTATTCATCTAAATATTTATTTTAAATTAATTTTCATTATTTGTAGTTGTTAAAATTTATTTTCCCTGCGGTTTAGATTTATGTTTGACTATAATAATAACGTTACTTTTTTTTTCCCGGTATAGTTTTCAACTTTGCGGATGTTGCATTACCCGGATGTCAGAGCCGAAAGTATCTAAAAGCTTTTAGACTCTACCTTTATTGTCATTTGCCATATACATATTATCTACGACACACTTTCACATCATTGTAAATATTTCTATTATCTGCACTCAGTTCCAACAAGTTTCGTTGCATATGTATTAAATAAATTCCAATTGAAATAAAAAACAAAATTCTACTATTTCAAAAAAATAATACAATTCTCTATTCAATTAATATAATTATATCTTATTATCCATGGGTCAAGAGCTTTATTAATGCGGGCGCAGACATGTAGAATTAGTGACATTATATAGCAGTGGTATTTTATTTATACTCATGCACATATAATGTATAATAAAATAAAACCAACATCAAAGACAAAGCGCAACAAAAACAGCTGTAAATTTAATACAGCATAATTCCAATGAAAATTATATTGATGTTCTCCCTGAGGGAATAAATAATAAATATTATAAATGAGCAATGTACACTGCTGTAAACTCTACTATATTTATTGATAAATTGTTAGTGAGAGGAAAAATTGCTACAGAACCAAAAAAAAAAAATTAAATAATATAAATAATATATAATAAAAAAAATTATGTATGTCTAGGTCAATTAGAAACATTATATACGTTTATATATACTAGCTTCTCTTATACATAAAATTTTACAATTCAATATATAATATATATGTTAAATATTTTTCTCATGTATATATTATATAGAGTAATAACAATGATACACAAGTGATTATAACATGTGAAGTAATAAAGAGCGATGGATAAATGTAAATTTTCATGATTGGATAATTAAGTAAAAGTGATGGTCGTCCAATAGGAATTGTGGATTAGTCAAAAGGGTGTGTGTTGGACGATTAATGAGATATTTGACCTTATCTCAATAATTATTACATAGTATATAAATAAATGTTTGCATTATTTATATATACAAACGTATTTATGAGAGGAAATGTATGGTGAATTTTGATATAATTAAAAATTCATCGAGCTGAAAAATGTTTGCATCTACATACCGGTTGTTTTTCTTTCAAGATGTATAAACTATAAACTTATATATTTATAGACGCTTGAGATGTACGTATAGATTCTTCAAGGTCTGTTGTTGTTAATAGTGACGATATATATTCCATTAAAAAATCTCATGTTATTTATTTTATATGTAAGAATATTTTTATTTTATGTGGGGTATGTATATAAATAATATATATTTTTCTGAAGGATTGAGACTATATTTATGTGCCTAGGTATATATATATCTATATATTTTTTTCTATTATGTGAAATAAATAAAAGTGTAGCGCGTGATGAATTCACGGTCGTTGTCGTGTGTGCCATTTTTGGATTTTGCTCATAGACATTTGTACATTTTTACAAGGACTCTTGTGATATTTTGAAAATGTTTTCACATAATTGTCAAGGTTATTCGCATGTAATCAAGTAGCCTTGTTTCAAGCATATATATATATATATATATACCTATATGTATTCCATCAACAATAACTAGGAAAATAATTTTACCTTGAAATTATAATTGCGAGAATATATTTTCATTTCTTTTCTGTGATTTATTTTTATTGTGACTGCGGTTATATATTAATATGGTTGCAGTGTAATATTGTATGGGTCTATGAATATCTGATGTGTATATTCGCATGGTAAATTTTCACTGAATTAAAAGCTGTAAACGAAAGTTTTGTGAATATTCCCGCGTGTGTGACGTCGACCATGCAGAGGCAATAAAGTGGAAAGTGAATTACGCATTAAATCCTTCGTCTTTTATAATAATGAATAAAATAAAAAATATGACAGTTATAACGATTGCAAGAAATAAAAATTTGCGAGAGTGAATTAAAAGAAATGTGTAATATAATTAATAAAAATGATGGAAAAAAAAAGATAAGAAAAATTATTTATATACAAAAAATTTTTCATATTTATAATTATTTATTTTCTTTTCTATATTTTTATATTTATAAATTCAATTTTTTTTTTTCATTTTATATCAATCATATCTTTTCATACATATTGTAATAAAAATTCATAACATCAATATTTTTCAATAACGCTCCAATTCCATTGAAGATAAGTAATAAATTAAAAAAAAAAATGAATTTATTCGTTTTAAAATATTTGCGTAGCGTTTTATTTTCGCAATAATATTCCAGATAATTTGATACTTTCAACACATTACTGTTACGTCTTGCATTGTATATGTGTATAAATTAAATGTTTATATATTGCAGATAGATAAGTTAAATTTATACATATAATGTATAAGAAACAAAATGTTTAAAGCGTGTGTTTAAAAGCCACGTGTGTTCTGCTGTTGTCTATTAAATGCGGCCACCTGTGGCGGATCTTTGTCATGAAGCACAGCAAACGTAAATGTCTTTTCATCACCACACTATGAATAAGGCATATTTGTTGTTTGCATTGTTTTTTTTTTTATTGTGACGTGCACAAAATGTAAACGTCAAGCACAAGACCAAAAATGGATAAGTGTTTGTGTGTATGTGTGCCAATTGGCGACAATACAAAGAATTAAATTTGGTTTTCTTTCTTTGGTGAAACAATCTCAAAAGAGAAAACCAAGAGCGTGCAAACAAAGAAAAATATTTCTTTATATATAAACTCTACAGAATTTTTTAAAATAAAATATAAATCCCAGAAAAATTATAATTACATAAATAACAAAAATACAATAACAAATATATAAAATAAAATAGTATTTTATTTTTTTTTTCTAGGTATTATTAATTAATTTTATAATATTGAATAAATAAATCTTGGATATATTTATATTATTAATAAATATATAATCTAGTTATTGTTATTTATTTAAAGTCAATGTGTCATTAAATTATTCATTGTAAATATTTTTTAATTAATGAAATCTTTTTTTTTTTTTTATATTTATACAAATGTTTTCATCTTCAGTATAAATTTTTCTGACTCTTTGACGCACAAGGTCCCACCTCTCTCTTTTCATCTCTCTATTCAATAAGCTCAATTATTACTCAAGACACATGTGTGCACATAAGTCCATAGTAAATTTCGTCCTCGATGCGGCAACAAACATCTACACACATGCATATATATTATACATATACAAACGAACATATTTGAAAAAGAAAAAAATAAAATAATCCAACGAGTTATATACCAAAAGAACCTTGACGTTATTTTTTCTTTTTTCTTTGTACCTCACTGAAAGTGATACTCAATAATATATACCAGTGAATATAAATATATAATAACATGATGATTCCAATGGAATCCGGAACTTGATAATAAATATTACACATTGCAATAAAATATAATTTCTTTCACCCAATAACAATAATAAATAGTAAAAAAAAAAAAAAATTATATCAATGAAAATTTCTCCTATTAATTATATTATTTATAAACTTTAATATTTTACATATTAACAATGAGATTTAACATTATTGAACTTCAAATAAATTAACAGAAATTATTTATTAAATTAATAACAATTTTTTATAAATAAAAAAAAATTATACAACTATCAAATTATTTTCTCCAAAAAAATATGTATATAATTTTTATCTTATACATGTATATAAATATATAAGATAGATCATGTAACTCTAAAGGGAGCATTATAAATAAATAAAATAATATAAATTATATACAATAAATATTTAATTAAAATTTATTTATAAAGAGTGTCCCAAAATTAGCGCAATATTTTAAATATCGCGAATATTTTATTTCTTGCGTGAATTTTGGGACACTGTTTGGTTGTGCCTATACAAAATACTGAACGCAGTAAAACTCGTAACACATCAACTTCGTAACTGGCAAGGTCGTGTATCGTCGTCGGGTATTTCCCGCGGTGGCATATATTATTTTTTGTTCTTTTATTAATACACTGATGCCACATCCGGAATTTTTAAAAACGTTTTCAATACTAAAGTTTGTGCGTGTGTGCCGCGTTGCTGCCAGGTCAAATATACTAACTCATGTATGAATATCTTCACATATGTATTTTACACTACACGCTGATGAAGAAAAAAAAAAAAAAAAAAAAAAAAAAAAAAAAGAAAAAGAAAAAGAAAAAGAAAAAAAAAATTATAATAATATTATAGACTTTGTTCGTTGAATGCCTATATCCTTTGTTGAAGCTGAACGCTAATATATATATGTATATGTACATGTGTGTCTGTATATATTTAACGTATGTATAGTGTGCTAACTGCGCAGCGAGCTAATCTCGGGAATAAGAAGATAAGAGAATCTAGAGTGCAAAGAGAAAGAGAATAATAAGAGAAGTAGATGAAATAAGGTTGGAGACAAAGAGATGACAATTTGACACGTGGTGGTCGTTGGTTGTTGTTATGTATATGTATGTTTATAGTGTGCAGTTATAACTGACACGTACGTTATACGTACTGTTTAAATAAAGTACAAAGACATGTGGGAAAGTACAAGTGGGAATGGGAGAAAGTTAAAGAAAAATGATGAAAAATGAGTTAACATTAAAAGAGGGAAAAATAGAAGTGAATTATGTCGGGCAATTCCCGCAGCTAGCATAGCCCACTCTTTGTATATATAATTTAAAGTATTTTATATTATATATCTTGTCTGAGATATGTATATTTTTTATTTTTATTTTTATTTATCCAACCGACCTAAATTTATAAAAATATGTTTAAATTTATTTTATGTATTTTTTTTGTGCTTTTAATGATTGGAATTAAAAAGCGATATGACGTTTATTATTTAATGCAATGTAGATGTTTATTTTTAATTTTGATTAATTGAAAATATGACATTTTAATAATATGGAAATTCAAAATAAATTATGCAATAAATATTTAATTCTATTTTGTAATGAAATTTGTACGTCGTCGATTGTATAAAAATTTAGTTGTATGTAAATATTCATGTGGATAAATTTATAACAATATATTTCTACACTAGATATTTATTGATATGCATGTAAATATTTTTATTAACATAGATAACTTGATGATGTTTGTGTTTTATTGAATCGGTATAAATATTTAAAAATTATCAAGCCAAATATAATATTATAAATTTTCTATCTATCGAAACAATATTTGTATTTATTTTGCGAGCTTTGTGTGCAACTTAACGCATTGAATGCTCAATAAAACGAATGAAATGTTTAAAGAGATAGGGACTGCATGCACGTGAGCCAGATGTAAGAAATTTTTCTCAGCGTTTATTTTTTTTTTTATTTTTTATTTTATATTATAAGTGGATACACGTGGTTGAAATAATATCCACACATGCATACATAATTAATGCATATTTATTGTGTGCATATGTATGTGTTTATTATTTATGTTTTATAGGAAATAACTTGTGTGTGACGAGAAGAATGAAAATGAAATAAATTCAAAGACGTAAAAAGGTGGTTGGTAATAATTTTTTTTTTTTATCAAAACGCTGAAGATAAACTAAGAACAAAGCAATTTGAAAATTTATTTCTCAGAACACAGATAATAATACTACGGTAAAACGAACGATGAAAGGTTACACACATTTATTATACATGTATTGTTAAATAAACTGTGAGAAAAAAAAAACATTGCTGAGAGCTTGAACAATGAACTTGTTTTATTTTATTATTACAACGCAAAAAATGATTGTGAATTTTTTCCTTTATTAAAATCTATGGATTATTATTTCAATTCTGCTCTATTTTACTTCAGATATTAATTAAACAAATAAATAATAATTATTATCTACTATCAAAATATTTATTTAATTATTTTCGCAGGGGATTAATTATTATATCGAGTAGATATATAATTAAAAATTTTTCTTATATACAAATAATGATATTAATTGTTATATTAGGTTTAATATAATATGTGGCCATCGAATAGTGAATTAGTCAAGTCACAGTGCAGAAGAATGAGGAAGTAATTTTAAAGAAGAAAAATATATATTCAGTGTCTCGCATCTTCGTTCGAGGTTTTTTTTTCTTTTCTTTTCTTTATTCAACACGCACCGGGCATTCCACGCGTGCCTTTATGTCGGCGAGGGCTGATATAGGGTCTAGCTGACCTTGTTCGAGTACTCATTCTCTCGTCTGGGTTTCAATCTTGTTATATTATATGAACACACACTACTGTGGATAATTTTAGTATGAAAGTTGAATAAAAAAAATTTGATACACATAATAAAATACACTGCATTTTTTAATTCACGCATTGTCTATAATAATTATATATAAATTGTCTGGTGTAAATAATAATTATTTACATGGAAGAAATAGAAAAAAATTTAATTCATTAATGAGCGAATAAAAAAATAGTAAATACAAATTTTTTTTAGTTTTTTAATTTAATTTTTTTTATCTTTGAATTATTTTTTTTTTTGCTGAAGTAATTGAGGGAAATTGATTTATAAGAGATTGTTTGTGCGTATATGTAAATAATTTTTGTGTGGGGAAATATTTTATTGTTGCGCAAAAGAGTTGATAATTAAATTTCCTTTGTTTTTCTTTTAATGTATTTCATTTTCATTTGTGTTTGAATCGCGAATTGCACTTTTATTTTATCTGATTTATCCACAGACGACGAGCCAATTTATGACGTGTTTATTTACGTATATATTGATGCCATTGACTTCACTTTTGCATATTATAAACAAAAGCTTTTTGTCCCGTCCAAGTTAAATAAGCAAAATATATGGATATCATATTATTTTGAAATGAAATAAATTAAAAATTTGTTATTTTTTTTTTCCTTTGAATTGTTTCGCAATTTCACGGCGAATTATAAATTCATTTGCACATTTTATATATATATCGTTGACATTCAATAATATTAGTATTCAAAATGCGTTAAACTACGCAATTTTCGAGGCAAACAACAAAAATACAAATCGACAAAATGCGAATTTTACTAATTAAAATACAGAATTTTTTCGAAGTAATTTGCCATAATGAGTAAACAAATTATTACACAATATTTTATTTTTATTTATTATTCACATTCGAATAAATGTTAATAATTTAAATAATCGTGTTAACTCGTCTGGATATCTACGGTGGATAAATAAAATATTTATCATTAAACAATTACACCGTGGATGGAATTTAATGCACGTCACCTACATAAAACGATAAATGTTATTGATTTTTTTTTTCTTGACCTTCATTCACATTCATTTGAAAATAAATTTAGATAGCACATGAAAGATAAACCCACGATAAATTCTAAAGGTAAGTGTAAAGACATTTTCAAAATAATATTAATATTCGATAATTGTAAAATATTTGCTGCTTTTTGTAGATAAAATTTTTGTTCGTGTTATAAACGAGAAATGCAGTCTTCTCTCGGTTGTGTAATTCATGAAAATAGCAGCCATTGCACTATAATATTACGCAATATTACATATACATATGCGTAAAAATATATGTACATAAATATACAGTACTTGACGTATGAAAACAGAGGTAATGTTGGGGAGTTCTCGTAAACGAATATAATTCTTAGAATTTAATTATGGGACGCGATAACAGTCGTTTAATGTTCAACGAATTTAACACACCATGATTATATTATGTTTTTATCGCGTAAGTATAACATATACGAGGTGGAAAAAAATTATTAATATTTAATTCCTACAAGCGATTTTAATAATTTTTCTATTTTTATATTGAGATTTATTTCGTTTTATTTTATTAGGCCAATATTTTATTGTACATTTATTTACAGCTATCTATATTCGATTTCTTCGTATACCCATTTATTTCGTTTAATCTGACGTTTGTATATTTTTTACGCGATAAGATTATACTTTAAATTTCGGTGCCGTACGATAATAAAATATATACGTGAAACCATTAAGTTATAATTTCTGTGAAAATATCAAACGAAAATTCTTCATATTTTTTTCTT
>JAQQBS010001424.1:3531363-3549377 GCA_030347275.1 Microctonus aethiopoides
TTTTTTTTTTTAATTGAGAAACAAATTAGTTAATGACTATTGTTGATGACAAGATATTAGTCAGGTAGTTATTTTTACATACGTCATAAAATTTTTAAATGACAACTGCGTAAACAAAAATATTTAATTTACTATATATTCATTAAAATTTTTCTACGTTCGTTAATGATAAAATATAAATAATGCACGATGACTTTCAATATTAGTAACAATATCCTATATTATTTGGAATGTATTTTCATTACATACCTGTATACATATATTTTAAAGATTTTTTTTAATATTATTATTATCATTTTTAATTTTTTTTTCCATGAACCTTCGTCAATTGTAATTGAGTCAATTAGTCAATTGCAATAATTAAAGAAATAGGTTCCTTGTGGTCGACTGAAATAAATACGTTGGGGTATGTTCATTTAACTTAATAAAATCCCCCTCCTATTATTCTTTGAATTAAACAAATGTATATTATTATTATATATTTTATTTAATTCTATTTATTATTAAAAAAAAATTTTTTATCAAGTGAATGAATTAATCAATGAATAAATGAGATAGGAATGTGATTGGGGATTATTAATTAAATAAACAAATATAATTATTATGTGTAATTTAGTGAAATTTATTTTCATGTTTCATTCAAAAATAAAATTATTTGTAAAAAAAGATCATCGCAGTTTTATCGATACATAACATATTGTATTGATGTATTTATAATATTATTACATTATAATAAAGTAATATTTACTCTCGTTATGAATAGTGTTATGCAAAATACATTATGGTGGTTTAATTAATTATTTTTTTTTTTTTTACATTTTTTTTTTTACCCATAATTGTAATGTACGAGTCTATGGGGTCTTTCTTTCTCTTACATACTAAATCACAAGTGGCTTTTATTATTAATTTATTAATTTACAATTACTTTCATATATGTTTATGCAACAACTTTTTTTTTTTTTTTTTTCACAAGCGCTGCCTGTACATATTTTAAATTCAATGATTATTATCTGTTTGTCATTTAAATTTAGACAGTTTTTAGGTTTGAATATTTATATATTGCAATGGATTTGCATCACAAGTATTTTACAAGTGAAAATGTTATAATATAAAATTTATGTTTTATTGTCACAAATATTTTCGATTTCTGTTTTATTATACAATGATTTTGTCTTATCTTTGTTGATAACAAAGAAAGGCACGCTGTATGAAGTGAATTGCATTGGTGAAAAAAAATATTCGAGCTAATTTTATTTTTATATCTGGAGTTGTTACAATGTAATTCTTTTTTTTTTATATTTTTTTAAAATATTTCTTTCTTTCGGTTTAACAGGCCTTCAAATAATCAAACTAAATATAAAAACATTGTTTAAATAAATATAATTGCACGATTAAATTTATCTTCTCTTGTACCAATAATTATTCACAATCTTTTTTGATTTATCTACGAGCAGACAAATATCAGAAAAAAAATCAGAAACATTACATACAAATATTTATAATTTTCCCAAAGTTTCATATAATTATTTCACACTCCCAGCTCCAACATGACAATTACAAATGAACCCATTTACACGAAAAATACATTGAAGAGTAGAAAAAAAAAAAATTTCTCACATACAAAAAAATTCTTTCTCCCAAATTATCTTTACCAAAAAAAAAAAAATTCATTTCATTAAGAATCATAAATGAGAAAATAATGCGGCCGAAATTCTAACCAACAAAAAAAATTTTACTTCAAATAATTTAAAGAAAAAAAAAAAAAGGTAAATTATCTGCTCAATCTGGTTTTAATGAAGGAAAGTGCTGCATTTACGCCGCAGCACAATAAGAAATGAATGAGGAAAAAAAAAAAAAATTCCAAATACACTGGCTAATTGGTAATAAAGACTTGAAGGCCTACCGTTACTTATCATTATTACTTTCAGTGAAAAACGCAATGCACAAGCGTAAATTCAATATATTTTTATTTTTCTCCAATAAAGAACCATCTTCATTTTCATTTGTTCCCTGACAAAAATCAGCGATAATTATCGTGATAATAATAATAATAATAATACAAACTGTTAAATCACTATATTTGAAGCAAAATATTTGTGGGGTTCAATTTCATAATTATCCCAGTAAATCGTGGCTTTGTCGTAAATAAACGACTAATTATCTTACAAAGCTATATAGATTTTTTTTTCTACTTTTTCACAACGCACAATATAGCATCGTATAAAAATAAATCGGTAAATAATTATCGTTCTTTCTTTATTTGTATATATCATCGCGATATCCATACAATTATCAATTTGTTTTAAAAAATTTAGCATCATTTGTTGTCTTATTATTTTTTTTTTTTAAGTCATGTTTACATATATATATGTATATATTGTCTGTGTATATGACTTTCTACATAGTCTATACAATATATAATTGAATATATAACTTAGACCAAGACTGAATAAGACTAGATGCACGGGTGACATAAAGGCGTTTTGATAATTACAATTTGCATTTGCATTATTAAATATATATAATAATAATAATAAGTAAAGAATACGAGAGAAACAAAAAGTATGGATAATACAGTGTAAAACACTTTGAAGAAATCAAATAAAATATTAATTTAACGTGAAATTAATTGTGGAAAAAAGAAAAATATTGAGAAAAAGTAACTAATAAATGTTCATATTGTATATGCGAGGGGAGGGATTTTATATCTGCTCCGCCACGTTTTTTTCCAAAATGGCGACTGTCCTCCCACTCCCACACACACAGACTTGAACACTCGAATAAAAACATTCTTTGATTCAGTCGTCGCACATACGTTTATTTATTTATTTATTTTTTCTCTTTTTTTTTTTCTTTTCCTTTGCGCTGAGTTGACAGTTTCCTCCCACCAGACAAACGTCATTTGTTTCTATCGTGTGACGCAAAATATATACGTGATTTAACGTAATAATAACACTATGATGTATGTATTAATCCTTCATTTGATTTGATTTGATTTATTCTTCCATTTTCCACAACACTCACTGCTAATAAGTTCTCTTCGTTTTATTAATTTAAAATAAAAACACAATTTATTAATATTATTCAGCAGGGCACTTTTGAGGTCACATCTTGATTGCAATTGTCACAGAGCGATGATGAAGAGTATTGAATATAATTATTTAAAATCATGTATGAATCATGATAAATATTACATCAAAAATTTATTGATGTATTAATTTTATTTTGCTTCATTTCTTTCGTCATTGTATTCAATGACATTTATTCAATATGTATAAAGCAATTGGTATTTTTAAACATGTTTGGAAAATAGCAGAAATCCTTGTCTTATTTTTCCATCAACGAAATCAAGTCTAAGAATAATTAAAAATAATAAAATAGTACGAACAAGTGAAATAATTCTATACATTTTTGTTTTTTTTTTGGATCATCCATTTAAATAAATTATCATTTTTATTATTCACATGCTTAAAATTGTCCTGTAACTGCCATTATTTGACAACCAGATTGCACATGATCCATTACTTGTTCTTTAAGACGACACACGTGATCTTTCAGCCTATGAACAACTGCACTTAATTCAGTATTTTCGCCTTTAAGAAGTTTAACTTTATCCTCAAGCCTAGAAATTCTTTCTAGTTTACGTCTACGACATTTTGATGCAGCAACACGATTACGCTGTCGTTTACGTTCTAATTTAATTTTTTCCTGTGATTCCATATCAATAGGCGACAATGGTGGTGTGCTTGAAACACTTGGTACTGTTTGTGGCTCATCTTTAATCATAATTAAACTTTGCGATAGAGATTCTGTACTTTGGACACTGCCTGGCGGTTCCAATGTTGTATAAGTTGCACCATGAATACTTCCGGGCTCTTGTGAACTGTCTGAATGATGAAGTTCATTTAATGCATCGACAAATCCACGTGCATAAAGCTCTTGAGCCTCAGTAACTGTTCTTGGAAATAATATTTGATTTGTTGGCGTTGGCATTGTCGTTACAAGTCCATCCTGCTGGGCAATTATAAGCTTTTCCAATTCGGGTGAACCTAATTTCAACATATTGAGATCAGGCGAACTGAGAACTGGTGCAGAATTATTTAATGTTTGTGCCAGTGGACCAAGTCTCGGCCTCTTTGTTTGTGGACCCTGTCGTTGTTCGTTAAGGTCCAGTGTAAGATTTCTCTTAAGCTGGCCTAAATTGTCACGATTATTACTCGTATATATTGTTGACTCCTCATAAAACGTCGTCTCCATAGTGAGACTACGCACCATCGATGATAAACCGATGTATAAATCCAAAATTAATTAATCAATCAATTAATTTATTTTAATAAATGGATCTTGGTATTTTTTTTTTTGTTCTCTGCTAATCTTTGTCAATTGGTTTCAATTGAATAGATTAAATGGCAAAAGAAACGATTTTTAATTACAGAATGAATTATTAAATTCTTTCTCAATGAATTTTTGCTTTTGAAGACTGAATGAATATATATTTGTTTAATATATTATTAAATCAAACACACAAATTTATTTTCATTTGACACTTGTCACAAAATTTTAATTTTTATTATTCACGCGCCCACTGACAAAATAATAATAAATGGCGGATTTTTTCATAATATCAACCAGTCACGGTGTTATATAATAACTTGACACACAACGGCGAGTATTTGACAGTGAAAAAATAAAAGGAAATAATGAAAAATATTTATATATTACCGGTTTACTTCGTAAGCACTGAGTGTCCACCCACGACTTTATTGCAATATAACCTCACTTTTATTTTTCAACATATATCATTTGTATATTGCATTTATATACTTGCTGGGAGCACAACAATCCAATTGTTTATAATTAATCCATTTAATAAATTATTGTGTCGTGATGGAATGAACGTGTTTGTGAATTTTTATTTTTTTAATTGCGAACTCTCTATGAATACACACGAAATGATTTGCGCATGCGTCGTCCAACACAATTATACACTCCAAAAAAGAAAAAAAATAATAATCACAAACACTGACAACTGATAAACAAACAATAGTTTAAATAATTTATTTAATACATGTATTGTAAAATTAATTGTAATTATATTGACACATTTAATTGTGAATTCAATAGAGAAATTGAATACTGTCGAAAAAAATTATATATTGACAATATTTAACCTCACTCTGAACTGCACAGTGTCTCAGCAACTTGTGAACACCCAACTAAATGTACAGCCTTATATCTCGTGACTCACTGTATCTAAAAATAGGATTAGCGTCAGATAGAATGGATATTATTGGCTGATGGTGACGACAATAATCATTTGCTATTGGTCGAAAACTCTGTGTTACTGAGAAATGAATTGGCGCATGCGTGATGTGAGTATTAAAATAAGGGAGGGAGCGTTTGAACGTTGGTAACGAATCGACACTCTCATCTTTATCTTACTTGTTAGCATTGTATTTAATGTTTAGTGTTGCTCACTTTTACTCATTGGATAAGGCGAAGTGCGCGCAATTATTCGAGCTTGGATAGGAATATAACACACCGGCACATATGTTTTATTGGCGAAAATAAGCAAAAGGTGTGTCTCCAAACTGTATTTAATTTCACGCATTTTTTATAATGACTTTTTAATGTGATTCTTAATATACTAATTGCATTTCTAATTATCTTTATTAATTATATTCACTTATTTTTTTAAAGATTATGAATAAAGTATTGAATTTATGCGCGCACTTTAATGGAAAAATTATTATTTATCAATAGATCAATAGAAAAAAAATAATGATTATACCAAGTGAAAATTATTTAAGAAAAAATATTAAATATATACTTGGTAGAATATAAAATATTTTAAATATGTTAATTTTTTCCTAAAGAAATTATTATTTGTCAGTTTATAAATATTTATTGTCAAGTAACATTGCGGTTATCATATACGCGTAAATTGCAGTTAATATTCGCAGGTTTTTTTCATACACACAAAGCTTTTAAAATAAAAAAATAAATAATTCGTCAACTGCACAAAATATAAAAATTACATACAGCCAATATAATTCAATATTATCATTTATTTTCTATTTTTTTTTTTTTTTTTTTTTTCAAACACATGAAATATATAAATTTCATAAAATTGTACTTTTAAGTAAAATCATTATTAATTCGTTTAATTACATGCTCGATCTCGTGGATAATTACATAATTTATTTCTTCATATAGTTAATCATTAATATATTTTTTTTCTTCATTTCCATAGAGGAATTTCTGAATAATGGAAATATGAAGAAAAAAAATGACGTGTGAATTGATGAAAAATTCAAAACAGTTTTTGTTTTTTTTTTTTTTTCTTATCAATCGATTGTTTTGGGTAATAATATAAATGCATTTGCGGCACAATATGAATATACATATACATATTATTAATATGTCGACATGACGTGACGAACGCTGTGTTATTATTATTCCCAATAGACATAACATAATTATTATAATCTGTTCTAATATATTTACAACAATGTATACCAATGTTTATTCATTTTATATAATATTGTTGTGGTCACTTATTACACATAAGTTTTAAAAAAAATGTATTTTATACATATATAAATGTATATATATTTTTTTTTGTCATTTATATTATTTATATATAATTTTATGTGTATTACACGAGTTAATTTATTTAATTTATTTTTCAAGTGTTTTAATTGTGACACAAAGCATGCGATTATAATATACTAATTTTTTTAATTAATGATAAACAAATGAACAATCACAATTGTATATTATCCAGGCTATTGATAACAACAATTTATGTATGAAAATTAATATAAATTATTTTTTTTCTCATTAAATTTAATTTTGTGTGTATTTAATAATAGAAATTAATATGAAAATATTCAGAATTATCGCACATTAAAAAACATCATGAATATTTATTTACTTAAACAAATGTATATTAATTAATATTGTTGACGTTTGTATAATTATAAAAAATTAATAGACACAAATCTCGCCTGCGAGAGAATTTTAATGTCACAGTGATGGTAAAAGCTCTTTAATAATTATTATTCAAACATATATTATAAATAAATTTTTGTTTGCATAAAAATTTTGTTTTTGTTGTATAAAAATTATACATTGAATATTGTCAGCCAAAAAGATGGACGGTTGGCTCTATAAAAAAAAATATTTAATGCACGTGAAGAAAAATTTGTTAACAAAAACAAAAATAAAGAAGAAATAAAAAATTACAGATGCCTGAAATAATTTATGCCTTTGATTTATTATTTTTAATTATATAAAACGTTGATTTAAATAGTTTACTTTTTAATATTTATTACGTTACAAATAAATAAATGATGATCTATCAATTAATTTAGATATTTAATTTATCTTTATATAGTCATGTTAAATATCTATCTATCATAAACATTTATACTTTCTTCATCTAAATTATTCTATACGTCAATATAAATCCTGTATATATACATCGCGAATGCATGCTTATTACATTTACAAATAGATACATACATTCATGCATGCATGAGTCTTATACAAATATAAAAGTAATGTTGGTTTATGTTTAACATACAATAGAATAATCTTATCTCTGATTTGGCATAATCTCGTCAACTATGTTCGTATATTTTCTTTTCTTTATTCATTTGTTTTTTTCTAGAGGTATCGCATTGGCATTTAATATTCATATGAAATATTAGTTATTTTTTCTTTTATTTAATTTGTTTTTTATATGAAATTCACCATATAGATTGGCACATTTGCATGAATATTATAAATAAATTAATTAATTTTTTTTAATTAATTAATAAGATATTCTTGCAATATGTATGTTATATATTCATATTCGTACATCAAATTACTTAAAAACTTGAAAATTTTTCATCAATGTAACGATATAATTTTATTATTTTATATATATTTTTTATTCCTGCATCATATAACTATATATTTTTCTATATATCTACAATTATATATTTACTTTCTCTATATATTCTGCATATACATTGAGTGTAATTTGACCCACTTTCAACTATATATTTAAACATGAATTGCAGAGAAAAAACATGACAATATAAGTATTTTTCATAAATTAATTTGTTTAATTTTCAGTATTTTTAATTTCGATTATTTTAAAGATTTAGACATCACGTATTATTCCTTAAAGAGGAAATAAAACGTAACAGGTGGACGTATCTGCGTAGGAGTTGTGGCCTCGTGAAGAAAATAACAATTTTTTTTTTTTTTTGATTAATTTAAAAAATAAATGACAATAATTAAATTAAAAAAATTCTCTTCTCTTTTTTCCCCATTAATTATAATAAAGAATAAGAGGTTTTTCTACGTCGAGG
Source organism: Microctonus aethiopoides (assembly GCA_030347275.1). NCBI lineage: Eukaryota > Metazoa > Arthropoda > Insecta > Hymenoptera > Braconidae > Microctonus > Microctonus aethiopoides. The sequence goes on from JAQQBS010001424.1 coordinate 3,539,730, forward strand.
GCGCAACTCCATGTGGACCCATTTATAAAATTCGGCCTGCTATCGGAAAATTAATTTGCTATCATTTTCAATTACAGTTTGTCCTTTTAAATAAATACATTCTTTGAACAAGGCACTGCTTGCAAAAAATTATTTTTGGTTCATGCTGTTAGGTTCTCGAGAGTGCAGCTCGATCGATCGAGCATGTTATGAGAATATTTAAGGCCATGATAATTATAAACTGACTTTTTTTATGACAATTCTAACAAGCGAGAACCCAACTAAAAAAAAAAAAAAACATCTTCAATAAATATTTTTTCAAACAAATTCCAGTTGAAAATTATATATATATAAATAAATTTTGCTCTTATTATTTAATTAATTACTCGAATAAACAACTATTATTTTCCTGCGTAAGTTGCTTTTCTGGTTTATTTATTTTTTTAATTTATTTGGTTGAAAATTAATATATAGACTTATTATTTTCTTTTGGCTGTAACAATTTATTATTCAAACTTTACGTTGAATAATTTGGTAAATATAACTTGACAGTAAACTTTGGCAATCTAATAATTAGCATTGTACGCTTATGAATTGTGTATGAAGTTATACTAGTATTCAACGACCATATACTTCCATTAGCAGACCTTGTTAATTAGAATATAAGTTCACAAATTCTCCCTTGTTTTTACACACATGTATATAAGCAACAATAATAAGTACATATGTATATATATTATAATATAATATAATATAATATAATATAATATAATATAAACTCAATAAGTAATATTGAACGCAATCCAATATCACAAAAAATTTTGTCGTTTTGATAAATTTATCATATATAATCTAAAATATTTTATAAATAACATTTAAAGAAAAAAAAAACTATTTTTTTCCTTCTTCATAGATATCACAAACATTAATTTGTGATGTTACCAAATTTTCATGACTTTGTTAGCCTACAAATAATGAAAATAAAGAGAGCAAACTCGTTATTTCCTTAGTATTGTATAGGAAAATATAAAAATGGTCCAAAAGCCCGCGTTTATAATTTAGATGGTACCCTCCACCCATCGGCAGCAGGCCAAATGCCATGGGTTACAATGGGAAGCACTTTGTCTTTTTTTGTGTCACCACAGACCTACCGTCTGTGACTTTGCCAATAGCAAAGCTCTCCTGCTTCATCGTTTCCTCTACCGATATGCGTCCTAATCGTTTCTTTACTCTAAATGGCGTTGATCGAGGTGAAATCATTTCATAAATATCGCTTGTTTTTCCCTGTATTTGAATACGTCTTTTAGGACTAATTGTTCCAGTTTCATCAATGGGAATGGCAATGTCTACTTCTAGAAAATGATTATTTTGTGATTTTGTTGGTACATTAACAATACGAACGGTTTTATTATCAGTGCCATTAGCATTATGAGTGTCATCATTATTATCATTTGGTGAAACAAATACGTCAGAGAGGCAGCTTTTTGAATCGTAAACTATTAATGGATCTGATAAAACTAATTTATTTTCTTCTGATGACAATGCTGTTTCAGCTGATGTTAAAGATATCGCACGTATCTCGGATTTTATTGGTTTGACATCGTCCGCATAATCCAATGACAAACATCGTTTTTCAAAGAGCGCTGGACCAAATGTCTCTTCATCAATTGCGATTACTTTATCACCACCACCACCACCACATTTATCGTATCCCATTTTAATATCTGTCTCAGACATTCTAAGATGGATTGGTCGACGTATACTATTTTCACGGTCTATTGACAAACAAAATTCTTTGTCGGAAAGAGAAATTTTTTTTGGCAAACGTGCTGGCTTTAAACAATCGAGTTCCCAATCTTTTCCCTCCTCCGATGGTGTTTTCAACAGACTCTTCACTATTCGCAGCTCCGTAAGAAGATCAATTGTCTCTTGTGATGGCTGATGAAATATTTTTCTCATAGGTTTTCTCAATGATCCCGCTACGTCTGCCTCACGATCATTTGAATAATCCATTCGATCTTGTTTTTTTAATACAGATTTTTTAATCGAATTCTTTGATAAAGTTTCATTGATATTTTTATTTTGTATTGTGCTTGTTATGCCTTCAGTTTGATTAACGAAATTCGTATTCGTCTTATCATCATTTGTGCTCGCTTTATTTGAATGATCTTTATTTATAGACTTTTCTTTTGATACAAATTTATCGCTTTCATTATTGCAAGTAGTAGTATTGACAGTTGTAGTAGCAATAAGAGTTTCCAATGACATATCTTGATATCTCAATGATGATGTTGATGGTGCTGAACCAACGATAGTTTCTCGTGTGTATCTTAAATTGTCCGAAGAAATGCCACGACGATCATTATAACTTTTATAACAATTATTTTTATCACTATCTCGCTGATGATTATCAGATTTATCTAAAATATCCTCGGATATTTGACGTCTAGCTTTGCTTGATGAATAATCAGATTCACTAAATTTATTTACAATATCATTAAATAATTGTCTACGACTTTTTGATGACGGTATAAATTCTGCACTTGCTGTTCTATCTTCTAATTTTTTAATAGCTAAAACTTCATCAAATATTTTATTACGTTTTTTAATATCAGGTTGCTCTTCGGATTTTTGTCTACTGAATTTCCTTGGTGAAACGTCGACATTTCGAATTGAGTATGAATTTTTTGTATTAATTAAATCATTACGCGGTGGAATTTGTTGTTCAAGTGATAGTTTAGAAACACTTTGTTTTTTCGGTGAATTAATAATATTATCATTCTCAGACAATAATTCTCGGGATGTAAAATGAGATGAAGTTACAAGTGTTGCTGATACTGCGGTTAATTGTTGTTTTGCACGCAACTGAGACGAGTTTAGTCGACTGGTATTTTGCGGTGATGTCAAACATTTAATGTTGGACGAAACAATTTCTTCACTTGTAGTAACGCGACATTTAACAAGCTGAGCGACATCAGCAGAGTAGAAGTTTGATTGTACTTTAGTGTTTGAAAGTTCATCATTGATGTCGGGCGTATCTTCTAACGGTGGTAATGAACTCGATTCACAACTTAATACATCATCTAAAGATGATACACGCTGGGGTTTGCAATTAATAGTTGTTGGAAATGAATCAGTATCATCAAGATCCTCTGTTTCAAATGAATACATTTTACATAATGTACCTTTACCGCTGCGTTGATTAACATCAAATAATTCATCTGTGTCAATGTGACTTGGTTCGACTTCTTCATTGACAATAAAAATAGAATCATTTGTATCGCCAGAGTTTGTATCACTGAGACATGTTTCTTCAATTTTAATGGGTTCTACAATTGTATGGGTTCGTCTTATCATAGCTCTGGGTAATTCTCGCAATGCATCAAATGTAAATTTATCCAAGGTCTTTGATGAGCCAATTTTTTCTAAAAATGGTTTCTCAACCGCTTTACTAGGTCCTATTTTTTCTAGATACGGTTTACCAATACCAATACGTGGCGCAATTTTAGAAAAAAATGGACGGTCTTCCGTCTTGGATATACCAATTTTTCGGAGAAATGGACGTATTTTATCACGTTCTTTTGTACTATCTTCAATCATTGAACGATCATTAAGACGTTCATTACTGTAATTTGATGAATTATCACTGCTTTTAGAACGTGCTCTTTTATTTCTTGTATGTAAATTTAATGGAGTTCTTGGGGTTTTTGGAGTAACAGAACGACTGGCATCAGGATTAGGACAAGTTTCATCAAGTAAAGCAATAGCATCAGTTAAATCCATACACGCTTTTCTTGGAGCTGATGAATTAATTTTAAACATAGCAATATCACTTTCAGCACTGCTAGCAATCATTGAATAATGATCTGAAGTGATTGGCATTTGTTGATCAATATATGAGAAAGATGAAGAGGGATACGAGTGTTGTTGATGATCACATGATACTCGTATTGACGAGTCGACAATTGACTCTTCTGTGTACCACGGTGTAACTTGCAGGTCTTCCGGTCTAGTTGCTAAACTTTGTGGCTGAATTGAAAGCTCACGATGATAAAATGTTTTTGCAACAGCACCACGACTTATTATTGATGATGTTGTTGTTGTTGTTGTTGTTATTGTTGTTGTGGTTTTTATTGTTGTTGCTGCTAGTTGACTGGTAGAATCTATTGAAAAATCACCAATTAAATGTGGTGACTCGTTACTTGCATCAATTATCGTGCGTCGATATGTTGAGCATGTAGCAAAGTGCGGGGCTGCCGGATGCGTTGTTTCCACGACAATACGACCTTGAGCACATGGTACAATTGGTTCACCGTCTGTTGGTGCTTCCTCGGGCGTTAATGGTAGCGCAGCACCACGCCCAAATTCAATAAACCACAACTCGTCCCTCAATTCGTTTTCTCACTTTTTCTCATTCATATCTTTGTTGAGATAGTGTAGCACATAATGAAGTACCAAATCGTAGCAATATTTGTATTCTGTCTAGAATTCAAAGAAAATAAAAATGAATGAATAAATAAAATACTTCTAAAAATTTACGCATTATTTATATATTATATTCATTATGTAAAAATATTTAAATATATGAAAAAAAAAAATATACTGAAATATATATATTTATATTGTTATATATATATATTTTTTTTTATTTGTATGAATATTCAATGAATTTATTTGAGTAATTACAATGTTGACCTTTTTCCACGGTTATTTTTATTATAAGCGAGTAAAGAAGAAATAAAATTACCATATTTTCCACGAGTTGTGGTCGATGTCTTCGTACAGTTTTTACCGCTTGAAAAATATCAACTTCACCGTGTTGTATCACTTGTTCAATACAAGCATTCGCTGCACAATAAACACCACATCGACTTCTACCATCAGGTGAAACAACTACTACTGGACCATAATCCGTTCTTTGTCTCCATCGCTCTACCATATTCATTAATTCAACAAGACTGTTTGTTGATGTCGGCACAGCTTGACCCATTGGCCAACAGGTCAGTTGAAACAGCTGTACGGTTTTAGGTGGTGCTTTAACGCCCGCCATCAGTTCCGTTAACGATACTATTTTTTTATTTATTCTAAATACCTACAAAAATTTTTTATTTTTTATTTTACTTTATTTTTTTAATTAAAATCCAACTACTCACTTACCCAAGTTTTAATGTTTGTATAATGATTGTGACTGATGTGGTCTATCGTAAAGACAGGACCATATTTTTTTGAGTGTCTTCCTTCAGGCCAAAAGCTTGGAAAATTCGTTGATGTTGCAGGCGGTACACAAAGTATAACAACAGCTGCGCATTCATAATCATACACCAATGACCAAAATTCACCGCCAGTATGTTTCAATGGCCACTCAGTCACAATATACTCACGTGGTTTCGTATATCCCTGTTATAAAAATAAATTAAATTAATATAATTATCTAAATTTGTATAAAATATATTTTAAATTAATATTAATAATAAAATTGAGTGGTTTCATTGATGATTTTAAACAAATAAAATGTACTCTCACATCTACAAATACAGCGTTTATGTAATCGGTAAAGCTGTTACCCTGGAAGCTTGTTAGGTATGGACGAAAATTGTCAGCTGTTGAAAAGAAAATTTATTGCTGCAAATTTTTTATATTTCTTTGAAATAAAAATAGGAATTATATATTATTGATATTGACTTACGTGGTACGACTAGGACATCTCGATTTTTTTCTCTATTATCTGCACGATGACCTCCGGCACAATCGCCAATTGTAAATCGTGGTGTTTGCTTACAGATTTGCTGATACTCACGTTGATATTCATTCATTTTTGTAATTGGATTCTTCACGCTTTTTTGTTTTAAACGTTGAGAGAGCTCTGATACAGGAAACCATGAAGCACCGCATATAACAAACTCTTCAAGAGTGTCATAAACAAATTTATATTGATCCTATAAAAAAAAAAAATAATGCGTGATTTGAAACAAAAATTATTGACATAAAAATATATTTTATTTTATCATAGAATTAAATAAATATTACACTGAAAATAAAAAACAAATTTACGAGCACTAAATAACCAACATTAATTCGTAATATAACTATCATTAATAATATTATTAAAAATATAACAAATGCTATTATTTAATTAAAATAAATATTTAATTTGATATAATAAATTTAGTTGCTTCAAATATTTTTTTCTCATTGTATTCAACATTATTTTGCCTTGAATTTTATTGATTCGCCCGTCAATTAATGTGTATATGTAGTTTGGGATAAAAGTAATGCTGAAGCTTTGGAGCAGGAAAAGATTTTTCATTCCTTACCAAACTTTCAATGAGTCCACGTCTACTTTGTCTAAGTTTCTTTAGATATCCAAAGACGTCAAATGTGTCCTCTTCTTCCGCAAGTTCCATGTTGGCATCAACTGCAAGATACACACCAGATCGACCGCCTCCATCGCTATAACAACGTTCAAGTTTACCAATAAAATATAATATTATAATATAATAATAAAATATTTATACATGGAAATTGATAATAAAATTTATATTAAATTATATTTACTTGCAATGAACCACCATTGGTCCTGATTCATTCTTTATCGTAGATCCAACCACGGCTCTCACACGTCTGCGAAATTCTAACACTGCATTACCAAATGGACAAGTGTGTGAGTGCCACTCAGTATAATGGAATTGCAACAACGTTCTCTCTTCTTTAATTTCTCCATTATCGTCTTTAATATAAAGCTTTATAGTTCGTATATGAAAATTTGCAAGCTCTTCTTCTTTCAATACTGAAACACCAATTCCACCGTAATTTTCATCTTTATCTTTATTAGCTGGCCAATATTGCACACACATTACCTAATAAAAATAAAAAATTTAAATATATAATACTGATAATAAATAAGGAATATAATTAAATGATAAATTAAATTTATTCTTACTTTAATAAAGTCAAATGTTTTGGTTAACATTACTATGCATGAGGCTCTTTCTTGCCATACCATTCGCCAAAATTCTGTCACAGTTGTCTCTATAGGTCCCTGAGTCACTATATATGCGTTGGGTTTCAATAAACTCTGCAAATAATAAATATCCAAAGGAAAATAAATATAAAATAAAAATTTATCATCAAATATTGATGAATAAATATCAAACAAAATTATAAATTGTAATTAAATTATACATACATCCACATAGGAAGCATTTATATAATCAGTGTCTGGCTGACCATTTATGGTGTCCAATACTACTCTATTATAATCATCTGCACAATAAATATTTTATATTTATTCAATAAATAATTTCAAATTCATAATTTTTATTTTCAAAATTTTTCTACTCACATGGGATACAACGTTGATTCTGATTTTTTTCTCTATTTGCTGGCTTCATTGCGTGTCTACACAAGTGAGTTTCAACCTTTGCTGCAGACTGCAATCATAAAAAATTAAAAAAATAAATTAACTAAATAAATAATTCCACTGACACTTTATCGTAATATTAAATGAAAATTTGAATGAATTAACCATAAAAAAAAAAATACTTATAAATATCAGAGTCAATTTGCTATCGATAAATTATATTTACCATAATAATATTTATATTTCTGCTAGCACTTTATATATATACTTCAACATTTTATTTTTTTAAATTATCTCATTTACCTCATCATAAGTTTTACCAGTCAATAAAATAATGATTAATGAGTCGCACGTTTGTACTCTAGAAAAATTAGTACATTTATATACATATAATACGTGCATTGTGATCAAATAGGGATAATAAATTTCCGTGTGAAATTTATCATCATTACCTGTCCCTAGTACAATACACAGATGACTAGTATCTTTTTATACACATGAATTATTACTATGAGAATAACCTACTTGATAAGATCATAAAAAATTTCTAAATTCTAAAACTTTACAAGTTTTTATTTCATGAATAAAAAAAAAAATGTCACATTGCCAGCAGACACCACATACATATATATGTATATATTTCCGGTAAAAGGTTTAAATCCGGTGTTATGTAGAGCATTCAAGCATATTTTTATAAAAATTCCAAATTAATCTTTGTAACGTGTGTGTGACATTTTATCATATTTTTTAGCCAATAAATAAAATTACTGGATTTTTATCTATATCACCAAGACTATTTTACATAAATATTAGTAATATACATATACATACATATACATATGTATTTGATTTATTAATAATTGTTTTAAATAATCTTTTTTAATTTTAATTTTCAATTAAAAATTTTTTTTTTAATTTTCAATTTTAAATTTAAAATAAAATTTAAAAAATAAATTAATAAACAAATGATTTATGATTTGTTTATAAGTGTGAAGAGGAAGAGACAAATATTATGATAGAATATTATTTTTTTATTTTACTCGATTTACTTTTATATATTGTTGTAAAATAAAAGTGATATAAGAAGATAAAAGGGACAAGAAACATCCTGGGATAATGAATGGCCATTGTTTGGGTAACTATATTCCAAGTTATAGTCGAGAATAGAATAAAGGAGACACTGTTATATAGACCAACAGCATTTTCATGTCGTGTTATATACCACAATTCCAACTATATACATTCCCTTTATGAATTAATTCACGTTTACATTTTTGTTCTTAAGTGCGAACATTTCTCCCTTGCTTTCCTTTATTTCATCCCTATTTTTATAAACATTAATTTTTATGTATAATAATTATATTAATAATAATAATACAGACGTGAAGATGAAACAAAAATATTATCAAGATTTTAATTTTTTGTATAATTAATCTATTGATTTTATTTTTATTTTAATTTTATTTGAAAGTAAAATTTATTATGATTCAATATAGGGAATTTATATTTTTATTAATTTATAACTTTGTGAATAATTTCTGCTATTCTGTTACTTCCTTCACGTCAAAGTTTACATTCTCGAAACGTTTCTATTTATACAATGTTTGAAAAGTAAATAAATTATAATTAAAAGCAATACATCACTTTGTGCATCCTGAATTATTTATTATTCCGCACGAAAACTCATTAGTATCCTCATTGTACTTATATACATTATTCTTGGCATTATAATAATTAATTTATTTATGTGTCAATAAATTTTCTGAATTGTGAAAATTAAAATTAAAATTATCAAATAAAAGAAAAATTAAAAAATTAATAAATAAAATTAATAAAATATGTTTTTGACGTGTTAATTAATTGATTGTCATTACATGCAAATATTGCATTCTCATTGAAGAGTAATTTACAATACAGTATAAAAATTAGTAATAATAAATATTAAAAATTGAAGTTAAAGTACAACTTTATGTTATGAATAATATAAAATTGAGAATGTCACCTGGAATTCCACACGATACAAGACTGGAAACTTTCGACGAAGTTCACATAGCTTTGGATATTGAGCGAGAGATGTGGGTGCAGATGGTAGAGTTGTTCCCATGTCACCAAGTTCCTCAGCAGCTGGAAAAAAAAAAATTATTATGAAAATAAGAAAGAAAAAAAAATCAGTCAATTTCAATTTGAATAAAATATAAACTCGATGAATATAAAAATAAAATATTGCTACAGTAATTGAGTTATGATTTTTTATTTTATACATACATATATATTAGGGTGTTTTTTTTTTTTGGACTATTTTTTTTCTT
>JAQQBS010001424.1:3549477-3607027 GCA_030347275.1 Microctonus aethiopoides
AAAAAAAAAAATAGTCCAAAAAAAAAAAACACCCTAATATATATGTATATAATGATAGTTAGGATTTACCATAAATTTCTTTCTGCATGTGAAAATATAAAACATCGAAGTACGATACAAAATCGTAACGTTTACGACGATCGTTTGGTATATAAATTAGAACTTTTACTACACTACTTAAAGTATAAATGCCAAAGTATTATCGTATACATACATTTACACTTTATTGAATTACTTGCAAATGGAATATTATTACACAACGTATTTAATGATTATTTTTAATAAAAATATAAATTATTATAAATCAATTATTATAATAAAGAGATAAATATTTTATTTTATTTTATTTTATTTATTTCTCTAGATTAAATTTATCTGTTCATTGTATTGACACACATCTGGCAAATCTTATTCAATATTCTTACGTATATACTGCACATTTCTATCTATTTAAAAACGCAATAATCCAACAAAACATTTTACACACAAAAATAAAATTAAATTAAATTTTATTCATCAATGTTTTCAAACACAGTAAATAAATCTGATTGCTATTTCCATTCTTTTATCTTTCTTTTATTTATCATTGCAAAAAAAAATATATATATCCATATTATATGTATAAATATTCGTAAAAATAATTGAAACATTAATTATAAAAATATTTATGGCAAAAATAATAATTGAAATATTTTATTGTGCAATTTATATATTACTAAATATATACCAAACATTATTCACGTGCCGTTGACATTGAACACAGGGTTATTACATGGGGAAGTTGCCGAAAGCGTAAAAGTCACCTTGACACAGTTGTCTTTGGCTGCCCTCCAACAAGTCTCTTCTATCATCGGGCAACTCCCTTTACGCATTATCAGATTATTATCAATACATTCAAGAATGTCAAACCTTTTGCGGAAACGCATAATTTAATAATTAATAACATTTCTATATATATATACTCAAGTTCAATGTAAATAAATTTTTGAATTATTTCAATTTAATTAACTATACGCTCAGGAATATTTTAAAAATCATTTTCCACTAATTATACGAACTGCTCTAATATTAAATAGACTTTTTTTTTTCTCTCTTTTATCTCAACCACGCTTTCGCTTTTATCATTATCCCTTTGATGCACTTCAACATCTCTATTTCCTTTTATTCAATTATTTTTCTTTTTGCAATTTTTGCAGTTCACGTTATAAAACAATTCCTAAGAATGAAAACGAACAGTTCATTCCTCTTGCATTACTCACGTCTGTATAAATAATTTATATATACTAGCTTTACATACAATAATCGGATTTAAACATCCTGCTATTTTTCGTTTTTTATTTTCTTTAAATATATATTTCTACGTATTTATTGAAATTATATGTTATATATAGCTTAATTATTTATTTAATATATATTTTTATTATACAATTGATTTTTTTGTGATGAGAAAAATTTACTGTTTGTGTTGTCTGTTTTGTTTTAATGGAGAAATATACTCTCGGGTTTATACGTTTATTTCTTATCACTTGTCCAGACACGACAGCGCCATATGAAGGAATTAATTGTGCACGTGTATGTGTGTGTGTGTGTGTGTGTATTTGTAGGTGCGCAGTTTATTCCATTTTTATTTTCAACTACCTGAATAGATTCGCTCGATACTCGGACGTCATGAACTTTGTTTTGCCCTTAAATTAAATAAAAAAATTGTACAATTGGATTTTTATTTTTATGAAGCAATTAAAAAAATTCAATCACAATAAATATGAAATTAATATAATTATAAATGTAACGTGACGTATAAAGACAATATTTTGTCACAGTGAATGAACAGATAAAAATGAATTTGATAATTTAAAAAAAAAATAATAAATAAAATTTATTTTAGTTAAATTTTATTTTGTTGAAAACAATTTTTTTTTATATAGAATATTTAATATTTTAATTATTAAAATATAGAGCGAGGTAAATAACAATATTACCCGTGAAATAAACAGGGAATTTAATTTAATTTGAAGGAAAATATTTGTCAAAAATATAAATATTATTATCTATGATTAAAAAAAAAATATAATGTGAAAGAATTTATTATTTTATTTTGTTTATGTATTATTTATTTATGTAAAACGAGGTTGGGTCGATGGATGATGATGATATTGTAAGTTGGATGGTGTGGTAAATCTAATGCATCAAGTAGGTACATATAAACAAAATAATTTAGGTGTGTATATAACTGAATTATTTTTAGTCATACATATGGTGAACGCAGCAGATGGATGTTGGTGAACAATATTATACCCAGAGTGGGAATTAAAATTCATATGTACTTGAAGCATTTATGTATCATTTCAACTATTAAAATATATATTAAACTCCAGGATGAAATCATCATGAAATAATAAATGCACTACTGCACTGTTAATAATAAATTTAATGCGAATATAAAATGAAAAATAAAATTATAATCAAACTGTTTTTCATAATCATCCATGATTAAAATTAATATACCTGTATTATAAGTATATAATATCTATGTGTATGAATATATTTATTAATTATTTAAATTGAAGAATAAAAAATAAATTTAATTAAATAATGAATAATGAAATTAAATAATATTATTATTTGTGTTGTTATTTAATATTAATAAAATTGAAAATTATCCAACGTTAGTATTTAATAATAGTTATATTATTTATTTATTATAAGTTTAATACTGAATTGTTATTTAAAAATTTAATTTTTTAAATTATTAAAAATATTTCAAACATTAAAATAAATATAAAAATAAATATAAAGAAAAAAATAAAAATAAAAAAAAATTAATATTAAATAAATAATATTTACATTATTTATTTATTATAAGTGTAATTTTGAATTGTTATTTGAAAATTTAATTTTTTAAATTATTAAAAATATTTCAAACATTAAAATAAATATAAAAATAAACAAAAAGAAAAAAATAAAAATAAAAAAAAATTAATATTAAATAAATAATATTTACATTATTTATTTATTATAAGTTTAATTTTGAATTGTTATTTAAAAATTTAATTTTTTAAATTATTGAAAATATTTCAAACATTAAAATAAATATAAAAATAAATATAAAGAAAAAAATAAAAAAAATTAATATTAAATAAATAATATTCATATTATTTATTTAATTTAATATAAATTTAATATAAACTATATAAATATTGTTATAAATCTTCACAGTCCCTTTTCTCTCATTGTACATAAAAATTCTAAAATAAAAGTTCTCTTGATATAAATAAATAAAAATCGTGTTTAAAATAAAAAATTAAAAAAAATTTGTATAAATTTCATCAAATCACGCATTATATTTAAATAAACAAATCACTGTTATCATTAATATTATTATCGCTGTGTAATATCTACAAGCATGTATGTAAGCTTAAAAAATATATAAGTAAAAAATTGTTCATGGAATTTATAAAGTGTGAACGATAAGAAATGGAGAAAAAAAAGTTTGATGGAAAAAAAAAAAAAAAACGGATAACGAAAATTGAGAGCGATCGAGGGAGATTGACGGGGTTTTTATATCTAGAACAACAATAGTAGTGTACCTATATCTGTAGTAATGTAGTATAGTTGTAGTAGTAGTGATGTAGTGCGAGTATATATGTATATTGATTCGATATGTCGATGTATTGGTACTTAATATTGATCATATTCGTGGGTGGCCGCGAGGGAAATACAATATTCGGTGTGTATATATCAGACAGTCGGAAGTTTCCCCTGTATACTTTATTCCAATCTTTCCAATATTCCTTTATAGATAAATGTGTGAGCTGTGTACGTATATGAACGATGTATTGAAGTATCAAAGTCTTGATTCTCATCATTTTGTAACGTCTTTAGTTACAGAATTATAATTTTGGTATTAAATTCGGTTTAAATATATTATTATATTTTTGATATTTATTAGAATCGATATCGAATACTGGTAGCAATTATTAATTAAGTATGAACTGAGTGTGAAGAATTTAGAGCAATTGGATTTTTAATATAAATAGTCATTGCGGAAGTTTTTTAAATCTAATGTTGAAATGAAAATAAAAAAATATGAGTATTATTTTTATTTTTTTATTAAATTATATGAAAGGTATTTTTTGATTTTGTCAGGATGTTTTTACTGTTAATAATATTTGTGAATTTATGAAGTATAAAAATATACGATCTTGAAATTGATTTTTTTGTTTGAGTAGTTGGTAAAAGTTTGTAGAATGTAATAGAGAAAATTCCAAGTTTGATTTACAAATTCTTGAATTTATTTAATAAAGTAAATTTAAATAACAACTCAAACAAATTGACCTGAAAAATATTCTATTCATTCCTAATAATCCCCGAATTAAATCCTGTTATATATAGCTATAGCTAATTAAATTTCATGAATATTTAATAATTATTTACTCCTTCAAAATATTTATTTGTGAATTATTAAAATCAATTTTGTTTTTTTTTTTATAGTTTACTTCAATTAATATTTAATGTAGGTAAATATTTTATTAAATATAATATTATCACTACTTTAAGTACGTAAAAAAAATTTTATTCATCCATTTATTTTTTATCTTTAGCATAACTATAAATATTCAATGAACAAAATAAGAATTTGGCGCGAATGTTTATTTTTATAGAGATCGCAGGCAGGAAACGATGCTCATCAATTTCATCACAACGATATTATTATGTATTACGAATTATATTTGTTTACATATATGTGTAATACATATAGATATACATATATAAAAGTTCGAAGATAGAAACAAGCAGAAAAATTATGGCAGTATTACTATTTACATATTTTTCTATATAAATTTATATTTGCTTGTGTGGCTGTGTTTATAAAACTCAACGAATGATATTACATGAACTTGCGTGTTAATGTGTTGGTGCTGCACGTATATGTAGATATTTTTGGTGGCCAGAAATAGTACTGATGAACCGACCTCAGGGTCATATCGACGTCACCCCACATGTCATTATATTGACTTGGTATATTTTCTATTTTATTAATTTATTCTATCAATTTTTTTTTATTCCAATAGAATAAAATTCAAAACAAATTTTTTTTTATATATACGTCCTATTATTTCGTTCGTTTATTTATTTTCCTTTGGCATATATTAATTTTTGCTATGTAATTTTACCCAAACACAGAGGTGTGAATATGAATTGCAAATGAAAATTCAACTTCTCATAGAAAAATAAAACAAAAAAAAAATCCAGCAGAGGAAAAATTAAAATTGAATTGCAAATATTCTGTCAATATATGAATCAATGAATTCATTCTTCCATTACAATCAAAATCAAATGAGAAAAAATATAAAAACGTACGTTTTTATTTCACAAATAAAATCTAAAAAAAAAAAAAAAAAAAAAAAAAAAAAAAAAATTTATAGAATACATTTATACATACATGTACATTGAATGAGTGAACTTATACAAATGTTATTGGATTATTTCTCTTTATACTCTGTGATACAATAATTAAAAATAATATCCAATATTGGATATAAATCTATTTATTATTCTTTGTTTTAATCATGAATATTTTTAATATTCAAAAGTTCTTTGAATTTATTTACAGCCAATAAAAATTTAAATTACAAACTCACATTCAATTTCGAATTAGGAATATATATTTGTAAATGTATAAGTGTAAAAAATAAAAATAAAAAAAAATAAACTCTTGACCGCTGAGAGAATGTTTTTGTAAGATGATAGATTTGATAGACTATTGATTTGTCTTGACTCTCGGTTTGTGTGTTGTGACGCATGTAGTACCTGATGTAATAGTATTATACTCCCTATATAAGGTCAGACACCTCTAACCTCGTACATTCAACGTATACTTTCTATACAATTTCTCGAAAAATATGCTATAATCCCATGCTACATCTCCCTATATTTATTTCAATTTTTTTATTTCTCAAGCACAAAACACCCTGACGTCAGCAAAATAAATAAATAAATAAATATCTAAAAATCAATTATCATTCTGTATTTAATATATAAAATATATAAACAAAGAAAAAAAAATTTCATGCAAATATAAATTATAAATTATAATATTTATATTTTTTTTTTTGGTGTATTTATATAATTATTTACGTTATTAAAATTGCAATTGTGCACTGATGCACACTGTGATAATATTGTAATTTGAATAATGAAATTCACAGTGCAATGGGATCATTCGAGGCATAAAAAAGAAATAAATGAGAGATCTTCGGTCAGTGGCGCATGAAAATTCGTGTCAAGATCAGTACACTCAACGTACCTACATAGATTCTGTATGGAAAGAAGCACAGTCGAATTAACTAATTTAAAGCTCAGCTTCAAGACGAATATTATAAAAGAGTAGAAGTAAGTTACTATAAATATTAAGTAGACAGTAGTGAAAAATTTGTGTATATAAACAATAGCACTCAGTGAATGTAATAAATTTTATATGCATGAATATTTGTTTATTTGACACACATTTTTGCAATGAAATTAAATTGCTGGTTTTTTTTTTTAAAGAAATATTTTTAATTTACGTAAACTTCTGTATAAGATATGACGCCATTTATTATGCGAATTACTTTTGGGTTTTTGAAATATGTTCAACACTTTTAATTACATTTTTTAATATTTATTTATATATTTTTTTTTTTTTTTGACGTTTATGAATGCATTGAGATAAGAAAAAAAGTTGGAACTTTCCGAAACTTCTGTAGAGATTTACATATTAAAATAATTATACTTAAATTTTCTTTCGATAAATTATTAAAAATTAAATTAAATTTGTATATTATTGTATTATAAAATAAAAATTGAATGATGTATAAATTTATGAAATTAATTAAGGAAATATTTAATTGAAAAGAGAGGAAGATTTTAGTAAGGATGTCATGTGAAAATATCAAAGTGTCGTATAATGATGAAAAAAATTACTTATACCATGTGCATATTGACTTTCTAATGGCGATGGAATTTAAAATTTAAATTGCACAGCTTAAATCATTGCTCACACTAACCTCTCACATCTTTTACACTTATAAAAAAAATAATTCAACATATATCACGAATGACAAATCTTACAATTAATCTATTTACATAAATTGATTTTACAATCAATAAACTCCCTGATTTATTAAATAAATCAATTTATTTTTTTTTTCAACAAATAAAATATCACGAATAAAAAGGTAAAATTTTTTTCCTCTATTTAAACTTATATACATATATGTAAATAACTCGCGAATGAAATGAAAGCGAGTAATTGAGCATATGATAGATGCAAAACTCAATAAAACTCGCAATTTAAAATATAAAATACATAAAAAAAAAAAAATAATAAATCAAAATATAATTTAAATATAAAAATTTATTTACATATTATATTTATAGATATTATTTTTGGACAGATTTTTGTTCGCTAGTAATGGCTTTGAGAATAATTTTATAACCATTAATCAAATGAATTTTTTTTTCAAGTATAATATATGCATTTGGGACAATATCCACTGTGGATATTTGCCAATGTCGAGCTATCGTATATAAAATTTTTTATTCAACTCCATCAATATTTTTATATAAACCATCCATCGGATAAAGAACAATGGCTGTCTATATAATATTATAAATAAAAATAAATCTGTGAAATATTTAATTTTATTATATACTTACCGAATGAAATGAGACCACTATTGAGCATTGACAATTTAATTTGACTTGGTATTGATGCGAGACTTGTGCCAGTATTAAGATGACGTTTTCGCGGTGGTTTCTCAGGTGTTCTTGGTGCACTTCTGCTTCTGTGATGATGGTGCTTTCTGTGTGAATGAGAATGAGAATGGGAGCCGGCGGCAGTTGATGTTGCACCAGTACGATCTGATCCAACACTGCTAAAACCCACCACTGCACCACCACTTGATTGAGTACGTAAAGATGACATTTTTCTAGATAAAAGAAAAATTAATTATCAATTATTAACAACAGTTAAATATTTATGTTTATTACTTTTATAAATTTGTGATTTAAATAACAAATAGAAATTTTTTTTTAACTCAATTTAATTTTTCTAGATAAAAGAAAAATTAATTATCAATTATTAACAACAGTTAAATATTTATGTTTATTACTTTTATAAATTTGTGATTTAAATAACAAATAGAAAATTTTTTTTAACTCAATTTAATTTTTCTAGATAAAAAAAAAATTAATTATCAATTATTAACAACAGTTAAATATTTATGTTTATTACTTTTATAAATTTGTGATTTAAATAACAAATAGAAAATTTTTTTTTAACTCAATTGAATTTTTCAAGTTGAAATTTCAATTCAGTTTGTAAAAAAATATTGAGGGTGATATTTTTATTTATAAACTTTTTATTGCAAACTTCAACGAAGAGATGAATGAAATGACGATTGAAATACATGTGGAATTAAATAAATAAAAATAGATTATTGAATGACTAATCAATGTGTGTTTGATATTCTCTTGATCGAAATTTCTTTTTTATTTTTGTCGATTAATCAACGCGATTGGAAATCGAATGCGTTTGATGTGTAGTATTGACATTCTCTGACAAATTAGATAGCTATGTACATTGAATAATTAGAGGGAGAGATATTGTCTGGTTTATATTTAATTAATAATGGAAATATAAAATTCAAAGTATAATTGATTTGATTGAAAATAATATTTTATTTCAATTTATTTAATTCATATATTTCCACTAGGTTAAAACATACGAGTTTGAAATTTATTTTATCAATTGTATTTCTCTCTGTGTTTGTTTTTTATTTCATTAAATTCTTATCCAATATTTTTTTTTCGACCATCGCAGAAATCCATAGCACTTCTAAACGTCGGATTATATTTTGTTTTTTTCTTATTTATTTTTTTCGTACGATTACTCGTTGTTGGAGACTTCGCATTTACCATCAGGATTAACTATTAAATCGAGGCTTTTGCTTTTTGTATACAGATAAAATAATAAGAAAAAAAATACAGAAGAAATATAAGTTGAAAATAAAATTAAATCGATAACAGAAGAGGAATATAAAACGTACGAAATAAAATTAAAAAAATATATAAAAAGTACACACAAATATTCAAAGTGAGAGAGACTTTAAAAAAAATTCATATCTATTTATAAAACATCATCGAATAGTAACAGTGAAAGTGTGTCTCAACATTTTTCAAAACAAATCTTATATAAAGATAATAAAAATACGTAACAATTATATTTTATTATTATTTAAAAAAATAAATAAATAAATAAATGAATAATTAATTTTAAAATGAAAATTAAATTAAAATTATTTGTATTTGTAAATTTAATAATTAATATTTGTGATTATTGATATTTTGATTATGGAATTTGGGATATAAAATACCTTTAGGATTCTCATTGTTTATTGAAATTCATAGTGAATGAATAATGGAATAATTTTATGGGAGAATAATCATTTGTGAACGTGGCAAGCGGTCCGAATGGTCGACTTCCCCTATTCACAAACAGACCAAATTGATCCTCCACTCTGACGGTTGAATAATAATCGTAGATTAAATCCCGTTTATGTCTATATCAAACCGCAATTGAAATATCAGTTGTAAGCATAATCCACCGTCGTTTATTGTCAAATGATCTGATGTTTATTAGTATTTTATAATTAATATTAATACTTATTTTTTGATTTAGTTTCATGCAAAATAAATAATAATTAAATTTGTTTATGTATAGCAAAGTTGATAATTGAATTAAAAATATAAAATAGGAGTGATAAAATAATTAAATAAATTTTTAATGTGAGTAAATTAAATCGATCGACAACATTTATAATTTATATCTTGTTATAGAAATATTTATGCTTTTTATACGGTCTCAAATAGGTATAAAAAAATAAATGTTCGCACTTGATGATAAAATAGGGGAAATATATATTACATTTCGATTTGTCTGTTTGATAAATCCATACATGTAAATTTTATATCAACATATCGAACAATGTCATTTTTATTATTCCATAAAATCACGATGAATAAAAAAATTATATTCCTATATAAAAATAATTTCATCATAAAAATAATTATCAAAAGTTTTCTTAATTTATATTTAAATTATATTTTTGTAAATTTATTTCACAATAAAATTATTTATCATGAGACGTAGACGTAGTTCCAATATAAACTGGTTATTGCTCTTTGAGAAACAAAATTTTCCAATGATAAAATAAAATACATTTTTTATTTTATAATAATAAAAACCATTTCTATTTACTATATAAAAATTCAAATATATTTTATTTCGTATATAAAACGAGACGAAATAAATTATTAACTCCCAGAAGAAATATTTCACATTCATTCAAAGAACATAGAGAAGAAAAGATAAAATAAAAAAAAAACCAATTGCAAGATAGAAGGAATAATATACATGTTTAAATTCTCTCTTGCGCGGATCTTGAGAACATGAACAAACAATCAAATATTCAAGAAGCGCATTATATCCCCATGCACTATATATTCATTCCTCCTTTATATATTACACTATACACATATAATACAAACGAAAATAAAAATAAACAATTCTAAATTACAACATTAATATACCCGTTTGCACAAAATCACACGTGTATCCATTGAATAAAACTTTATATCAATTAAAATTCGAATGAATATAAAAAAAAAGAATTAAATTAAATTCATAAACGATTCTAAAAGTATATAAAAATAATCAAAATAATTTTAACATCCATCAAATATTTTATCAATAACAAAAACACTTGTAATAACCGTTATGTTATCACAACCACGCGGTTTATTTGATGTTTAATCAACATACCTCTATATATGTCTATATATAAGGGGGTAAATCACCCGTTTCATCCACGAGATACTAGGGCGGTTGCTCTCCACGCGATTCACAAAATCCCACACAGAATTCTCCTCCGTCTCCGAATATCAACACCCGGATACGTAATAAAAAATAAATAAAAAAATATGAAATTTACACCGAAAACAAACAAATTAATTTTATCTACATACATAAATATATTTATTTATTTATTCATTCATCTATTTATTTATTTATTTATTTATTATTGTGAATTTATGATGCAACTGATGAATGAAATGAAGAGGTAAAAAAAAAAAAAAAAAGTACCGTGGCACAAGACACAATGTGAAATTGTTCACAATAAATATTTCAAGACTGCTACGATCGTATACAGAGTCGATGGGAGACTACTGGCAGTTTGGTGGTTGCTGTCGCGTCAACGTTGGCGTCGAGTCGCTGAGGATGCTGAGAGAGTGGGTGGGTGGGCTGGCAGCCGCCGCCGGCGCGTCGAGCTCGCGGTATAGTGGGAGGCAGCCCCGCTTGGCAGGGCCACGACGGCGATACACTTCTTCGCGAGGGCGTGGTCCCGCCATAAACGCCCGTACGTCGCTCTTGATATCAACGTCGTCAGCTGATGGACGCAACACTGGGATGCGCATTATTATTCTCTACCGAGGTCAGGGACTCTCCCTGTATTTTATATGTATGTATTTTTTTTTTTCCTCTTCATTCTCCTTCAATTTCGTGTGCACTCGAAATTTATTATATGCGAAGTATATAAAGGATTATATAAAGAAAAAAGTGAAGAGAAAGAGTGAAAGGACAAAGAAAGAGGAAGAATGTTTCTCTTGAGATTTGCGTGTTTATATACGAAATAAAAATAAAAAAAAGTTTTATTTGTATGTATAAATATGAATAGAAATAAGATAGAGAGAAGTTTTTTATTTTTTATTTTTTTCATTCTCTTTTGAGATTTGAGTGGTGAAAGATGGCCTACACAAAGAGTTTGTAGAACAAAAAAAAATATTGTAGATCTTGTGGAAGAATAAGAATAAGATGTGAAGGAAGTATGAAAAAAAAAAACACGAGATCATACGATAACATACGAAAAATAAAAAAATAAAATACAAATGCTCGCGGGCATAGAGAAGAAGAAAAAAAAAGATTGAGTTCGTCATGTTTCTTATCTTATAATCATACAGAAGATGACTTCTGCCAATTTCCTGATTGGTTATATGTGTGTTATATTTTTTTACGATAAGTAAAAGCTCTCTGAACCCTCATCAGATTTATCATCTTCATATTTTGTGATATATATTTATGTATATATATACTTCATATTATATAGAGAGATAAACACGTAGAAGAAATGAAAGCAAAAATAAAAAAAGTGAGCAAAAATAGATTGTGATTTAATAGTTAGAAAAATAAAACTTTTCATTAGAGACAAATGGGTTTTTTATTTTTTATTTTTATTAATTTGTAAGACGACTGCATTTTTTTTTTTTTTAAGTGCTACTTACTCTGATGGTTAATTGAAGACAGTTGTCTGACATTATAAAATCTTTGACCACTTCTTCCTTTCTTCTATTTATAATTTTTTTTCTACTTTATCATTTAATCTGATACGAAAGTTTTACAAAAGTTTCCATTAGACAATGCTTTACCATACTCATCACAGTTTTCATCTTCAGTATTTAAATTATGTACATTCTGTATAATCCAAGTCTCCACCTAGATAACATAAGTGCTCATACAAATTTGTAGACTACGTTTATAAATTTAATATATTCATATCTGCGCATTAAATCTGTGTTTAAAAAAAAAAAAAAAAACATTCTTCACTATTTTTTTTCGCTTGCTTCTCTGTCACATTTGGCTAGGAATAATAAAAAATATCAAAACAAATTCTCTATACTGTAAATATAAAGTTATGAAAAAGATG
Source organism: Microctonus aethiopoides (assembly GCA_030347275.1). Classification (NCBI taxonomy): domain Eukaryota; kingdom Metazoa; phylum Arthropoda; class Insecta; order Hymenoptera; family Braconidae; genus Microctonus; species Microctonus aethiopoides. The sequence goes on from JAQQBS010001424.1 coordinate 3,562,281, forward strand.
AATTTTATTTATAGGAAGAAAAAAAATTTTGTGCTAACACGGATAGAATTAATTTTTTATCTTAATCTGCTAGTTATATCTATTTATTTCTTGCTTTCTTGCTCTCGCATTGACGGGCAAGGTTAAGCAACGACCCTCGAACTTATAAATAAATATAACCGCAGGGGCAAAGTGAATAGAAAGACAAAAGGTGCCGTGTGCTTGTGTGTATTTATCAAGCTTTTGCCCCGATATATTAAATTTTCCATTGCACAAAAATATTTTCTCTCTGACGATTTCTATTTATTCATTTATTTATTTATTTTTTTTTTCCTGTAGAAATAGATTCGACTATTATCATTCTTTCATTTTATTTATATACTTATATTTAATTTAAATTTATTGTGGTATGGTTTATAGCGTGAAATATTAAGCGAACGAGAAAACACCCGGCATGAGAGTGCGCCAAGTAATTTATAGAGCGAGCTTTATACACTTGAGCACGAATGAATTCTTGAAGAATTTGCCACGATTTTCGTGGCGTGAGTCACCATGACTGAACGAAATCGTTTATATTTCAGTTATGTCTATTCAAATAATATTGCAAACGTACGTGAAATAAACCCATCGAGACATTTGTGTAATAAAAAAAAAAAAAAAGAGTGATTTTTATAGATATATGACTCTTGCGAGTCCTTTACATCTCTCCTTATGTCACTTTGTCTCCTTTACCCAACTTAAATCCTCTTTCAGCGGCTGCAGCCGACTTTATATTAGAAGTACCCGCATTCGCACTCGATAGTGGGGAACTGCAGTAAGCCCACTATAGGTACAGCCGACCACTCAACTCCTCGTATGAGCTGGCCTCCCGCTTTACAGAACTGCCACCAAGTCAACTCTATAATCGGTGCTTTTTCAGAATTATATAGATTGATCCAACGAGGCTAATAATTTTTCTTCCGAAAAAATACTGCGCTCTGCCGGGATTCGAACCCGAGCCGTCCGCGTGGTAGACTTTTCGCCTATCCACTCGGCCGACCGACCAACTGACATTTGTGTAATATATCTACGATATATTGAGTTCGTATATAATATACAAATATCTTTTTGGTATCTCTGATGTTGAATGCGCGAATATATGTTTCATATAAACTCTATATATTCTATATACATGATAGGATAGTATACACATAACGTCTAGTATGTATATATTTGCGCGGGAAGCTCTGGCGAATGGCCAAAAAAGCCGGGCATTCCTTCAAGTCACGAGCATTACCGATTCCGCAGTTATATTGCGTCGAGAGTTACTCGAGATGAACTAAGCCTTAATATTGTGAGAGGATCAACGAGATAATGCACTATTATGTACATTATTTATATAAATAAATGCGATATGTGTATATATGTAGGTGTATTTAAACGATAAAAAAATATTTGAATAAGTAAATTAAATAAATGAATATTTTTTATTTTAAAGCGAAAATTTTTGTTGATAGGATAAATTTAGTTGGGTCAATTGATTTTTTTTTTTAGGGTACAGTAGATAGCTTTGGATATATATATATATGTAGAGAAAAATAATATTGCGATGAGAGAATAATTTTATGTTTGTAAATTTTGATAGTTGAGAATTTTTATTGAGAGAAGAAAATATTAATTGACTTTGGGTTGGGTTATTTTTGATAAATTATATGAGTTCAGATGCTGTGGGTTGAAAATAGCATTATGAAGACAAGTTATGTATTAAATAATATACATAAGTGGATAGAAAGTTACATGGGACATATGTAAAATAATGCTGTGTTGATTGTGGGTATGAAAATTGTTTAGCAAACGAATAATTCGATGAATTCTCTATTTTTATTGCATTTATTATATCGTGTGCTTTTGACATGGCAGTTGTCCAAATATACGTGGTATATAGAAAGTAAAGTATGAACAACAATTTCAATACACCGGAAGTTTTTGTTTTACATCCGGTGAAATCGTATATTTCAATCATTTTTAATACATTTGTAAAACAAAATTTTTTGTAAGAAAAATAATTTTTCTTGTATCATTTATCGAATTTATTTATATTTGATGGAATCATTTTTGCTAGCTGACAAGTTGTCGCTATTTTTTATGAGAATATTAATATTATAAATTCAACGTGTGATAACTACTGAATATTTCCGTCAGTAACAGATGTTGTAATTAATCTTAAAATCAAATCACGTCTAGGGATATTTATATACAAGATAGAATATTGATTTACTGTCGATTGAATAATTGAAAGCTATTTGATGGAATATCACCCATCTTTGCAAAGTGTTGGTGAAAAATTTCTCCCGTTTGTTTCAATGAACTTAAAGATTTATCAAAGATTTCTCGAATTTTTTTTTCGATTCAAATAAATAATTTTTCAAGTTTAAAATATTTATTTAAAAAAAAACAATAGCGGAAAGCGTTAGATAAAATTCAAATTGAATTAATAAAACTATTTCTAAAACAATTGACAATAAAAAATAAATTGTAATAATTTAAATAAATTTACAAAAGGTAACTACAAAATCACAACGCATAATGATTATAAATGCTTGTATTTTCAAATATTTATAGTCTTACAAAATGAATTTGCTATTATATTGTGTGAATTATATTATAAATATCAATGTCTCAATATGAGGTACAATAATTATCCCACACCCATATTAAATTCATTTTTACCACAATATATTATTTCACATTTCGATGAACAATTAATTCACGTGCAATTGGCTGAAAATATAACTTTCAGTTATTGGCTATTTTTTTTTTGTTTCTTTCCATATATAAATACCATAACGACAATATATAATTTACAGTATATACATGTCCCGATTCACGACTCTAATTGCAGGGAGAAAATTGTTTTGTTATATAAATTAACAGGCATATCATACACATAACGAGAAGGAACCAGAATTTTTAATTATTAAACTTATTATTAATTGGAATTACATGATTTATTTATTTGTGTTATATTATGTGATATTATTTAATGTTTTTTCTTCTCGTTTGAGATATACGTATAATTCAAAACACCATCGTCATCGAGAATCGTAACAATTGCATCTCTATATGGACGTTTTACCTACAAGCATTACAAATCCACTAAAATATCGTAATATAAATCGTAAACTTCACTGTCATACGGACTAGTTTATTAAAATACTTCTACAAATTAATTTTTATTCATTTTCGTCGTCACAAAATTTTCCAATTCACTTTTTCAACTTTATAATAATATTCTCGAGTGTTAAATTCACTAATGCGCATTAATATCAATTAAAAATAACTTGTGTAAAATATATTATAAATTTTTGACAGTCGAGTTTGACATAATTATTATTTTTTTCTTCATATTTCTATATTAAATTAACAAACTCTCATATACTGCTTTTGTAAGTACACACGATTAAGAAGAATACAAATCAATTTTCTTCTCTTTACTTGGTTCCTTCTTTTTTTTTTTTTTTTACAAATTAAATGCTTGATAATCAATTTGGAATTGATATTAAAATTAATAACTTTCAATTCACAGTGAAATTATAATTATTATTATTCATTGTAAATAATAATAGGACTGCAAATTTGAGTATAAATAAACCCTATAGAGTACAGATATCCAGTTATAAAAGGAAAGAAAAATAAATCAAGAAATATTACATTGTCATCCATTCATAGCAGCCATGTACAATTATGCACTTAAATTTTAGATGCACAAATTGTTTTGGTTATATAAAATATAAATGTTATTCATTGACGAATGGTTTAAGCACAATTATAAATTAGAAAGTCGACGAGCACATTTATAAACGACAACGATAGCATAAAAGGATTAACAAGGGACGGTGTTATTGAAATTGGCTCGGTTTTATGGAGATAAAGCATGTATAACTCAATGGATTTGCAAAATTTGTATTCATCAGTATTTAAATTAATAATAATAACGAATGTAATTATTTATTTATTTATACATATTCGTGTTTGTTCATTTGTTTATACGATGAATATTTATAAATTCGTTCATATTTTTTGTTTTTTTTTTTTTTTTTTGCAAAATCCATTTCTATTAGTGAAATATCGGACGGTGTGACATCCGAATTTAATTTTTATGAACGCGACAAAGAGGGTTCATGTATAAAATTTTATGTAGCAATTATTTAGTGCTAAAAACCATAAATGGTTGTTTTAATATTTAGTATAAATTTTATGGATGACAATTTGACAATCAGTCAAAAAACTGATTAATATAAATTGATATCCTCTTTTAATTTGCCACTACGTCATTGCATAGATAAGGCAAATTAATTAGATAATTAGATAAATAATTGCGTTACTAGCAATTTTTTATTATACTAAAATTTCAGTATTAATTTTCTAGTCAATTTATTAATTAGTAAATAACAGACCTAATAATTTGAGATAATGAATGACAACAACAGTATAGTGACCATGAGTATGCAATGGACATGATTAATTTATGGACAATAAATATTGTTTTGGACATGAATAATTTAATATGGTCAGCAATCACTCATGTTTTTAATTTCAAAATTGTCATTCGTTTTTGAATATAAATAAAAATATCATGATTTCAATAACGTTATTTTGTTACTTGTTCTATGTGATAGTTCTAGTATTTTCAATGATTATAATAGTGATGATAAGAAGAATAATATATTTATCATGATTAAATAAAAAAAAAAATTTTTTTTTCTTAATATAACAATTTTTTCATGCGATGAAAATTGTACTCTAATTATAATACGATAACACACTTGATCAGCTAAATTCCAACAACTATATTTAATAACCAAAGAGGTCATTGATTGTAAATAAAATGCATTTAACGTTTGGTTTTTATATGTAATTTTTAAAATCGACGATGGTGATGTAAAGAATAATTATCAAACACAAAATGCAAATCGTCAATTTTATCCATTGATAAATGTGTATAATACTAAATAAATCAATAAAATATATGGAATAAATCAATAATCAATTGTGTAAACTCAATAAATTTACAATTAAGGCCTGTTTGTATAAAATAGACCGGACGATTAAGAGAAATACGAAAAGATTTTGTATTTTAAAACAAGTAGCCTGAAGTGATACGACGGAATTTTTTTTTTTATATAATTTTTATTTCACCTGTTGCTCACTTGAAAATAATCCATTCAATTGCCAATACTGTACGATACACCTTTGTATCTAAATTTATGTATAATTCATTAGCTAATGTATTTTAATATATTACTGTATCGACATACAGTAGCACAAGGTGATACGACGGAATTCCTCTTTATTTTTTTTTCTTTCATTTCTTTTGTCTGTTCTTTTCTCTATTTCACTTGTGCTAAAAAAAAATTTTCTGTCAGACGACGCGAATACGCGCATCGTTGGAAAATGTAAATCAATTGCGAATATAATACAAAAAAAAAAAATACTCAACATCCCGAGTATTAATCGATTCGTTAGCTGCCAACGAAAAAAAAAAAAAATCCTCACTTTTTTCCAATTCGTTAAAAAAAAACAAATAATAAATTGTTAACAGATGAATTATCATTTCTTTGAATGGAGCGCAAGTTCGTGTATATAAACACACCAAAAATTCAAAAAAATAATTTTTGGGGTCGATGACTCGTGAATATTTTTCGCGCACGCTGTCGATGATTGTTCTACTAATTTTATTCTATACCGATGATACACCAAAAATAAAGAAGAAAAATAAAACACAACCGAGCTCGGCACTCGTGTGTATGTATATATATATTTCATCATCACTCAAAAAACTTGGCTCCATATCTTAACCATTTTCTAAAAAAAATCACGACCCACATGCGGACGGTTCGATTGTTGTTGCATACGGACTCGACCACGTCCATTGCCACCACTGCCACCGTGCCTTCGAGTATTTCTCAATTCTCGATCGACCTCCAACTCTTCGAGTTTCATGGTGAGACCGAGCTTCTGTTGCACAGCCAAACGCAGTAAATGATTGAGAGTTTTTCTATCCTCCTCAGCTACAGCAAGTTGACGTTGTAATTCTTCAACTTGTGTGACGTATTCCTCACAGCGAGCGGCAAACATGGCCCGAAGACCTGGAGAGTGTATTTGTTAGCGAGGAACTCATAAAGATGAATATATTGAGGACATGAGAGTGTAATTTCGAAACCCAATGGAAAATTCAGGAAGAGAAAAATATTCAGGAATTCGACAGAGTTTATAATAAGACTCCAACAATTCATTGCCACTCATATAAACAAACCAAAGACGAATTCGACGGAAATAATTCAGTGTCAAAGCCGATTCTATCATTAATTAAAGTCACGAGCATATGTTGGATTTATAAATACGAAAATAAATATGAAATGAAAAACTAATCTAATATAAAAAGAAAAAATACTGAGTAAAAAAAAATATTGATCAATTTTGTTTTATAAAATAATAAATGCAATTGTAAAATTATTTGTGCAATTCAGTCATGGATATTCAATGTCTATTCCAAGTATCAAGATGTGCAGCGGCGAAATAGTTCTGTGTATGATATTAAACATGGTCCATTGAATGAAACATCATACGAGAAAGGATATTGGACGAATTAAAAATAAACATTGTTGATTTGGGAGTTATAAATAGGAATTTTAAAAGATTACACAGAAAATAATATGTAATTTTATATGAATTAATAGAATACTCACTCGAGAATGTTGCTGCATTTTCTTTTAGTCGTCTGAGTTCATTTCTGAGCTTAGATATTGTATCACTGACTATACTCTTTTCACTCTCGTATTTACTCTTAAGATTTCTCAATGCTGTTTCCGCTGTATTTTTATTTGATTTGAGAACCGTTCTGAGAGTGGCTATTTGTTCACGTTTGGCGGACAACAGGGCTTTTAATTTAACTACCTGCTCTTGCAAATCGCCCTCCTGAGCCTTGCTTTCATTTGTAGCTATTATTAATGAAACAGAAAATGAAAATAATAATCAATAATTATGTTTAAATGTGAATGAAGTTTTAATTTATATTTTGTATTTGAAATTTAATTGTAATACTTACGATCTGATATATCAGCGCGAGTTCCCTTGAGTTTGGACAAGTCAATCATGTGTTCAACTGCATTTCGAAGATGTTTAATTTGATCCATGGCTGTTTCAATGTGTTTATCAATTTCATTTGCTTTATTAAGACTTTTAAAATCTTCAATTGGCAATTCTGTTGTCGCGAGTGTTCTAAACCATTCAATTTTACCGGTATCTCCATCCTCCTGGTCAGGAACAATTTTTTCATGATCTAGAACAACACGCGACGGCGTTTCGCCATTGATAGCGCACACATGATGATAAAGCTGCGCCAATTCGTCAGAAATATTTTGTAAATTATTTTGTGCAGTGTCCAACGATCCACCGGCTTCCGACGCAAGTTTTGAAAGTATTCCAATGTCAGATTCCAATCGTGAATTATGATGTTCAACATCCAACAACTGAAATATGGAATTAAATATATAATTAATTATCTGATGAATATTTAATTTTATAATTTAAAACATTCAATTATTATAATTTGTTTAATTTTGCTCGAAGAAAAAGATTACGTGTGTTTATCATTCGTCGAATAGTTGATCAAGCATTCAAATACTCGTTGTAATTTTGCGAGTAGCAATTGAACATGCTTGAAGTAACGATTTTCATGACACCATTGGATCATATTTTAATATTAAAATAATTTTACATATTAATTAAATATACAAATATATTTTGAATGATATTTTTTTTTTAATGAATGAACAAATTAACTGCTCGATGTACGCGGAAAAAAATCAACGTAGTCCAATATAATTGAAAATCATGCGCCAATATGTGATTTATAATAAATCAAATATTTTTATTTAATCAATCGAATTTTTGGTTTGCAAGAACATGCTTCATGGTAAGCATTGTCAGTAAAAAAATTACAACATTTATTCTCGTATAATATAATAAGTATTCGTTATTATTATATTATTATACGCAAACAATTTTATAAATTGTTGATAAATAATTAAATGATTGTGAAATGATGAAAAGCAGAAGAATAAATGACGTTTAAATATTATTATTAAACATCATTAAATAAATTTCCAACTTTTATGTTAATATACACGTTCGAACGCAAGATAGTATTTTTAGTTTTGTGCCCACTATTTTATTTATTTTTTTCATTTTCAAACATATATTTGTGGCATTTATTACTTCAATTATGAATGTACTTAGAGGTACATGTGGAGTTAAAAGTAGAATAGGATAATCGAATAAGCGGCACCTAAGTAAATTTTGTTAAGGCATCGAAATTTTGAAGCTTCGAATGCAAGCAATTGGTGTAGCAAAAACCCAAGTCATTATTAAATAGGTGGTAAATACGTAAATGGGGCCACACGCTCCAACCTTTTTCTGAAGGCTCGTGTCTGACACTGGGATCTGTAACGCCATAATTTTCCTTCAAACTAATATTTCTATCATTATCCATATAACTCGATACCATAATCATCACCACCATCACCAACGCCACAATCATTTTATAATACATAATAAATAATTAATTTTGATTATCAATTACCCATGAAAGATTAATTATATAATAAGTAATTAATTACTCTAGAAATAATTTAATTTTCAACCGTATTGTCCAGTAGATATGAAATTGATTATAATAATATTAAAGTTTGAAGTTAATTGTGATAATTTTACCTTATTTCGAAGATTTGTCAGTTCCATTCTTAATTGTTGAGTTGTGTCGGATATTGTCAAACCTTGTTCAAGATCAGTCAGGTCTTTTTGTAAATGATCCACTTCACGTGCTGACATTGTGCTCCATTGACGATATTGCATTACAGCCTGATGGTAATTGTTGATAAATAATAATTAGTTATATATTTATTTATTTTATTTACTAATATAGAAATTAATTTCATGAAATGTTTTTTTTTTCTACGTTACCTGTGTCAATTTGTCCAAAGCGGTATCTTGGGTTTGTTCTTCTGGCAGATTTGAGTGTAAATGTTGTAGCGCTTGTACGCGTGCTGCTAATTGAACTATTCTTGCGACGAATGACTGTAATTCACCCTGGCTTTTTTCAACTGCATGTTGACTGTCGCGTAAATTTTGTGATAATATCGTTTTTTCTGATTCAGCAAGTTCCAATTGTTTTTCAAGTTTTTTCAATTCATTAAGATGAATTTCAGAAAATAAATCAACCTGTTTACTTGCCGTTGATGTGCCAGGCTCTTGTGTTTTTAAATCCGCTTCAATTCTACGTAATGCCGGTGAATCATCTTCACCATCACTACATGTTGTTTGATCATCGGTAATTCCACATATAGAAAATGCAAGAACACTTGAATTGTAAATTGATTCGCTGTTCATTCGTTGATCTAATTCTTTTTTTAATGCATATTTTGCTTCACGTTCAGCTTGCAACGATTCTAAAGCTTCTTCCATCTGTTTTTCCGCAATTTTTTTCAAGTTTGATAATTCCTCAACTTGACTATTGAGCAATTCAACCTCTTCAGTCAATCTAGTGATCTCATGTTTAGCACTTTCGAAATCCACTTGATTTGAACGCAATGTCGATACTTGTTTTTGAAGTGAAATATTTTCATCCTCTAATTCCGAGTAGTCTTGAAGGAGACGTGTTTCACGAAATCGACATTCGCGTAATTCAGTGCGTAAATTTTTACGCTCGGACTCGCCTTGCTGATGATCTTGACCAACATTTTCACGTTCTTCCAGCGCCTGATCTCGCTCGGCTTGAACACGTTCCAATTCATGTCGTTGCTGTATATAATATAAAATCAATATGAATCATATTTCTCCAAGTCTATATAAAATTACATAACATACACGTGCTAAAGTAAAATCATCGCATTCTCACCCGCTTGATTTCATTCTCCAAGTCAATAATTTGTGTTTGCAGTGATGTTTCTCTTGCTGCACTTTCGTCAAGTAAACTTTCTTCCTGTTCAATACCACTCGCAGTCGTTAATTTAGTTGTAGTTTGAAATTTAGCTAATGCCTGAAATTAAACACGAATAAATAAATGAATAAATAGATAAATAAGAAAAATAATCTTCATTTATATACCCAATATTAATTATATTAATTATATTACCTCACGAGTGATATCTAATTCGTGTTTAGTATTCTCATAAAGTGTTTCGAGTTCATTACACTTGTGCTCCAATCCAGATTTTTCTTCCAAAAGTGCTAGTCCATATTGTGCTGATTGAATTCTTTCAGTTGAAGCTAAATCAAGCTCTCTTGATAGTCTTTCAATTTCTGCACGAAGGTCAGTTACATGAATATCTTCTGCCATCGTGGCCATGTCCACGAGTGATGATGATTTAAGATATTCAAAGGCACTAGCAGATTTATCGTTGGGATTATTTGGATTACCCAAAGATGAACACGTTGTCAATGTCAAAATATCAAAATACCGGACATAAGTTTTATCGATGACGTATATATAGGCATACCTTGGAAATCATTGGCAGTTATTTTATTTGGCAACAAAATCATTCACACATTTGACACACCACGTTCACATTGACTGCTCTGAAGTAATTTTAATTGTCGTATTCCATGGATCCAAGTGCGGCGTTCAATCCTTTTTTGGCACTTTCATCTTTTATGAAAAAAATTTGTGAGCGCCAAGTGTGATTGTGATGTGTCACCGAAATGATAAAATGATGAGGTGTGGATTGTGGAACACGGAATAATACGATATGACGGGATGGAAAACGTCTACGGTCTACCTCTACACACGATATATATTTCACGCGATTTCACACGATTCCGTGCATTCGTGGTACTTACCGTTCAATCATGTGCGCATGCGCATCTCATATTCATTTTCAATGATGTACATATGTACACATTGTATGTATATAAATAAATATATATATATGTATATGAAAGTTTACTCTAATTGTATTAATATTAATTAACCTCAATTAAATTGTTTTATCTATTATGTATTGAATTTTAAACGAGCAATTTAAATGGAATATTAGCAATTTGTGACATAACCTAAAAGTATTTTTTAATGAACCCATTTTTGATTTTGTTTGAGATTTTTTTTATTATAAGTTAATTTTTCAATCCAAATAGCTCCTAAATGTGTTTTTAGAATGAATATTATCTGTTTGTTTATTTGAAAATACAAAAGATTTACATATGAATATTTTTTGTGTAATTTTATTGATTACATTTTGTAGATGATTAATTGGCAATAATATTATTTAATCATTAGCAAATTATGTTATAATAATTAATTTTGGATTCGGAATTTTATGATAATCTGCATTATCAACAGAGTGGATCAAATTATTAGTTTGGTGTTGATTGCAGTATCGCTACTTGGTTAAGCTACGCGGAAAAATTTGTAATTTAAAAAGTACTCAATTTTATTCTCGAATAAAATTAATATATATTAAAAATCATGGTATACAATAGTATATTTTTTAACAATAACTAGAAGTAACATCAGTATAATTCAAAAATAATAATAATACAATATAAATGAGGATTATATAAAATCTTACATAAATATTATAAACGCATATATATTGTCTTCATAATGTGTAAAAGCACTGGAAGACAATGACTTTATTGCAAATAAAATTTTTGGCTTGTTCAGCAACAACGAAATTAAATTCAATGACTCTGCCGTATCGTCCAAAATATTTTTGTATCAAATTCGAGGTCGAGGCGGAAAAGTTGTTTGTATATGTACTCGAGCCTTAGGATTATTTTGTTGTCCTGGATAATGTTGTAAAACTAATACAACATCGGTTACAGGCCAAGTATATTTAACTTTACCATTTTTCCAAAATCCACCATACGCTGTACGTGGTAAATTCAATTCAGCAGCAGAGATATGTACTTGTTGTCTCGTGAATTCTTCAGTATTATTAACTGTATCATTGTACTGATTTAATTTATCAAAAGCTTTTTTCGCTGATTCTGTTTGTAATGCATAATGAGTAACAAAAGCCTGCTCATCAGCTGATGCATATCCGCTTTTGCCTCTTCTTCCTGATTCATTTTCAATGCAACGTGCGTCCTTAGGAATTACTTGTTCATTCATCTTCAAAGAAACATCTGCTTTAAGTTTATCTGCATCATTACCTCCAACTTGTTCGTTTATAATTTTATAAAATGTCATATCAGTAGGATCATGCAATCTATATTTATCATTACTTCCTAATTTAGAAAAATATTCATCGGATGTATTTCCTTTTGGTTTATTATATTGTAATTTAATTGGCTCGCCTTCTTTTTTATCACTACCAATGATATATTTCAAATTACCTTTATGATCATAAACTTCTACTCTCTTACCAGTGACATCTGAAACTGCGTTCAACTGATCGATGACATTACCTTTAAATGGTACGTGAAAATCTGAATGAGCTGGATTATCTTTATCAAAACCTTTTCTGCCATTTGAATTAATGATAAAATTCTTTGCTTGATCCGGATTTGTACCATTATATTGTGCCCCACCGTATAATAAATTGTCACTCTGATGAATTTCAAGACGTGTGATATCAAGTACTTGTTTTGATAATATTTCTTTATTATTTTTCATTATATCCAATGTTGATTGTTTTAATTTATTCGGTTCAGTGCCAACTTGCTCAGCAATTACATTAAATAAACACATATTTTTATTCGGGTCTTTGATAAATGGTTCTTTATTGCCTTTCAAGGTAAAATGTCCAATATTATTGTTGTCTTCACCTGTAACCTTAGAATGTTGTATTTCTATAGGTTTTCCTTTTTTATTTTCGCCGATTATGTATTTTAACTTTCCTTGTTCGTTATAAACTGCGATGGGTCTATTAATTGCATCGCTAATTGCCCCCAAATGAGGAAGTCCAGCAGGACCACCGTTCGCTACATCATTAATTAAAACATCAACACGATTCATTGTACCATCATTCAAGTTATTGAATTTTTTACCATCATCTTTTTTCTTCATTTTTTGAAAACCTTTATTTTGATTGTTTATAATTCGCTTATACGCCCGATAATCTTCAATTTCATTATGCAATGAGTCATTAATACTTTGTGTTATTTTTTCCATTGTAAAATTAACCCCAGAATTAATTACTGGAGCTATTATTTTTCCTTTAATAATATTTATCATTTGTTTGGACACAATTTTCACTAATTTACTTGATATATTACCTGGCGTAATAATTTTTTTCTCTAATTTTACCTGTTCCTCCTCATTGTCACATTTATCTAAATCGATATCATCCTCTGACTTCTCAGGATTAATTTTCTCAAATGATTCCTGTTCATCATTCGTATCAATTTGCATATCTGTTTCTTTGTCAGATGAAATTTGATTAATTTTATCACGTTCTGCTCGTTCATTTATTGATTTATTCAATTCATCTATGAATTCTGATGTCAATGTCGATAAACGAACGAGAGCTACTCCTGCTGTTGCTACTTGTCGAGCTGCTGAAAATGCCTTGATTTTATTATCAGCTAATCGCTTTGCTATGTCAAGAGCTATCTCTTTAAGTTTATTATTCTGTTGTGGATTTAATATTTTCATTCCCATTGACATTATTAAGTTTTCATAATGAGAATTTTTATTTTTATTATCCAAATCCAACATAATTTTCACCGTTGGATTATTAATCAATGCTTTATATATTGGATCTTTAATTATATCAACAATTTTCTCTTCAATCATTGGTATCAATGTTTTATCAATCCCATAATTTATTAAACTGACTGTCACATCTTTAGCTACACCTTTTGCTAATTCAATGCCAACTTTTTTAGCAACAATTTTCCATCCCTGTTTTGAAGTTTCAGTTAATACTTTAGTACCTAATGACGCTACATTTTTTACACCAGCACATGATGTCTTAACAACGTCTTTTATTCCGGAAAATCCAGCGCATATGATTGATACTGTTATACTAATAGCTTTTTGTATAGCCCATGTTGCCCAATTGAAATCACGATTTATTATACCATCTTTTATTGCTGTTATAATGTCACTTATACCTTCGATAATGAGTGACATAGCAAGAGATGCTCCAGCTCCTAATGTAAATATAGCAAGGGCAGCTCCAACAATTAATTGTGTGAATCCTAATGTTAATAAACCAATAACAGAGTTCCAATCAATTGGCGGTAGTTCAGAAATATTGAAAGCACTTTTCCATCCATTTAATTCAAATTCTTCCAACTCATTTTCATGGGATTTTTTATCATCCTCTGGTAAATAATCATCTTCATACCAGTCGATTCTCACGTCCATTCCTTTTAACTTAGCTCTACCAATAACTCCAATATTTTCTTTTTCTTTTGTTAAATATTCAATCGTTTCAGACATTTTTTTTTTATTTTCTTCACTGATTTTTTCAAATGTGAGTTTAGATTTTAGTTCGTCAATTTGTTCATTTATTGCGGCACGATCACAACCAATTGCTATTTCAATTGAATTATTGTATATATTATAAAGATTTAATCTGTTACTAATGTGACGTGAAAATACTTCACCATCTGAGGCATTTTGCAATAAATTCAAACTGTATTGTTTTTTTTTAATCAATTTTCTTGCAGCCTTTAAATCATCAACCGCTTTGTTTATATAATATTCATGTTGTTTCATATTTTCTCCATATTTCTTAATCAATGCAAATGCTCGATTGTAATATGCTGATTCTGCAAAGGAACTATCTAAATCAATTGCAAGTGTGTATTCATCAATTGCACTATCAAGTTTGTTCTCTGATAAATATTTATTTCCAATTTTCGTATATATGTATGGATTTTCAATTAATTTTCCATAAGTATCATCCAATAGAATTTTATCACAAAATATATTAAAATCTCTTAAAACTTCTTCTGTATTTGAATCCCGAATTTTCGAATCATTTATTTGCAACCATATTGCAAATCTCTCTTCGACAGCGATTTCTTCAATACTTTTCACGAATGAATTTCGAAATTTTATTTCATCACGAACCTGACAAAATTTTTGGAATATAGTATCTTTCGTAATAATAAGTGTCAAATCTTTTAACATCCTTTCAATTGCAATGTCTTGCTTCTTGTTACGTTCACTTTTCAAATTTTCAATATTGCTTTCATATTGATGATAAAGTACAAGTTGACTTGTACCACAATTGCCTTGTCTTGATGTTCTACCTAAATTCTGCTCTTCAACTCTTGAGTTTATCGGTAGAAAAGTAAGACACACATGAAGACCACCTTGTTTATCAATATCTTTTGATAGTTGAAAATCCGTACCTCTTCCTGCAATATTAGTTGTTATAACAATTTCACCTGGTTTTAATTTATCTTCAACAACAACTGAATCTGTGTCTGTTTTATACATTTTAATTTTTGAAATGTCATAACCAACAGAATTTTCAAATATTTCTGCGACTTTTTCAGTTTCTCGAATAAATTTCATGATAATTAAAACAGCTTGACCATTTGATAATTTACGAAGGCAGCTTTTTACAATTTCCATGTACCATTCATTTATATTATTAACAATAATCGGTCTCATGTATTTATGTTGTTTCATTTTAAAAGGCGGAACAATAATTGAATCTACATCGTAAATTTTATTTAATAATTGTTTAGTACTGTTGGATCCTAATGTGCCTGTTAATCCATAAATTCTTTTATTATATCGCTTGATAATACCAACATTTGACATATAATTTGTGCTCATACTTTCAGCATCAATTCTAGCGCCATGTTTCATTTGAAGAAACTGATGCAATCCGTTTGACCAAGCTGAAGTTTTTTTCAATACACCTGTATTATTAGCATCAACTATAACAACTTTACCATCTTTAATAATATATTTTTCGCCATTTACATAATAAAATATACTTGATATCGCAGAGTTTATCCATTTTTTTAATTGCACTTTAGAAATTAATTCTCGCAAATGATTTGGTATTTGTAGTTCTGGATAAGTATCATCCACTTCCACATTATCACGAATCAATTTCCTCACATGTGTTTCAGTGCATTGCATAATAAAATCTCTTTTAGATTGCTCGATAAGAATTTCATTAACTAAAACTTCATCTTTGGCTTTACCATTTTCATCAAAAGCAGTTTCTTGTTGTAAAAAATAAACTCGACCATGTTTTTCTTTTAGACAACTGGCAATATATTTAATTTGAATATAAATAGACGCTAATATTGCTCCCAAATAGTCCATTCCTGGCATAGTGCATGACAACATAAGAATATGATTATTTTCATCAATTAACATATTATCAACTTCATCAACAATTGCAATGTCATATTTTCGTCCTTCTCTTATTCGTTGTTTTCGAAATTCGTCTCGCAGTATATCAGCTTGAAAGGAATTATTAGTACCATATATAATATCACATTTATAATTTGAAGATGAATGAATATTGTGTGCTACAGAAAGTCCTAAAGTTGAATAAAACTTTTTATATTGTTGAGATTGTGGTATTGCAAGTAATGGTGAGCTTGTAATAATATCTACTTTATTACCCATTAAAGCATGATATGCTGCAATTACTGCAATTATTATGGTTTTTCCTTCACCTGTATTAACTTGTGCCAATCGTCCTTTGCCTTTCATACATTTTAATAATTGTATTGCAGTCAAAAATTGAACGTCTCGAAGTTTTACATCAGTCGTTAATTCAACAGTTCTTTTAATGACTGCTAATAATTCATTATTTAAAACAGTTTCTTTGTTAAATAATGATAGTTTGAAAATTTTAATCCACTGTTCGATGTGATCCTTGTTCCAACAATTTATTGGCTTATTCTCAGTGAGTAAAATCAAAATAGGTTTAATATTAAGATTTATATAATTGTAATCATCAATATCAAAGTTTGAAATTGTTTCATTACTGTTTAGTTCCTTAAATTCTTGTATCAATTGCTCAGATGATTTTTCATACGTTCCTGGAAATGTCTTTTTGATTACGTATTTGTTTAATTCCATTTGAATATCGTTCAGTGTTATCATTGAAGAAATTTCATCCATGTTGTCATCAGTTAAGTAGCATTCATAATCATTTAATATTTCGAATGCATTAATTAGTTGAATAATTTTAATTTTGGAATTTAATTTCTGAATAAATGATTCTATAATTTTTAACGTTTGTTTCAACTTGATACTGCAGTTGAGTATGAATCGAGTCAAGATTATGTTTAATTCATTGATAAACGGAAGATCTTCAGGAAATTTTGGTAGTGTAGAATTTTTCTTGTTTTTATATGAATTGGTAAATATGTCTTTTAAATATTGTGCATCTAATAATGCAGAATAGTCAGTTGGATGATTATTATATTCTGGAAATTTATAAACCAGAGAATATTTAATCATAATGAAAATTAATTTATATTTCCATTGAATACATGTATCAAAATTTTGCAGCAGCTCTTTCAAACACTTTTCTTTAAACGATGATTTCTTACCACAATCTTCTAATATACTCAGGGAAGATACAATATCTGAGAAATTATTTTTGTTTATTGTCGAGATTAATCGATCTATCAAATTTATATCATAATTTGATGTAATATCTAAAAATTCTTCACGTTCTTTTTCATCCGCGAATTTAGAAATAAATGAAGAAATTTCGCGATGTATTGTTTGGTTCACTATAATTTGAGCGTCATTAAAATTTTTAGAATCCTTTATAAATGGCAGTAAAAACGGTTGTGAGCACAATGCAAATAGAACATTATTCATGAATTGAATATTAAATTGCCATTCATTTTTAAAATGAATTAATGTTTCTAAAACATTTTCTATTGATATTACGACATTTCGTTCCAATATATTATTTAGTGCGTCAATTTTATGAACACAAAATGAAATATTTGAATTTGAAATCTCTTCAAAACTTTGCAGTAATGCAGCTGTCAATAACTCTCGACGCCATTCAGATGAGGCAATTTTATCAAATATCAATGGATTAACAGAGCTTTCTGTTAAACAATATGACAAGGTTTGAATTAATCTGAACTTATTATTTAAATTAGATGTAGAACTCATATAATCATCTAATTTTAACATAGCTGCACATACAGATAAAATATCATTGTTACCAATTAACATAGGTACAATTTCGAAATAATATTGTTCACAAAATTCATGTGATATATACTTATGGTATATTTGTTGCAAACATTCGGCAGCATATCGCTTACACCGTAACTGTTCCATTGTATCATCAAAGCTTTTACATTTGGAACAATCATAATCGGCTGTGGATATTAAAGATGATACCAAATGGTTGTTCATAGAGTCCGTGGAACGATTGATGTTATTTAAAATTATTTTAAGGCTAGACAGATTTAAATAGTCATTTTTTTGTTGATCACCTTCAATATTTTCGGTTGAATCAATTTTGAAACTTGAAGCTGCATTTTCGCATTGATTTCTTTGATTCTTTTTAAGCAAAGACATTGTTAAAACAAAACAAAATACAACAGTTATGAAAATTAAGATCATTTTAACACTCTATTAATAATGCTAATAATTATGATTGAGAAAAATTGCTTTTTAATCAAAAATGCGTATCAAATATTATGGTTAATCGAAAAAATATATATTCAGTTTCATCGACATATGGAATAAAAATGATACGACTATGATGGCTGTAATAGATTTAAATCAATATCGATTTCATCATTGGATTTATCACCAGCTGTTTCTTCGTCTTTGTAACCTCTTTCAATAAAAAATTTCACAATATTTTTGTGATGATGATTGAAAGCTAGATTTTTAGCGGTGTCGCCAAGTTCGTCTTCATGATAAATATCAGCGTTATATTCATCCACTAAAATACGAACTAATTCTTCGTATCCTTTTATTGAAGCTACTTCCAAAATTGTTCGATTATAATTTCCTAAATCTTCAGCGTCAACTTCTACCTTTTTGTCCTTGAGTAATTCAATTACTTTATTAATATTATTTGTTTCAGCAGCATCAAATAAATCGTCAACTATTTTATCATTGATGAATCTTTGGGCGTATTCTTGTAAATCCGAATTTCTTTGCAGGAGAAATTTAACTATTTTAATTTTGTATTTATCACAAGCAAGTTGCAATGGAAGTTTACCACTTTTATCAGCGATATTTACTGTAGCGTGATAATCATCGATCAGAACTTTTACCAAATCGTAATATCCATTTTCGCTAGCAATATGAAGCGCAGTTTTATCATTTGATATTGAATTTTTTACATCAACATCGAAAGCTTTTGTTGACAATAATTTGATTACTTCCTTGATATTATTTGCGTTAACAGCTTTGAAAAATTGAACTTGTTTAGTTTCATTACTTGAATTCATCACGAATCAATTCTATAAACAATAAATACTTGGTAGGTTAACAATAACATCGTCAAATATTTGAAACTCAAGTGTTATAAATATAATTACTTACATCATGAACAAATGTGCGAGCGAATGAATCATTCGGTGTTTAAAGTTCACAGTTATTTCTTCATGATAAGAAACAGAAGAGATGAATTCCTAAAAGCAAAAAATTATTTATATTATAATTTAATTATTAATTATACACAATCGAAATTTTTTTTTTTAGGTAAATTTGATGAGAATAATTAAATGAATAATAAATTCTTACTAATTAAGATTAATGAATGTATAAATTTTGACACAAATAATAAAGTAAAATAAAATATATAGAAAAATAATTGTATTCTCACCTGTTGAACACAAAATTAGACTATCAAACTCTGTAAGTTGATAATGTCAGTAAATTAGTGTTACATGTTAGGAAGCTAATGATGTTAAATAATTTGTCTTGGTCTTGAACTGTGGTTGAAAGTGATTATATTTACGCAGTACGAGAATAAAACTGGATGAAATAATTCTCTTGATGTGTTGGAATGTGCGTAGAATATCTGTCTGCTGTCATCGACCGAACACCGGCATTTAATGGATAAATCGCATGTGGTATTATCGGCGAGTGTGGTAATGACACAAAGGCAGCAATATCATCAAACACCGCTGCTGATAAAAGGCGTGGCATCCATTTTCCCAAATAGTATTTTAAAGTTTATTTGAATTTATTTCTCTTGCTGTTTTGTTTAGAAAGAATTTAGAAAGATAAATTAAATATGAAACTATTTTTCGTAGGAATAATTTAACATGCATTTTTAGCTAAATATGAACTGGAAGATATTGTTTTGCGAAGATGATTGTATGATTTTGTTTTAGATTATAATTTTATTCAGTTTATAAGTTTGAAAATTAAGTCAAAACAAATGAAAATGCAATCAACACATTTTTTTTTACAATAAATGATTAATGTAATTTTTATTATATCTAAACATACTTTTTAACCTGAAAAATTTTTTTATCATCTTTGAAATAAAGTATTATTGAAAAAGTTAATAAAATAGATTGAATATATGTTATGTGCTTAATTTTATAAATGAACAATATGGATGTCACACTATTTTAATTGTTCAAATTAGTTGTGTTCTTAGTTGAATTCATTATGTTCAGAATGTTCTACGATATTTGTCGTGAATAAATCGAATAATAATTCTGGTTTTGAAAGACACAGCTTTCTAAAATCCTCTGATTGGACCACAATATGTTTATTTTCTGTCATGAAATCGATTCCCGATTTTATCAAATCATGTGCTCGGTACAAATTGGCATGCTCAAAAATCTTGAATACATTATAAATTGACATTTTTGAAATTAATATTTCTTCGCACAATAATTTCAAATCCATTATTTCATATTTATCACCCACATATAAAATAGATAAAAGATCATCTACTGGCAGTTCTGAATCTATTTTTCCACTATACATAAACTCTATAACCAACTTCATTATATCAAACTCAATATCTTTTACAACGATTTCATTTTTTGCTGACTCTGCCATATCAGCTTTAAACATTGCCAAAAAAACACGACTATAAGCAGCTAAAATGACCTTATGAACAGGAATTTCATTATCATCGATTTTTATTACCAAATCATTGAAATCAGGTTCACTGAGATAATGTTCAATATGACGATGTAGATCAACAGATGAAAATTTTGTATCGTGTGAGGCTTCCCATTGTATTGCACATGAAAAATAATAATTTTGGCCATACTGAATAGTGTATGGTATAGTTTCAAATATGCAACTATTTGTCCAATCATCAATTCTTATAATTTTTTTCTCCTGTCCTACGACTATAACAATTGTCGCCTTTGCTGGTTTAGGGGAAAATTTGGATACAGCTACAGTGAAT
Source organism: Microctonus aethiopoides (assembly GCA_030347275.1). Taxonomy (NCBI): domain Eukaryota; kingdom Metazoa; phylum Arthropoda; class Insecta; order Hymenoptera; family Braconidae; genus Microctonus; species Microctonus aethiopoides. Next base: position 3,583,601 of record JAQQBS010001424.1, read on the forward strand.
TCAGTTTTCGATTTTACTCCACCAAATATATAGAAAATAACATTGGGGAGAGATTTATCAACAAATGAATTCATGTAAGTTGGCCATTGTTTATATCCTGCTGCATCAGTGAAGAATTCTAAACTCCATTTATGGATAATCAGTACCTTTTTTTCAAACTTTTGTACTGGAATTACTTCAGTCATCTTGATATCCTTTACTTAAACACACTATAATTGAAAAAAAAAAATGAATTCATATTTTAGCTAATCTAAAATATATATAATAAAGTAAATTTTATTAACTAGACTTACCACTTGCAATGATTGATTAATATTGATATTTTATTGATGATGATGGTGATGATGACTCAATCAATATGAAATATTTTTAGCACTTCATTTAATGATATATAAAGTTTATATGCACCGTGCACAGTACGGGATCAGAATTTCAGAATGCGTATTTGAATATAAAACCGTTTGTTGTTTGTTCTTTTTTGTTTATGGCTCATATCAAATACACGTGGTGTCGTCACACTCTGCACTACCTTCGCTACCTACAACTGCAATACCAACACAGCACAACCAAGTGCTAACTCCAGCCAGAGTGCGGCGTTCCAATCATTTTTATGTGTCCCATCCAAGTACAGTTGGTATTATCGTTCACTTCAATATTTCTATATTGAGTTTGCACTATGATCGAATAGCAGATTATTATTATTATTGTCATATTATCAACAATAGTACCTCAGTGCTTCGAAATTTATTTGTTTACAGATTATAGGTGATTGATTGGCACTAAATATTATTTATTCATTAACAGATTATGTTATAATAATTAATTTTGGATTCGGAATTTTTTGATAAACAAATCATATTAATATATATTAAAAATCATAGTATACGGCAAGTATACGGTTTCTGTGGCACCGCCAAATGACAATTTATTCATGTAGAAATCGAGGAAATAAGACGTTATCTCGCTTATAGTTTTCGAGATTTCAGAACTGCAAAATTTTTTTTTTTTTCATTTATATTTCTATATGTTATGTTTGATATTTTTCGACGAAATAAGACTTTGTTAATAGTCTTAGTTCGTCGAGAAATGTATGGATATAAACAAAGAGTATAAGAGATATAATCAAATAATCTGTATGTGCGCCTTTTGATCAAAACAAATTTTACCGTCACAGTCGCACATACTATAGGAAATGGAATCCAAACTATAAATGTAAGGAGACACAAAATTCCTGGAATCAAAAATTTTTTGTTTACATTTATTCAAGGCCCCCCCCCCCCTGTCAGGGCTTCGCCCGTGGACACGTATGGACTTAACAAAGTCTTATTTCGTAGAAAAATATCAAATATATTAATATTTGATATTTAACTTTTTGAATAATATACAGATCATTTGTTTATAATATTTGTATATAATATATTATTCAAAAAGTTTATAATATTGATTGAATATATGTATATATATCATGCGTTTAATTTTGTAATTTTGTAATTCAGCAACAAGGATGTCACAAAATTTTGATTATTCTGCGATATTTACCAATATGTCGAATATTTCTGGTCTTGAAAGATACAGTTTTCTAAAGTCATCGGAGTGGATAACAATATGTATGTTCTTTTTCAGTACTTTATTTGATATTGTATGAAACTTACATGCATCGTACACACTAGATTGGGATCGTAATGCGTCTTTGAATATGAGAAGTCGTTTGTTGTTTGTTTTTTTTTTCATGACTTATATAGAAAAAAAAAGCAAGAAATACATTTGTTTACATTGCTTTGTGTACGCTGTGAAGAGAGGAATTTCGGATATCATCGCTTCACATTTAGAATAACTTTATGAACAGAAATATTATTGTTATCGATTTTTATCCCCGAATCGGTAAAATTAGATTCACTCTGAAAATGTTTGAGATGACGATGTACATCATCAAATGGTGGTAATTTTGTAGCATGAAATCCTTTCCATATTATGTCACATGAAAAATCATAGTTGCGGTCGGTCTGAATAGGGCATGATGATATTACATAAAAAATCCATTTATTTGTGACCTTACCAGTGTATTCATCAGATACATCTTCTCCCTTTTTAACTTCCGGTATTATCACAATATCATCGGCATACTTCAGCGCTTTGATTTTAGTTTTCCCAATATTTGAACCCCCTATCCCTCTTTCCTCCTATTTCTTGTCTACATCATCTATGAAAGGGATAATTTATATATAATTATTTGGAATTCGGTTCTCAATTTTATTGTACAAAATATATTGAAAGTTTTATTAGGGAGGAATTTACTACTAAACAAATGATTTGTATATTCCCAATTGTTTATATCCTCCTTCATCATCGAAGGATTCTAAACTCCATTTATGTGAAATAAGTACATTTTTTTCAGACTTTTGTACTGAAGGTAATTCAGTCATTTTCCTGATATTCTCCACTCACTATACTTATCACTTTGCTAAATTGATGATAAATATATTCGTCTGGTATTCATTCGTATCTGTAAACACACGATAATTCGAAAAAAAAATTATAATTTATTGAAATCATATCTTAGTCAAATAATCTAAAATATAAAATAAATAAATAAATATAAAATATAAACTAATCTAAAATATAAAATAAATAAATATAAAACATAAACTAATCTAAAATATAAAATAAATAAATAAATAAATATAAAATATAAAATATTCTAAAATATATATGTTTGTTTTCTTCCAAGAAATTAGATGCCGCTGTTCTCAAAGCATGTGCTTGGTAGAATTTAGCATACTCACAAATTTCGCTTGCATTATCACTTGTAAGTTTCGAAATTAATATTTCTTCGCACAATTTTTTAAGAGTCTCTATAGAGGTAAAAGTCTTCAGATGGCTAGTAAATATTGTGTGACAGCACGGTAAAATTTATGAATCATACTAGAAAAATTCTGGGTCTTTAAATTTTTACCGTGCTGTCGTACAAATTTTACCGTGCTGTCCCTTAAAATTTGCTGGGTATATTTTAAATATTCTGATTGGACTAGGAATTTTTCTTGTTCTCTGATAGAATAAAGCGGGTAAAAACCGTTCTGCACCTCGTTTGTAGTGACCAGCACGGTAATTTTTACTGAATTTTTCTCTCATATATATCAGCCACACGTAACATACACAAAAGATCATCTACTGGCAGTTCTGAATCTATTTTTCCACTATACATGAACTCTATAACCAACTTCATTATATCAAACTCAATATCTTTTACAACGAGTTGATTTTCTGCTGTCTCTCTCATATTAGACTGCAACATTATCGAGAAAACACGACTAAAAGCAGCTAAAATGACTTTGTGAACCGGAATTTCATTGGTTTCGATTTTTATTACGAAATCTTTGAAATCAGGTTTTTCGAGAAATTTTTCAATATGATGATGTAGATTAAGAGATGATGGTAATTTTGTATCGTGAAATCCTTTCCATATTATTTCACATGAGAAATCATAGTCTTGGTCGGCCTGGATAAAGGATGGAATAACATCAGATATGGGTTTATTTGTCCAATTATCAATTTCTATATCCTTTCTCTCCTCTCCAACGAATATAACGATTGTCGCCTTTGCTGGTTTAGGGGACAATTTAGATAAAATTATATTGAATTCGGTTCCCGATTTTACACCACAAACTATATAGAAGGTTTCATTTGGGAGCGATTCATAACTAAACAAATTCACGCATGATTCCACTTGCGTATATCATCCTTCATCATCGACGGATTTTAAACTCCATTTATGTAAAATAAGTACCTTTTTTCAGACTTTTGTGCTGGAATTACTTCAGACATTTTGATATTCTTCACTTAACCACACGATAATTGAAAAAAAATTAAATTCATATTTTAGCCAAACAATCTAAAATATATATGATAAAGTAAGTTTTATTAACTGGACTTACCACTTGAAACGATCGATTATTATTGATATATTACTGATGATGGTGATGGTGATGGAATTAATATGAAGATTTTCCTATCACTGGTATGATGTTGATTTGTATCTGTGCGTACACAATAATTAGAAAAAAGGAGTTATAATTTATTGAAATCATGTTTTAGCCAAATAATCGAATACACTAAACCAAAAAATTGAAGGGTCAAAAAAATTTCCGAATTTTCTTCCTGTTTTTTGACTGGCTGTATCTCAGTGAAAAATGGTCGTATCGAGTTTCCAAAAAAAACATTTTGAAGCTCTGATCGAGTCTCTAGTTTTCAAACCTTGTAGCGAAAAATTTTCAGGAGTTATGGTTATCACGTAATCCTAAGAAATAGCGCGAAACAAAAATTTGCAAATTTTGAGTCTTTTTTTTCGAGTCCATGAACTTAGGAAAATCTTTTTTAGCTCAACCATCAACTGGGTTGGATAGCTTAGCTTCAATTTCATTTTTTTAAAACCTGGATACGACCATTTTTCACTGAAATATGAGACTTTAACGGAAAAGGATCCTTTTGTCTTCAATCATCGATATCTCAGCGACAAATGATCCTACAGAGAATTAAAGAGCAGTTTTAGAAACTAGGATAAATTTCCTTTAACATCCTGCCACAATTTTGAGAAAAAAAAAATTTTTTTCATCCTTAACATGAATTTGAAAAAAAAAGGAAAAAAAAGGGTAATTTATGGTGTTTTAGAAAATTGACGGATGAATGGGAAATACCCATGAAATGATTCATGTTAAGCGTAACTTTTTGAGCTCGATATGCCCAGAAAACGCTTGTAATTTTTCATTTTGATCGTGCCATCCGTTTCAAATAATTGAACTTTTGAAAAAATTGAAGGGTCACGATTTTTGCGCTTAAACACTTCATAATCACGATAAAAATGGAAAAAAACATTTCTTAGAAATTTTCTCACATTTTTCTAAAAATCGATGTTTTGCAAGATGAAAAAACAACAATCGACGTAAAAACAAAAAAATTTTCAAAATAATTTTCATATTTTTTTTCTTTTGGAAAACCTTCGTATAAGGATGATGCAATTAATTTCAAATATTTTTGATATTGTATAAAACTTACGCATGCATCGTACACCTGAGACTAGAATCGTAATACGTCTTTGAATATGAGAAGCCGTTTGTTGTTTGTTTTTTTTTTTCATGACTTATATAGAAAAAAAAAGCAAGAAATACATTTGTTTACATTGCTTTGTGTACGCTGTGAAGAGAGAAATGTCGGATATCATCGCTTCATTGTCCCGCCACTGAGTATATTTTGTTGATTCGAAAATTTATAGCCAAATGTAATCCAAGTGAATTGAAAATTAATTATAATTCAATAATTTGTTTATGATCATTCATTCATCTATAAATTAATAACAATATAAAGAAAATGAAAAATAGACGAAAGATGCATGAAAAAGGTTAACAAATTAATCATAAAATATTTAAATTTTCGCGGGAATTTAAAAAATGTGTATAGTGTAGAAAATCATGCTACATTCAAGTACAGTTGGTATGATCGTTTGTTTATTCCAAAATATTTCTATAGTGCGTTTATACAATGGACGAATAGTATATATTATTATTATCATTGTATAGTATCCACAATAGTACTCAGTGCTTTGAAATTTCGGTCGATTTACGAGTTATTTTGGAGTGTACAAAAATAAGGTTATGTTCGATTATATAATTCGAATATTTACAAATTATCGTATAAACCTACATTAAATCAATTAATCTCCAAATAAAACAATTTATAATTATTCATTACACTCTTACATTTGCGTGTAAAATTCATAGCTAATTATTTACAACATTACAATAATAAATATAATTCATATATATTTTTTTTCATTTAGACATAATTATGGGTGGACATGGTCATGAGCCCCCGTACAAGGTTCCAAGTCCTGATCATTATAAACTTGAAGATGCTCCCGAATTGTTGAAATATCAACAAAAATTAGCTAAAATTGGTTTAAAAGATCCCTGGATTCGCAATCATATTTGGCGATATGACAAAAAATATGGAACTATAACATCACGATGGTTTTGGTTGATGATTAGAGGTGTACCAACAGGACTAGCAGCTTTTGGATTGACACTAGCAATTGAAAATGCTTTGGGCATAGATTATCATCCATGGCTGCATGAGCATAATGATCATGGTCACGGAGAAAAAAGCCATTAAATATTAATATTCACTCGTCATTTACAATTAGCACATTTACATGGTGAAAAGTGTAGTCGAAAAAAAAAAAACAAATGTGGCCACTGAGAGGGAATAAATCAATGAATAATAATGAATACAATATGTAGCAATGTAATATTATTGTTATTGGTTAAATAATCAATTGTATTGGTATATAAATTAATTAATGGCTGGAAAATTGTAATATTTATACAAATTTTTCGAGTAATTTTTAGTATATTTATATCAAAAATCTTTTATCAATTAATGTTTTTGCTGCCAATTGTTTTTTCTGGTCAATTTTTGCAATGCAAGATATTAATTTTGACATTAATAATGTTGCACCAGCGCAAATAATCCAATTTCCACCTAAAGTCAATACAAATAAAAATGTAATGAGCTCAAATGTTGCTAAAGTCCATTCATTGCCGTAAAATATTGTCTGATTGAAGGAATAATTTTTGTCTGTAAATATCAAATGACAATTGATTAATCATTAATTGATTTCTATTCAAAAATTTATTTTTTATTTTCTTACCAATATAAAAAATTGATTTTTCCGGGGTATTTGTGAATTCTATATCGCATAATTTTTCTAAAAATCTTTTTTCTTGCACTGTATAATCCACGTGTTTTAAACAATGATCCAAATGACTGCAAAAAAATTCGTGTAACTTTGATCGAGTTTTCCATCTTTCATTCCAATTGTTTTTATTCAACAAAAATCGTCGAGTAAATTTCCCAACATTCTAAAACAAAAATATCAAATGAATTATATTATTATACATAATTTCTCTCATCTTTGACGTTAAAAAAATTAATGTCATTAATTAATTATTACTCTGTTGTTTAATGCGTTTATCAAAATGGTGTCGTAAAAAGTTCGGAAAGTTTTTGATACAGAAACAACAAACATTTGTTCACAAGTACCAGGAACAAGACCTCGATGAGCACATTGATTATTTTTCTCGCTTTCTAAATCATTAATTAAACTCTCGAGATCTTTATCCGAATATCCATGAACTGATCTAATTAAAAAATTCATTTGATTAATTTTCCCCATGTAATGCTCTCAAAAGTCTCATGACATATTTTACCTTCCATGGATATAATAACCCAAATAATTATGTGACAATATAAAAATGCTAATATTTGCGACTGAACACAGATCCACAAACTCTTGAAGACAATTTTTTATATACGTTTCATATAATGTATATAAAAACCATTGGACAGAATAAACAAATATAAATGTTCCAGTTGCAATTGCATATTGAAAAATAAAATTCTCCAAAGTTTTTGAATTACTCTGATTCACTAAAATCCATTTTGGAATTGCTAAAGCCCAAAATTTTACGCCAACAATCTAAAATACACATTTATTACTTTCCAATAAATATCTCAGATACTTTCTAATAATATTAATGAAACAAAAATTACCTCGAGGATAAATAGCGTTGCAGCTATTTGAAAAATAATATTTGTTTTTCTCCTCGTTTTAATTCCAAGCCATTGATTAGCAACAAAACAAGTTCGCCAAGCACTGACTGAACAATAATTGAGCTTCAAATTATCGCAATCAGAGGAAGACGTATTAATATCTATAAACGATGGACAAAATTCTTTGGATGGCAATGAGCACTCTCGATTATCATCATCATCATCATCAGCAGTTGATGATCGACGATTGGATCTCAACTGGCTTTTATTAATATAATTCTTCCGACTTTGAATTTTTTCACCAGTCCTTTCAGAAGATTTACAACCGCCATAAGAATATTTTTCTTTCAGGTAAGATTTTTTCAATGAAGTATGAGGTGATTCACGATTAATATTATAATCAATTATTTTTCTTGGCTGTTCCCAATCAATAAAAAAAATATTAACGTTCCGATGATGTCGCATCAGTGAAATCATTTCTATTATCTAAATATAAAATTAACAAATATTTTAATTAACATTTTTATTTTCAGGTTAAATTCATAATGCAGTTATTTATTTATACATAATTGTTTGTGCTCACCTTTGCTGCGAATGAAATGATTGTTAAAATTTTAATGATATTTTCACTGCGTTCATTTGGAAGTGGAATATGCAATACAGTTTGTCCTTTATAAATAACAAACATATAAATGCAAGTGATGGATGATATAAGTAATAAATAATTTCCAATAGTTTCAATATTATAAATAATGAACCAGAATATGGTGCGTAGATTAAATGTGTGATTTGCATTTCTTCGACAATAACACCATGTTTTAAATGCTGAATGAATTATAGCAAAAATAATAAATATCCCAATAATAATCTGGAATTAAATAAATTATTATTTATATATTTAAAAAGTAAATATGGATAGAGAGAAATTTATATTGTTGTGCAATAATTATTAACTTACTAAAACAGTTTTTATTAGTTCAACTTGTTTTATTTTTTCTTCATTGTTAGTTGAGTTTGAATATAAATTCGTATGATTTATCTCCATATTATTATAATGAATGATCATGCATAATACATGATACCATAGAGATAATTTGTGACATGGATGTGTTCACAATTTTATTGTATATTATGGACGTATTTGTTTTTTTCATTTGTACACACGTCGCTGTATTAGATTTTATTGTCATAGCAACAACTTGGGACAACATGACTTTGTGGGGTTGCTTTTTTATTTACCATATGCCTGTGTATATATACCATTCTTTATGTATGCGAATATTCGTTAAGAAATGAAGAATTAATTTTAATATTTTATCATCCACCAAGAAATTAAACTAAAAAAATTTACTTTTTTAAAATGAGAATGATTTATGTCTATGTTAATATTTCGATTATTTTTCTGTTTATATTACAAAATTATTGCAATAATGGTTAATGAAACTATGAAAATCATAATGATTTACAGATTTTTAGTGAATATTACACAAAAACATAAATAATTCAACAGCCCAGCGATATTTTATTGCAAAAATTTGAATTTTTACCGCCAACTATTTTTTAAAGTGAGGTTAGGAATGCAGATTGGTACATAAAAGTGTGAGGGCACTGTATAAAAGTTTTATATTATATTTAAATGATATATATATACTTATTTTGTCGGTTTTTTTCGATAGTGTGTACTGTGTAGTATTTTTTTCTGTACCAATAAGTATTTCATAATATAAATTTGATATTCACAAATGCAAATTTTGTTTGAGTCGTATCTGAAAGTTTGAAAATTTTTTGAACCACAATAATGGACATGTTCGAAGATGATGACATATTCGACATTAGCGATGATGAAATGAACATGGAAATATCATCCAGTTGTAATCCTGTAGATGATTATTTAATAAAACAATTGCACGATGTCCAGGATAGAATTGAACAAGTGAATAAAGAAACACTGAATGTTCAATCAACGACAAAGAAAATACTTGCAAGACTTTATGAACAATGTAGATATTTTGATGACAATGATAGCTCTGATTCCGATGATGAAGTAAGTTGTGCAAATTGTTCCTCCTGATATTCTTCAATTATAATAAATAATAAATAATAAATAAATTTGTTTCCATCAAAATCCTGCATGTAGGTTTGTATTATCATGTTAAATATTAATTTTATATTCATGATTTATATTTGTTCATTTATTTATTAATGTTTGTTTTCAGTGGTACGATGAAAATGGTAAACCAGTTACAAAGAGAAAAAAAATTCAGACAATACATGAACCATTATTGGAAGTAACAAATATTTGGCAACGAATAATTGATGACAAATGGGTTATAGGAGTGGATTTAAAGAATAATTCTGAACGGTGAGACTGAATGTTCCAATATATATTCTTCTATTGTCTATTATTATTTAAGATTTGTTATTACAATGAAGAGGTGTATCAAAGTTTTGTCCAATTGATAAATATTCGTCCATATAATACCCGAAAATTTCCAAATCATATCTGCACAAAAATGAATACAAAATGTAGATATAAATAATTATATTAATTTAAAAATTGATTAGGACCAATTAGAGGTAATGTATATTTATAAATCAAAAGGAGTTTGCATACTTATATAATACTGCAAGTTCTTGAATTTGATTTCGTGATAATTGAGAATAGTAATCTTTAATTACGTCTTCTGTTTGTGAACTTTTGGCTTGATTCAACCAAGTTGGTTCAATGATACCTTCTAATTTGGCCAGTTTGATCAAATATTCTTGATCTTCCTGCAAAAGCAAAAAAACAAATTTCAAATCGTGATGTTTTATGAAATTATTTTTCTCTTTATAACCTCAAAAAAATTCATAATGGATGAATTTAATAATGAAATTTATACCTGCATCGTTTCGAATTTTATAATAATATCAAAGTCGATCAGACATGGTGTGCAGGATTCAATAATTGGCCTCCAATGTTCATCTAATTGCCGACCAGCTTTCCATTGACAAATAACATAATTGATAAACTCTTTGAACGTTGGAAGTATCGAATTCGAATTCATTTCTGATATCTTTGCTTTGTCCTTAAAATTTCTCAAAATTTTAATTTATTCTCTAACAATTCTACAATTCTTAATTTAATATAATATGATCTTTATCTTACTTTAGATCGAGATGTATTAATTATTTTCAGTCCCATATTTACATAAAATTTATTTCCTCGACTATTTAAAAATTTATCTCTGTACGCACTGACTAATCGTTCCAATGGATGACGAACAATAATAAAGCTCAAGCTGCTATTGAGTGCTTGTAAAAGTTTATGGATTGAAGGCCTTGGATATTTCTGCCGTAACATATACAGTGGAGGATGATCTGTCTTCATTAACTCTTCACGTGAATATCTTTATTTAATATTAATATTAATATTAATAGTGAATAATTCAATTGAAGTGTAAAAAATATTTAATTCGAAATGATCTCTCTATTACCCTATGAGCAAATTAAAATTATATATCCACGATGTTGAGGCAGCTTTAAAAACATTACACCACACCAATTGATATTCATGATTTATAACAAATTCTCGAGCGTTCGGCACGAGATTTCCGTCATTCAAATTTATTTCCATACATTTTTTATTTAAATGTTCACGACGACTTGCAAAACGTGCCTCCAAATCTACTGAATGTGGTTCCATCACTTCAGTTTCACGAAAATAAATCTAAAATAAACAAATATAATTTATTTTCACAGACGAAAAAAATTTATTTATTTAAACTTGAGTGAAATAAAATAAATTATACAATTTTATTTTACTAACTTGAATAATAATTATCAAAACTTACCCGTAAGTTCGGAGTATAAATATTATAATTATAATTAAACACAGCAAAACTGATCAATATTAAAATTGATAAAAGTGGAAAAAATCTTCGAAACTTTGGAAACAAACATCGATTTCTTATCCATGTTTTTTCTTCCAATAATGGATTTCTTTCTGAATTCATTCTTTTTTTTTTCCTTAAGTTTATCGAACACTAAAAAAATATTCACTACAATATTATTTACAAACGAATAAAATCGCCAGACATCACAGGGATCGGCATTAGCTGATAACAAAAAAAATATTAGGAACAAATGCATTATTTACAATTGCATAACTGAAATGGATGCCATGGTCATTTAACCATTATCATTTTGCAATAACAAATTAAACTTACTTATTTCAATTATCTATATTCATGCACATATTTTTCTATAGAAAAAAAAAAAAAAATACATAATACCTAGATAATTATATTCAATTTTAAATGATTAAATATGTCGATCGGAAAAAAAAGAAAAAATTTAGCGAAATTTTCTAATGTAAAACATGTATTTTCAAACGAACATTATTGATTTACATATTTACAATTCAATAACAATGCGATGATTATTTTAACTGTTTGCTCATTTAATAATTAATTATTAATTAATTATTAATCACTTGGTCCAGTTTATTTTTCAATTTTTTTTTTTCATCAAGTTTTTCTTTTAATTGTTATAAATTAAATTCATTTCACCTATTTTCTTATCTTTAATCATAAACACATAATTTATTCACCAATTATAAATTGTAATTTTGAGTCTAGGCCACTTATTATTTAACAAATTACACATTATTTTTATGTACAGTAATTTTTATATGTGTTATTAAAACCACCACTAAATTATTATATTTATTTGATAATATTCCAATCGTGATCTATGAGCAAACAGTTGTTTAATAAATTAATACGAATAATAATATTCATAATGAAATATTAAAAAATTAATATCATCAGTTGATTATTTATCGTTAAAAAAATTTTACAATTACATGAATTACATGAAAGTTGGAAAACATATTCACATGAAATATTGTGTATAATGGTGCAAAAGTTTCATTGTAACTTTATGAACATTTGATGAATTAATAGTTGATCTGTTGTACGTAAAGCGAGCACTGACATTGGAATTAAAATTTTTTCTATTTATCCATCTCATTAAAAGACATTTAATTAATCTACCACTCACTATTAATAAAAATTTCGTGAGATTAGTAACGATTATTTGATATCAATTGTCTCTTTTTGATTCACAGAGAATTTTAGATATGATACGAATTATTTTTATAGAAAAAAGAAATAAAAATAAAATGTATATTAATTAAAGGCTGAAAATAATTCTATTATCTTAATTATTTTTAACATGACTGAATATAATAAATAATTATCTCGCCTTATGTTAACAATTTTTATTTCTCAAATCATCGCCATGTTCTTTCGTTGTTTAAATAATTCACATTCAATCAAATGGATTTTTGATTGTTAAATAATTCTTTCTTTTTTTTTTTATGTGTATTTACATATTTTATATTTCATCGTCCATTTTTACACTCAACTGGGTCTGTATCTTCCTTTCCAATTTCCAAATATTCATTCGGCGAGTAGTCAAATAGCTCAAAGTCATATCTAAATCAAGAAAAAATATAATTAAATGACAATTAACATTTTTATTATAATATTTAATCGAAAAATAAATTAAATTAACCAACTTGAACATTTCATAGAGACTCAAAATTTGATTTGAAGATAATTGCGTCAAGTATGCTTTCATCACGTCTTTGGTTTGTGCACCTCGTGCAGGATTTTTCCACTCTGGTTTAATCATGTGCTCCAAATGCACGTGTTTTATCAAATAATTTTGATCATCCTGTTGATAAAAAAAAATTTACATTCCCCACAATTTACCATGAATAATTAATTTTATTACTTTAACAAGAATTAATAAACTTCTAAAAACTAGAAAATGATTATACAAATACGTACCATGAGTGTTTCGAATTTAGCAATGATATCAAAACGCACTTGACATGGGGTACAAAAATTGAGAATTGGTGTCCAATGCATGTCTAATTCACGACCGGATCGCCATTCGCACAACAACCATGTAACAAATTCCTTAAATAAAGGATACCTTGGACCTCTCTTAGTTCGATATTTAGGATCCTAATCAACCCAAAATAAAATGCAAATATAAAATTAATCAATTGAATTAAATTTCATAAATTAATTTTATATTATAAAACATTTAAATTAAGTGCTTACTTGAGCTCGGTAGAGATTAATTATTCGCATTCCAAGTTTGCTGTGCAATGTATTTGGTAAACTTTGCTCAAGTTTGTCTCTATATGCACTGAGAAGACGCTCGAAGGGATGTCTAACTATCAAGAAACTTACACTGTCATTTAAATACGTAAGAAGTTCTTGTGCTGTTGGTCGAGGATACCTTTGTCTTGCCAATGAAACAGGCACTGCTTTTGATGCTTTTAAATATTGTGGACTATATCTGAAACGTTTAAATAAATAAATAAATAAATAAATAAATTAGAGGAATTGATGAATTTAATTAAATTGAAATTTCATAAGCTATTTAATTTAATTTAATTTAATTTTTTATTTTAATTTAGTTTTATTTACCCTGCTAAACGATTGAAATTATATATCCAGGATGTTGATGCAGCTTTAAAGACATTACACCAAATAAGATGATAGTCTCGATTAACGAAAAATTCCCAGGCATTAGGTCGATGAAGTGAATCATTTCCAGGACGATCTAAACCAGCTTCACTGCATCGTTCTGCCAATATTTTTCGTCTTTCAGCAAGACGAGATTCTGTTTCAGCCATTGCCACTGATTGAAACCATTTCTCTTCTGCCGTTTGTCCACTTTCTCTCTGATAAACATTTAAAAATTATTAAAATTCATATTTAAATATTAATTTCATTGTATAATATTTTATTATTTATTTAAATGCTTTTATACGAATTTTCATTTGATTTTAAAGCAATGTAAAATAAAACTTGTTCCCCTAGAATGATATAATCAAATCAAATCAAATGAAATATCATATTGGGACTCAGGGTCAATAATATATCATACCAAATTCACCGAGATTAGTTGATATGGCCTCAGAGATCAAATACAATTGTTACATGCGAATACTCAATGTCACGTGAATTAGAATTTATTCATTTGTGTTTGTGCGAAGGACAAATGATGCATAAAATAAGCACGTGCCTTTTGTTGTCAGACAATCATTAATTTTCAACAGTATTATTATTTATTAACTATTATTCATATGTGCAATGAGTATAAATATATTAAATAATGTTTTTTTATTTAAAAAAATATCATATCAAATTATTTTCTGATATAAAATATTATATAACAAACAAATGAATTAAAAAAAAAAATATTTACCAACACCAAATAAAAATTAATCGTTTCAAATAAATATTTATTTCTTGAAATAAATATTTAATTTGATAAAATATATCTGATTTCTTTTAATTTATTTATTTTTTATTGTTTTAGTTTGTATAATTTACTTGGGAAAATATTAAATATTATTTAATGTATGTAAAATAAATTATGTGCGTGTTTATAATTATATTTATTTTTTTATTTCAAGATTGTTTGGCCTCGTCACTGCGTTAAAATCTTTTAAATTCAAATGCAGTAGTTTGTTACTAGCATTTATTGATTTTGGCTATTTTCAACAACTATGCCACAAGGAACCTGAACACACTAACACAATAATCCCCATGCATTTGCATATATTACATGGATCAATTAAAAATTAATTCAGGAGATTGTCGAAATAAATTTCGTGACTCATAATAAAATTTATTATTCACTTGTATTTATTATTTTATTATCAATAATGATAAATAATAATTTATTATTATGTATTAATTATATAGGTATACTTATACACAAATTAATTTTTAGTAGAAAATTATACAATCCGTTTATCTTGATAGTAATTTAAATTTACAAGTGCAAGTAAATAGATAATTGATAAATGTATGCCATTGAATTTATCTGCAATGCATTTTGCACTTCAGATTAATTCACATGCAGCCTTACAATGACAGTAGTTCATGCCAATATTAAGCATTCATTCAATGTGTAAACTAACACGATAAAACTGTTGGATTAAAAAAGTTTGATGGAAATGTCAAGAGAAATAAAAAATTGAATAGGTTTCACACAGCAAAAAAAAAAATGGGTTCACCGTCAATTTAACTTAATTAATTGAATTTACAAGCTCTACAGCTTAAATGTAGAGCGTATAAGTGATCGTTGGTTATTTTCGTCAGCCATTTATTAAATTCTAAAATATATACTTTATTTATTAAATTTCATTAAATTTTTTTTCACCAACATTTTTTTTTTATAAAATTTTTCTTAAACTCTGAAAATTATTCTACATTATTTGATATGATATTTAATTATTAAATATTCATTTTATATTATATGTAAATTAATTCGAATAAATAATTTTAATTTAATCGTACTTGCGACATAAATTGAGTTCTGTTACTGGCATTCTCTTGATTGGATAGAGCAAGAATCATAAGTGCAAGGACTATGGCAACAATAATTGCCCTGCGGATGCCCGCAAGGACATGTCGTCGCGATGTCATCTTTTCTCTATGATTATTTTTTCGTCTGTATTCATGCCGAACTGAAAGACAAAAAAATTACAATTAAATTTCAAGTTATTATTAAAATTATTTATTATTATTTTTATTATTCTAAACAACCATGTCTATCGTAATTATATGCATTAGTGTTTTTTCATGTGTCACATATGTGCATGGTTGAATTAATACTGTAATGCACTTGAAAAAAAAAAACGAATCATTAATTGTATATTATTATATCGTCAATAGAGCATAAAAAATATTAATTATATCGTGAAATAATTTTATTATAAATTATTATGTGTTATCATACTACGAATTATTTATATATCACTGGAGTGTTATTAATTAAATTAATCTGTGTTATTTAATTCGATAATTAACTAGGTATTAAATAAAATATTAATTAAATTGTTTAATGTGAATATAAAATTTTATAATAATATTTTTGATACATTTTCAGAATTTCTGTTTATATAAATATTCAAACTTCAACATAATGTTGATTATTTAATTAATTATTTATTTATACTTCAATGCTGCTCTTTTAATAATAATAGAATAATTTATTAAAATGACTTTTAACAATTTTTTCACAACATTAATAATTTTATTTTTTTTTCTGTTTGAATTGATGATAAATTAAATTTTTCAATTCAATAAAATCACAGGATATTTTTTATTGATGTTGAATATCATATATTTATAGTAATGTTGTTTTATTAAATGTATAAAATAATTTTCTTTTATACCAATTCTGTTTGGAATAATGTGATAAATATGACGACAAGAGAATAATTGCGAATGCTGAGTAACCTAATGCATAATTGACGATTGCGTAACCCTATATATGGTGCACTCGGTCATTTAGTATATAGATGCGGGTCTCCACACCTCGTATATACATAATATAATTCGTCCAGTTTATAGAGTCAATGAATTTTTATGCCATGCGCATGTACATGATTATTATCACCACGTGATTCAATACTTGGTTGATTATACTCACATGAATATGGTTGAATCCATTGAATTTTACAATATGTATGTCGCAGTATATACAATGTATACTATTGAATACAGTAAATAATAAAACAATTGGTAGACAATTCATTTATTGATCGCAATTGATTGTATAAAATAAAATAAATCAAAAAATTTGTAGGAATAAATTATTTAAAAATAAACAATAAAATTAAAGGATTAATTTATTGTATAAAATTTTTATTATTGCTATGAATAATTAGGACAATACTTTTATTATATATTTTATAAATTTATTAAGTTTGAATTATTTATTATTGATTGTTGTATTTTTTGTTTTGATTTAATTTAGAAAATTCAGTTGAAAAAGGGAAAAAAAATAATAAGAATAGATAAAAATCTTTACTTACTTTCCCCTAACATCCGCCCAATTCACAATCAATGGTACATCTACACTAGCGGTGATTCTAGACACTGGAAAATCCACCCAATATCTGGTGTGTTCTGTATTTCAAGCAAATATCACCCGCAAAGAATTAAAAAAATAAATAAACTCGCGCACAATTTAAATAGATAATATAAAAAAAATAAATAAAAATAAAAATAAATAAATATTGTAAATATTAAAAATTAGATAGCTGAAGATGAAGAATATTTCTTCACTCTTAAAATAACTTTAACGTGATTATAAAATTAAATAACAATTATTTTTTCATAGTAAAATACACGTGGATAAAATTTTAATAAAATTAATAAATAAATAAATAAATAGGAAGACACGAAATAAAATTTTTTTATTCACTGAAATATATTTATTTTCACTTTAGTTATTATTCAATCATTAAACACGTACGTACAAGAACAAACTTGTCTTCAACTACGAATGATGATTTGCACTGCAATGACTTTACCAACGACGACGCTTGGCGTCTGTTTAGTCGTGGATGCGTCGACGCTGTTTGTGCTGATATATAAAATAAGTTGACTCTACTCTCTGAAATCACCCGCGCACACTCATACTCACACAAATAAATGCGCGTATATATACACACGTATACAAAGTAAAGAGACATCATGTCATTCGGATTGGTCAGTTGTTTCGCGGGTCGATCGTGTATCGCTAAATGTTAACCGCGCATGCGTAATTTATATACTCAAACATGGAATAAATATCACGATGTTTAAAAAATACCAGAGGATCAAGGATAAATTTGGAAATCTATGAGAAATAAATTTATGTTATGAGTAAATTAAATAAATATTTATTGATATAATTCAAATGATATTATTTTTATGATGAATTATTAATTTAATAATTTATTGTGCAAGATGATATGTATTTTGAAATGTTGAGATGGATTATATTATTGTTTCACAATCGTTCTAATTTTCTTGAGCCACTTTAAACTCGATGGTTAAATTATATTAAATTAAATATTTTAAATATAACTTTCTTATAAGAATGACAGTTTATATTATGATGAATGTTGCAGCAACTGAGCCTCGTTTTTAAGAATAAAATAGTTGTATTTATAATGAAAAGAATTAAATTAAATTAAATTGTAATAATATTTAAATTGATTTTGTGTTTTTGGTTAATTAATTTTTAATTTATATTGCAATTGTTTAAAACATTTGGTGGAGTTTTGTTAAATTATTGTGTCTTGTAGGAATGTTTAAATTATGAAGCTAAATTTTTTCATTGTTAGTTTTAATTTAATTAAATAATTAACATAAGTAAATAAATAAATAAGTAAATAAAGCTGAGATTTTTATTATTTTATTAATTTAAAAGTAACGATTGAAATTGAAATATTATTTTGTATTATTGTTAAATGAAAAAAAAAAAAATGTTTTTTTTGTTCAATAATTCATGTTATCGATTTCCCGGATGGAATTCATTGCTCATAAATTTGTTTACTTCCGTCGTGAGATATCAGCATTATTTATCTTTGACAATTTTCTCACTCGCGCATTTAATCTGTATAAACATAATAATAATTTTATTAATTATTTATTAATTATAATATTTAATTAGCATTTAGAAATTTATTACACCATCTACTGTATTATATTATACAAGCATTTGAATATTAATAATTCTAATTGATAATATAAATTTATATTATTGAATTTATTTTGATTTTTATATTTTATAAAATGAATTAAAATTAAATTAATTCAATGTATTAATTTAATATTTATAATTAGCTGTATGGAATAATTGTTAGATGATTGAATAATGTATATAATTATACAGAATTATTTTATTTTGAATATTCTTTTGGGATTCCAATGAATATTTGCTGGTAAATCGTTTATAGAACTCGAAGAGTTCCGGGGGGTAAAAAAAAAGTCACTCGCTGGCATGTAAATTTATTTCTGTCAACTCCTCATCTTCGTTGGATTCATGCAACTGTATACTTTAAATACATGTGTCGTTTATATATACACTTGGTTCAACTCAAAATCATTTAGAATATTTAAAACACGATACAATTATATTTATTATTTCTACTGTTGTGAATTTTACATTTTCATTTAATGAAAATGACAAAAATAAATTTTGAACATGTTTATTAAATTTGTAATTCAATTATTGAATAATTAAATATTTATACTTGATATACGTTATAATATTTAATTATAATAAATAAATAATTAAATTTATTGAAGGTTCAATTAAAAAAATTTATTTGATTTTTACTAATTTTTATTTTCTCACTTTAAATTTATGTTTGTGAAATCTTTATTTATATTCGTACGTTATTGTTTGGTGTTCCTTGGGGCTATATCGCATGTTTGAATATTTATACTGGACATGCTATGAGGAAATTTGTCTTATCTGAATACTAAAGTCAGTTGCCTTGCAATCACTTAAACTGTCACTGTTATCACACGCCCACTAATGGATGAATATTATCTCTTTATCAGTAATTTTTCTTTGTATTATTTTTTTTTTTCAACAATATAAATGTATACAAAGTAAAATCTATGTGATTATAGCTGTAGAATTAATTAAACAATTTATTTTTATACATATAAATTTTTTACAGTCGTTTTTCTTTTTTTTTTTCAGGATAATTCAAGGACCAAAATTTTATGTGATGATTAAAAATGAAAATGAATTAAAGGGCGTTATTTCACTTTGGCAAATGGATAATAATTCATTATGGAATAGAATTACAAATATATCAGAAGAGTGTGAAAAAATTGCTGCAACTGCAGTATTAAATTTGCCAAATTTTCAAAATACTTCATCATTCACTGGTTTTGGCACAATTATTTATCAATTAGATGGTAAAGAATTGCAGACTCCAATTGGTACATTTGAATTAACTGCATCACAAGCTGCAGATAAATTATTAATGCCAAGATTTGCACCGAATTTTGAGGCTACTATTTTGGCAATAAAAGCTGTGTCGATTGAAAAAAATATAACAATATCTTTGGAGCAAAAGCCTCAATATGGTGTTGAGTTACTTGAATTTCTTGAGAAAAATGATTTTATTCAAGTTATGCCAGATGTACATATGTCAAATAATCCAGAAATTTTTAGACATTGTATATTTGAAATTTTATCTCTGACTGATAAATGGATTAAACTTCGGATTTTCACTAGGTAAATTATACAATAAATATATAATACTATAATTAAAAACAAGTAATATACTAAAATATTAAATAAAATTAAATAATTTAATTCAATTGAAAATGTCGAAAATTATAGAATTTAATTTTTTTTTCTATCTATTTTATTTATTAAAAATAAATTTTTAATAGAAAATAATTAGTGTTTGCAATGAATATATAATACTATAATTAATATATAATACTATAATAAATATATAATACTATAATTAAAAATAAGTAATATACTAAAATATTAAATAAAATTAAATAATTTAATTCAATTGAAAATTTCGAAAATTATAGAATTTAATTTTTTTTTTCTATCTATTTTATTTATTAAAAATAAATTTTTAATAGAAAATAATTAGTGTTTGCAATGAAAATTTGATATTAATTTAGTTGATGAAGAATTTAAAATTGAATAAATATTTAGGGATTATTGGTAAAATATTTATTTTGTTTAGATGCGACTAATTAAAAATTTCACATGTTTTATATTATTTAAAATGGAATTTTTTAATTGTCTTCAGGTCAATGACACAGCTTAATATTATCTTACACATGGTGGGCAATGAATTTCCGGACACGACGGAAACTGCGAGAGTGGATAAAATTATTGACGGAGTCATTGCGCTTGAAAATGAATTAAAATTGAAACTTGAGTGTGACGAACCGACTCAATTACTTAATGCACGAATCGCTACAGATTTACTTATTCCTCATGATTAATTAATTCATTTAAAATTAATAATCATTAATATATTTTGTTTAATTAATAATTATCTATATATAAATGATACTGCGCGTTTTAATAATATAAATACTATACATTTAAGAATATTAAATTAAGATAGTGGAAAAATTGGTTACAAATAAATTTATGAGATTATTATTTTTCAAATTATTTATATTGTTAAACTATATAAAGCACATATTTTATAATATAGATGTTTTGCGAATGAATAAGTGAGAGTGAGTGTGTTGAGTATAGAACTCGCTGAGCACTTTTGATATAAAATATCATCATTATGATCAATACTATCTCATCGCCATCATATTATTATTTTTTATATTTTTTTGTTTACGATTTGAGATTTTTTCTCAGTTATTTCTTTCGTTTTTTTTTTTTTTAAATTATTTTTTCTTCTATTTGCATTCGATTTTAAGGATAAAAACGATCGTGATTTTTCATTTGTTATCGAGCACTTGAATGCTCAACATTTTACATTTATCAATTTTTACAATTTATCACCAGTACCACATCAACTAACAATTAATTAAAATATATGTGTATAATAGCATTCGATGACCGAAGACTCAATTTATTGGAGAGGATTGTCAATTCCAATTACTAAACCACAAATAAAACAATCCAATAAAATTTTACATTAATAATAAGAACACTATTACCGTTAATTAATTCACATTATTTTCATTAAAAATTTAATTATATACTTGAATTCAATTTTTTTCGTTTTAACATTTTTAATTTCATCATGATGAAGATCATCTATTTATTTATTTAATTATTCTTTTATTTATTTGTTTGTCTGTTTAGGCTGGTGAAATATATAACTCAATGACAAAAAATGATATTAAAAAGAGGTAGACGAGTAACAGTGACAATTCGCAGTTTTCATATTTTTTTTTTCTTTTTTTTTTCTTTTGTTTTTTTTTTTTTTGGTATAATTATTACAACAACAATAATACTATAATGAATACTCGGCCGTTATTGTGATGAACGTAACAAATTTTTGAATTCTCTCCCAACATTGGGTGCACACCGAATCGTTTTTGCATCGCAGCTTACAGTCTATCAAAAAGCTTTTTTTTTTTTTTTTTCATTTAATTTAATTTCTTTTATTTGTTTAAAACTCTCACGAAATTATTTTAAAGAGGAAATAAATATTTCGCAAATATTTGATTGTTGTGTTCGCTAATTTATTTCATTAATTTATTTTCTATATAATTTATTTTGTTTTTTTTTTTTAAATATTTTTAATTAAATTGTATGCTGAAATACGAGACGATTCGGTGAAGTGTGAATTCACGCATACTCCTCGTATCGCAATTGCACTCAGGGGTCTCATTACATAATGTCTCAGTCTATCTAGAATCGCAAATATCACTAAATCATGTAACAGTAGTATGGCAAGTTTTTTTTTTTTAATTAATTAATTTATTTATTTATTTTTTTTTCTCTGAGATTTGTCTCATGACGATGTATTCACAGAACCCACGGTTTATTTATTTTCTTCATCCTCGCCAAATATTTATTTCACCATCATTCTCTCCCGCACTCACATCATCTCGCCCATTTACATATTTATATAAACAATCGTTAGGCCTTTTTTACCTTCGAACAACATTTGTAAAATCTTGGATAGTACAATATTTTCAACAAAACAAATTTATCTAATCTAAAAGGTTACGTTTTAAATAAAGCTTGACTACTCATGTAACATTTTTCATTTCGTTTTCTTTTTTCTCTATTTAATTTATTTCATTCCAAATTTAAAATCATTATTATTATCATCATTCGTCGCTTTTAAATAGCTGTTATTTTTCTTGTTTGTTATTTTGGATAATCAGCAGCTATAGATTTCCTGTGTTGTGGTGCTCAAGCTCAAGCAATTGCAAATATTCCACAGGAATGCATCGAGCATAATAATTTATTCATCAATTTTTATTTTTTTTTTTTTTTTTT
>JAQQBS010001424.1:3626714-3637608 GCA_030347275.1 Microctonus aethiopoides
AAAAAAAAAAAATAAAAAAAAATTATCTATAGTGTGATGAGATAATTGTTTATGTTTAATTATTATTGTACGATAATTTACAGAGTTTATACTGTAAACTAAAACCACCGTGGCAATTTTCTTTTGTCAACTTTTTTTTTTACTTCAGTATTTTTTTTTTTTATCTCAAGGTTTCTCTATTAATCAACATGATCAATTGTTTTATATTTCCCGATAAAGCTTGGTATCATTAATCAACGCCAACACTTCGAGTAACGGTCGTGTTGTATGTATATACTCATGTAAAAAAACTTGACCATATTAGGGCCAGAAAAAAAAAAGAGAAATATATTGTAAATGAAATATAACTCAACTTGTAAAATAATTTACTATTTTAATTCAATCGTTTAATTCATTCAAAATTATTCAACGCTATCTCTAATTGTAAATTGATTTTAATAAATTTAAGAAAATGAGTAAATAAAAAAATTAAAAAAAAAATAAATAAATAAATAAATAAAATAAATAAATAAATAAATAAATAAAATAAATAGTAATTGTGAATTGGGCAATAGAGCCCTGATTGATTCGTTGGTCAATGTGATCACGCGTGTAATTATTTGCACTAACGCGTGATAAAGCAAAGCCAAATAGGCGAATAATTAAAATGATAAAATAAAAAATTATTAAAAAAAAAAAAAAAAAAAAAAAAAAAAAAAAAAAAAAAAAAAATGTGTATGTACCTATATAAAATATATTAATTATTTATATATGTTTATTATAAAATGGAATATTGTTTTGAGAGTACGTGATGATAATTCACGGATTAATATTTGAATTTCAATGACTGATGTGAAATTAATTACCACATTAATAAAAATTTACACATCATTGTAATTTAATATACGTAATAAATTCGAAAACACGTTTTGTATTTTATTTTTAATTATATTTCCTATTTTTTTTACGTTCATTTTTATTTATTTTTTTCCTTTCTCAATAATATATATGTTCAGAGTCGTGATGGAAACTCAATTTCTCTCTAGTGAATCTAACTTCCTGCTGTACTACTTACATATTTGTGATAGGTCGAGAAAGTGTTATTTATTATACACACACACACACAGATACACACACAGCATACAAGCACAGTCTAATGAATGATTGTCAATGAATGAAATATTATAATGAATCTACAAAAATTTAACATGACTTGGATATTAAAAATATTTTTGTCTTCAATTTTGTGTGAAGAAAAAAAATAAATATGATATGGACCTATTTATATTTTTTAATAATGATTTTTTTTAATCATTGTATATTAACTAATAATTTTTTTTCCCTCACGATTTATCAGCTGTTTAATATGGGAATATCAGAATAAATATATTTATAGCGAAATACAAAATGTGAATCACAGTGATAATGATATGTTTGTTTGATAAATAATAATGTAAAATATTTTGAATAAAATGAAAAAATAGTACTTACATAGACTTCTTCCCATTGCGATACATATCGCACCAGCCTCGATAATCGTAGTAGTCGAACCAGCGATAATAATTTCGCCAATCGAAGAATCCTAAGTGCTCGTCCAGCGTGTAAGATCTGGAACGAGTCGCTAAAGTCCTGAAACTAAAAATAAAAAAATTCTTCATGTAGAAAATTATTTTTTTTTATTCATCCACAATTTAATTTATCTATCAACTGATTATATATCTTTAATAAAAGAATAGTAATAATAAAGTTTGTGTCTAATTATCAAAGTTAAAAAAAAATTTATAACTGACAAATTTTTTTTTAAATAAAGAAAAAAAAATTTTTCTTAATTTAAAAAAAATGAAATCGTGTTTTAGATTTATATTGAAACACCTTTGGTAGAGGTGAAATATATTGAATTGTAATTAAGTTGAGAGGCGTGAAAAAATAGAATATATATATTCGAATGAATATTTTTCATAGTCTTGAGAAATTAAATGGAAGAAAAAGAAAAGAAGGAAAATAGAAGCAAAAGTTTTGCCCTTCATCTAAGAAAATAAACATGACCAAGAAAAAGTTGAATTTTTTAAAAACAAAAAACAAGAAGATGCTAGGATAGATAGTGTTGTAATAAAAGCACACTTACTTGATTAAATATGAGAAAAATGTAGTCTAGTGGTATGGAGGAAATAAGATCAAGAAAAAACCAAGTCCTGAGGTAGTGTTTCGCTATCAACTTCGGGTCCAGTATCACTTGTTCTGCATTGTCCTGCTGCATGATGCCTAAAATAAAATAAAATATAATACGTATGATACTTTATATCAAAGATATCATTTCAAAAAAAAAAAAACACTAATGAGATCTTCGGAATACTTATATTTATTCACTGAATGCCAAGAGAATGTTGGGAAAAATAAATAAAAAAAAAAAAAAAAAATGGGATGAAGATGGCCAAGCAGGTTTTAATTTTCAGTCGATTCCCAAGCGCACTAATATATTCTCTATAGGCTGCAGCAGTAGAGCCGAAAATAGACTCAGAATTTGGTATGTGATGACTCAAGCGAGTCTGATATTGCTAAGGAGTTCCTTGGGGTGTTGTTGAGAGAACTTTATACATCATATCTCGGATGAAGTTACGTGAGAATATAGGATAAAACGAGCAATGATCGTCTGGTTATATAGAAAGGCAAAAGTATATACACTGTGATACTACTTATATTTTTTTTATCCAATAAAAAAATCAAAAGAATCGAAGAAAAAAATAAATAAATTAAATAATCAGAAGAATGAATTAATTAAAAATTAAATTAAATTATGAGGAATATTACAGTAATTAATAAAAACTTTTTTCTACACGAATAGAAATTAAATTAGATTTAATTTGAAAGTCTAAACTATATATGTAAAACTTTCACAAAATGTTTTTAAAAAATATTCAATCGTCTGTCGGACAATCGATCAATCAAAATCAGATTGTGATAAAAAATAAAAAAAATAAAAAAGTAGAAGGAATATTATGTTTGATTAATTTTTTTTACTAACACTACAGTGTTGTTGTGTATAGTTCATTGATCACTAAAGGAATGCATGAGGGATTTAATGAAAAATGATTTTTGTTCAATGGGTCAATGAAGGGATAAAGCATTCACACGCAGAATTATTAGGTTGTGACCTCAATAATTTTAAGTAATATATTGTCACTCAATGCCCAAATTTATTTAAATATTTAATTAATTTATGGAAAATTAATTTAAATTAAATATGAAAAATATTTTTGTTGTGTACATGAATTTATTATAGAATAATAAAATGTTTTATATTGAAAAATTACCCGTCCTGAAGTTTACAACGATGTCGATGAGAAATATTGTATCAGAAAGGCAGTTGAAGGCTATCCATCGAGTGCTCAGATCGTCATTGAAAAAACTTATGGCAACTGGTAAAATTATTAAATTTGCCACCAGTAACAGTAACATACAAAGGTCCCAATAGAATCTAAAACATTAAAAGCACAAAATAAATATTTAAAACATTTTTTTTTTTTTACTTTACTGAATTTTTTAAACAAAATCCTAAAACTTTATATTATAAAATTAATTTATTTTTATTATCTACATTGTTAAAATAAATTATTATACTATACATAATAAATATATGCAATAAAATACAATTAATATAATGAATAAATTCCATAATTTGACCGAAATATTAAAATAAATATAAATAAAGTAATCATTAAAAATTAAAAGTGCACAAAATATTAATAAATCAATCAAAAATACACTCGAATTATTTTTATAATAATTATTCAGCTTGGATTATTCTTCATAATTTTAAATTACACCTACATAATTATTCCAAAATTATAAATAAATACCAACTGTAATATAATATAAATGACTACGTAATTATTAATTTAATCGAACTATCAAATATTATAATAAAAATATCTAATAATATATTTCAAATTTAATTTGTTCAACATCAAGAATAAAAAAAAAATATTAACTAAAGTGTATAGTCGTGTAGTAGTTTGTAAAAATAAATTCAATATAACTTATATTGCGATTGCAGTGTGAATAGAAATCTTTCTGGAATTAATCGAGCGTATAGACGAGCGATAATTCTTAACGTGGCAATAAACGACGAATATTACTTTTGTATATTATACGTGAGCTTATTTATAGTGTACATATGTATGCATATATTAGTTAGGTATATTAAAAATTATATATTTATGCATTTCTATTGTAATAAAAAATAAAACACACTGTTATATTAAATAAAAATAAGGAATAGAAATTATAAAAAAATTTAAAATTAGAAAAATAAATTAATATATAAATAATTTTTGTTTATATGGTTTTATAATTTTTTATTCACATTGATAGTATTTATTGAACATTTTATATGTATATAAATGTATAGGTATGTGTTTGAGACAATGGGGTCGTGTTGTATAAAGGAGGATGCTGACATAATCGGAAGCACATTATATAGAATATATTATTATTACATACATGCAAGTCTACTTTATATGAACCCTAGTTTTTTAATGTCACAACATTTTTATATATGCATATATATGATCATCAATGATTCATGATGAATTTTTTAATTTAATTAATATTTATGATAAACTGCAGGTGATAAATAATAAACGATGAAATTTTTGATTTGTTTATTTTTTATTAAATTTCCATGACTTTTTTTTTTTTAAATATTGTTTCTGGATATTTGTATACAAAAATTGTGTGGAAATTATATTTATAAAAAATATGGAACAGAAAGTAAATGTGTTTGTTTTAATTTCGTTAACGAAAAGAAGTGAAAATAAAAAAATAAAATGTAGGTTACCATTTGTAAAAATCAAGTTGACCTTAAAATACACGATTTTACTTCAGCTCAAGGTCAAGTGAATATTAAGATAAATTGTGGAATGAATTGAAAATTTTTCAGAGAATATTAAATTCATTGAAATAAAAAATTTGTATAATTATAATTATTGACAATTAATTTAATATAAATATAAAATGAATAAAAAATTTATTGCATTATATAAATATTAAATATTTTATCAATATATATCAGAATATATTTATTAAAAATAAAAATTGTAAATTACATAAAAAATAAATATTATAAATATTTAATTTATCAATGTGAATAATTATTAAAAAATATTTATTGAATATTTAATTGTAATTTTTATGATTTCATGTACTCAGACATGGATAGAATATCATTGAGTTTACGATGACATTAAGAGATGAGCAATATATTTTAAATCATGAAATGTGTCCTTGAATTTTTTTTTTTTACATCAAAAATTTCGCAGTCAAATTTGTTCCATACATTATCAGCAACAGTGGTACATATATTGTCTGTATGTGTATGTACATGACGAGCGCAGGTCACGGACAATGCTCACTCAGTGGACTGAATATATACATATATAAGCGGCACGAGAATAGAGACGAATTAATTAATTGAGTCATCCCCCTTAATTGCAGCCCCACTCTTGAGTTCATCAGATCTCGCGGCACGTGACAAATGTCGCTAATTGACATTAAGAAAACGACAATGATACCCATCTTATCTTTCATCTACTCAAAAATATTATTTAACTATTATAATACTTTGCATTAAAAATTTTTTTAATGATTTCTCGTCATTACAACACATGAATATAAATTATCAGACTGTCTGTATCCTTAAACTCGCATTGAATTTTAATTCCTATTCATTCAGTTACAAAATTATTCTAAAACAACAAAATAATCCATCACAAAATACAAAAAAAATAATGAAAAAAAATTGTAATGAAATTAAATAATTTTATTATATTAAATATTCGAAGTAATTGTATTAATTTATTTATATTCAGAGTTAATATGCAATATTTATTTACTAATTTTCCATCTACAAAATTTTTTTTTCATCAAATAATTTTCTAAATTAATTTATTAAATCTTAAAAAAAGAAAAATTCAAATAAAATTCAATAATTTTATTAAATTAAATATTCAAAGTAACTGTATTAATTAATTAATTAATTAATATTTATAGTTAATATACAATATTTATTTACTAATTCTTCATTTACAAAATTTTTTTTCATCAAATAATTCTCTAAATTAATTTATTAAATCTTAAAAAAAAAAATTCAAATAAAATTAAATAATTTTTTTTAATTAAATATTCAAAGTAACTGTATTAATTAATTAATTAATATTTATAGTTAATATACAATATTTATTTACTAATTCTTCATCTACAAAATTTTTTTTTCATCAAATAATTCTCCAAATTAATTTATTAAATCTTCAAAAAAAAAAAGTTCAAATAAAATTCAATAATTTTATTAAATTAAATATTCAAAGTAACTGTATTAATTAATTAATCAATATTTATAGTTAATATGCAATATTTATTTACTAATTTTCCATCTACAAAATTTTTTTTCCATCAAATAATTCTCTGAATTAATTTATTAAATCTTAAAAAAAGAAAAATTCAAATAAAATTAAATAATTTTATTAAATTAAAATATTCAAAGTAACTGCATTAATTAATTAATCAATTAATTAATTGATATTCAGAGTTAATATACAATATTTATTTACTTAATTCAACAATAAAAAAAAACTTTATTCAATCTAAGACACCGATAAAATATTTATTTACTAATTCTCAATCAACAAAAAATTTTTTTCCATCAAATAATTTCCTAAATTAATTAATAAAATCATCAAATATTGATACAAACTTCCACGTTTAAAAACATTTCAATAATATCTTCATCGTCAATATTATAACCACTGCATTATCAAGAATAAATCAATATTAAATTTCCAATAAAAACCCCCAATCAATCTTGAATATAATAATGAAATATATTTTTTTTCACACTGTTTGATATTATTTTTTTCTACGAGCTAAACTTGGGCCCTCAATATAATCATAACGACACTGTCCCCTTCATTATATATACATATAAATACATGTATATATGTACATAAATATACATACAATACTCAATACATATAAATTCAACGATAACATATATAAATGACGCTCTAACGTTCGAATGTATGCACTCAATTCATTTATGTTACTACACTTGACACATACATGAACATTATATCACTTAAATGTATGTAAGCCGGTGATATATATTGAAGGAACAACTGTGAGCACTGTAATATTCGTATGCCTAACTAAACTAATACAAGGACATACACGGAAATCAACGGGAAATATTAAATATAATAATATATAATAATATTTTCAATTACGACCTTCATAAATCTATAATTACTTCTATAAATGGATAAAATTAAATCAATTGATTATTTGAAACTTTCTCAAACCCCTGCTTTTATACAGAAGCAAATAGATTTGATGTAAAATTAAATTGCAAAAATAGTTTTCAACTGAAATAAATTATTTTTGTTTATTTACTAAGGGACAATAATTTATTTATATAATAGTTTGAATATTATTGTATGAATAAATGGTTTATGTACTCGCCATCAAATATTTAGTATCACATAGCCTACTCATATTTATTGAATACGATATATTTGTTCATTGTCTGTGTGTAGATATATATAGATGAATATAAACGTGAACGAACGTGTTTTACAGCAATTGATTCACTATGGAGATCGAGGCCAAGTTTGAATTTCAAACATTGTTACAGCATAAATATTTCACTGTTTCATACAACATATTGTATATATATACATGTGTGTATTGTTACAGCGTCATTTATCATGTTTGAAATGTTGTAAATGTATCGGTGGAAGAGTTTACTAGAAAGTTATTGTAATAAAAATTTGAAAGAAAAAAAAAATTTTTTTATTTAAAAAATATTTTTTTATTTTTCATTTGTATTTTTTTATTTATTTATTTTTTTTTTTCGTGTGTTTGATAAGATAATTTTGCTGTAGAATATTAAGAATTGTGTTTGTTGACAGTGATATTTACTTTGTGAAATATGAAAATTAGTTTGAGCGTAAAAATAATATGCAAAAATCGATATTGATTTATGGCAGTATTTATTTAATGCGCATTAATTAAATGTTCTTCTGATTCATAAACGGATCACATAAATGGGTAATTCCCAATGAATGACAGTGTATAATACACAGATATACAATAAAAAAAAATGTGTATAGATTTATGATAATTTGTTACAATTTGATATAATATAATATATTTGTGCGGTTAGTTAAATGCAATTCAATGCAAAATCAGTTTCAAGTATGTTGTGGACTTGAATTTTGTACACGTCATACGTCAAGTGTCTTGTATATGTATATTTCTATTCTAAAATACGATGTGTAATAATCATGCACTTAATAAAACGTATACGCAATTAAACAAGTTTTAAAAAAAAAAAAAATACTTTGAAAGACAAAGAATGAAAATGATAAACACAATTATAATTAATTCCACAAATGTGCTGAATAAATTGCCACATATATTCAATAACAAGTATGTTTATATATTTCTAAACATAAATAAACATTAAAATTCCTTTTCAATAAACAATTATTAATTTAACGGATGTTAAAGTGATAATGAAAAATGCGAATATGATAAAAATTTTTCACAACGAGAATTAATTATTAATTACAATAAAATAAATGGATATATTATTTGTATTGGTATGTCAATGGGACATGGGTATTGCAGTTAATGTTAAGGAAAAATAATATTATTTATTGTTATTTATTTTATTGTAATTATAAATGGGAATACCAAGAGTTTGTTATTAAATACCTTTGAATAATTCATCATCTGTGTTTTTTTATTTTTTATTAATTTTAAATTTGTATATGATATTATTGTATTATTATGATACAAAGATTTATATCCAATGAGATTAATCAAAGTTGCGTGTGTAATTGAGAGCCGATAAGTTTAAAAGCGTGCCTCGAAACAATTGCTTGATGCAGTTGAAAGTGATTGGAGCGTTGAGTGTATAGGCAAAGTTCATCAGACAATTGTTGGAGAAAATTAAAGCACATACGTCTGATTTGATGGTCGACCCATTTACACGAAAGAGTATGATTGTATTTAAGGCCAAATATCGGGAGCAGAGTTGTATCGAGAGAATTTTATTTCAAGAATTAAATGAAAAATAATAAAACTGCTTTAAAAAATTAAAAGTTTTTAAACTGAAATAAAAAATAACAAAATTTATTTTCTGTATAATTAAATGAATTTATTCTATTGATTATTCAGAAGATAGCACGAAATATAATCAACATTTTAAATGAATATATATTAAATATTTATTAACTTGATTTATATTAAATTAAATAAATTAAAAATTCAATTGTAAAAATTTTAATATATTAATCTCGTAATTTAATTATTTATAAAATTCTGGTTCTCTGTGTTCATTATAATAATAATCAGTAATTTATTTATTAGATGTGAAATATATTATACTAAAAATTTATTTATGTAAAAAAATATAATAATAAATATTAATTTATATTTTAAAATCGCGAAAAGTTTGAAAATAAAATAATTAACAATAGAAATATTTCTCAACAAGATCTTTAATTCCAATTACAACTGATTAAAACTTTGCGTCGTTGATGAACAAGGAATTAATATCACTAATAATTGAAATAAAAAAAAATAATATAAATATAAATATACATACGTATACATACATTATAAAATTGAGTGCTTTTATTTTATGTATCTACATATAAAGCTACTAGTAATACTTTAATCGACCTTTGCTAGATTAATGATATCGCGTCGACATAAATTGCGGGGATCACCCTGCTCTCCCGCTCATTGAATATACCGTGTCATTAGGCGGTTTAAAAATTTAAACAATGTGTTATTACCAGCCTAATAAACAATATAAAAATACCATCGTTACATCATCACGAAAAAAAAATAAATAAATAAAAAAATTCTCTAAATAAATACTTATCAATATCTTTTATTTATTTATTTATTTATTTAACTCATAATTAATAGGTGTAATTTATATTTTTTTTTAACAATTGTAATTGTATTAATTAATTTATATTCAGAGTTAATATGCAATATTTATTTACTAATTTTCTATCTACAAAATTTTTTTTCCATCAAATAATTCTCTAAATTGATTTATTAAATCTTAAAAAAAGAAAAATTCAAATAAAATTCAATAATTTTATTAAATTAAATATTCAAAGTAACTGTATTAATTAATTAATTGATATTTATAGTTAATGTACAATATTTATTTACTAATTCTCCATCTACAAAATTTTTTTTCCATCAAATAATTTTCTAAATTAATTTAATAAATTTTCAAAAAAAAAAAAAAAATTCAAATAAAATTAAATAATTTTATTAAATTAAATATTCAAAATAACTGCATTAATTAATTAATTAATTAATTGATATTCAGAGTCAATATACAATATTTATTTACTTAATTCCACAATAAAAAAAAACTTTATTCAATCTAAGACACCGATAAAATATTTATTTACTAATTCTCAATCAACAAAAAATTTTTTTCCATCAAATAATTTCCTAAATTAATTAATAAAATCATCAAATAATCATACAATATCAATTTTTATTTATTTATTTATTTATTTATGTAACTCATAATTAATAGATGTAATTTATATTTTTTTTACAAAGCTTTTTACCTTGCACGTCGTCTGCAGAGCAATTATAAAATTCTAAACTTGCAGAATAAAGAGGAACAAAACTTGCAAAGCAAATTACAATGCAACCAAAAAATAATAATAATGATAACAATAAATAATAAAAAAAAAAGTAACGAATGAAGGTCGAGATGGTAGTTGTCGAGGTAAGATAAAAGCTTCACACACCACTAATCGTCTTTTTTTTTTTCTTCTTACTCTCATATACATACATGCAATTTTTTTTTTTTTTTTTT
>JAQQBS010001424.1:3637694-3647968 GCA_030347275.1 Microctonus aethiopoides
AAAATAGTAAAAAACAATCTTCAGGTCCCTTTATATTACAATAGAAAAAGTGTTAGCGGAGAGAAACGAAATTATCCAGCGGCAGATTGGAGAAAAAAAAATAAAAAACCTGCCTTGAATAATACAGCTCAGACATAAAGATTTAAAACGTCTTACCCATCCTCTCGCACTTTTAATGCTCAAACACTTTTGGATTATGTACAAGCAGTGGTGTTAGAGGAGGCAATATTCATATATCAAAAATATATCCGTGAAAAATAGTATATATAAAGAAACATTATCAAATATATATCCTCGAAAAAAAAAAATGATATAAATATAAAACTAAATTTTTATTTTTCAATTTATATTTTATTTTCTCTTAATATTATTGTAATAAAATATGTTTGAGATATATTTTTGAGAGCAGAAGTGGATTTTAAGAAGCAAATATTTTTTTACTTGAATATTTAGCCAAAAAAAAAAATTTTTAAAAAAATTTTTTTTTATATATAAAAAATTTATTTTCTTTATGAATATATAAATTTTTGTTTATTGTGGATTTAACAATGACAAGTGGATTAAACAAACATAAATACTGGTAAATAATACACAAGAGATGACAATGAGTAATTGAAAAAAGTTGAAATAATAACAGACAATTGTTTGATATAAATTTAAGATAGACAAAATTTAGTATTCGAATAATGTCATTAATAATTTGAAGGGATTCTACACATGATTTCATGCTGCTGCACTTACATGAAAGAGGACGCTGCATTTTGAATACCATATGACTATAATCAAGGCTGCCAACATCTCTACAAAAGCATGAGCAATATAATAATTTATCCACGTGATTTCTCGTGTCTTGTCTCTTTCTATGCCACCCTTTGCTTTGTAATATCAAAGCAAAGAGCAAAGCTCTGTAGAATACGAAATTTGCATCAACATTAAGCATGCAACAGACATATTCATCGATCGATTAATCATTAAAATTCAAAATTCTCATCAGCAGCAGCAGTAAAAAAAAAAATATATTCAAATACTATTAAAAAAATTCACAATTAATTTTATTTAAAGCAAAAATAATTTTAGCATCTCAAAACTTTTGTATACATAATTAATTATGATGAATTATAATAAACAAATGATAAATTAAAAATCAGTCACTTGTATATTTATATATTTTATTAATAATACTGACGATAGTTGACATAAACATTTAAATTAATAGTATTTAAGTTGCACAACGATTTGCAGAAATGAAGTGACGAGGCCAAGCATGTCGAGTAATACGTACGTTAATTGACCCAACAAAATGAGTGCAAAGCGTGCACACACAAGATATAATAATATTGTTCTCGATTCACAGAACGGAAGATGCACAAAAAAAAAATATTTTACAATGAAGTTTTCTCTAATTTTCCCTGATTTTATTATGTTTAATATCAAAAAAATATTTTTTTTTTTAATGCACACACGAAGAATATAAATATAATATTCTTGATAATAATTGAATAATAATTGTGTGTTGCTTCGTTAATTTATAATAAATTCTATGAAATCACAGTAAATAAATTACTGATGAAATAAAAAAAATTAATTGTATAATTTTATTATTAATAAAAATAATAGACAAATGGAATTATATAATTTTGAATTATTTCAATTAATTTACAAAATAATTTCATAGTTATTATAACAATATAGATTTGTGTATGTGTATTTTGTGTATCTATGTAAGAGTTTTCTGGTATTAGGTGTGTGATTGTATAATAGTCTTTTGCTTTTAATGGGGTTACTATAACGCGAGATAAGACTTTTGTAAATGACGCGATGTAAGGATGCGCTTAGTTATTATATTGTTTCAGTAATTTCATTTATTTTTATAATTCACAAGGTTGCAGGAAGGCAAAATTTGTGCTGGATTACCGACGACAGTATAATTAGTAAAGACTTTAATTTTAAAACGGACGCGCTAGACAATTTTGTTCAATTGGGTGAGAGATGTACATTGGAATTTTCAAATTGTACTTGAACAATTGTGCGATACTAGATGTAATTATTTTAAGTAAAGGAAGATGAATGTTTGTAGAAAATAACGACAGTTGATATTTTTTAATCAAGTAAAATATATAAAATTTAAAAAATACTATTATCTATAAAATCGATAACAAAAAAATGAAATGAAAATTTTATTGGTATGAAAATATGTTATTTCATTAATTAAGTTGGATGGTTAACATATTTGTTGAACTCACCGAAAACTGGAGCAAGGATGGATGACCCAGTGACCTGCAGCTTTCTGTCTGATCCGTTCTTTCATGAGTGCTTTTTTGCTGCCGAAGAGTTTCATCGCCAGTTTGTTGTCGGTTGGCTGAAAAAGCGCCTGCAGTTGATTCTTAAGAAAGCTTTGTTTGACCTCTTGTCCTGGCAGGCCTGGGCCCAATTCCTCTTTTGGTGTTCCATAAAGAGAAACATCGTCCACACCGAAGTGAACCTTACCACTTCCCTTGTAATTCATTTCGTTGCCTGTGGACAATTTAGTTAATATTCAATTTTAGTTAAATTTCAATTAATATATATTATATTTCACAGGAAATTGCTAGTTCCCTATCTCAGGTAGTAATGTGACGTCAATTGTCGCCATTCAAATCGAAAAATCTACCTCAATTTACCTATACCTAAAATTCCAGGTATTAAATTTTCCCTAGAAAATTCTATTGAATTATTTCTATAAATAAAATTCATAAATTATATTTTAAATTATTATTATTTTCCTTTCACTTAATCAACTATGACAATGTAATTAAACAAACTAAATATTTTATTGTAATCCAAGGATAATAACACACGTATATAGTTACTAATATTTTACATGTAAATATAAATAAAGTTGTGTGTACATTCTGAATCAGGAAAAAATCTTGCCACAATGACGTGATTAAAGCAGTTCAAGGTTTCATATATTATCATTGCAGTCATTTTTATCTCAATTTTTTTTCAACAAAGAAATTAACAAATATTACTCTCATACATATATACATATACCATATGTATACATATGTATATAAGTAACGAAAGTGCTCCAATTATTAATTGGAGTCGAATAATTTTTTAATGTAAGCTGTGTCGAAAAAAAAAAATTAGCACAGTATATATAAAATAATGAAAAAAAAAAAAATTATATACACACATTAAAAATAAAAATAAAAATAAAAAATAATAATAATAATAATAATAATAATAATAATAATAATAATAATAATAATAATAATAAATTAATAAAAATAATGAAAATGAAAAATATTCGCACGAATGAAAAAAAAATTTTGTTATGTTAAATATACTTGTAAAAATCTCTATCTATAACAATAAATATGTCGTGTGAATAAATTAATTGTTTAAACATTCAAATCGCTCACCAAGAGTAAATTATTACAAAAAAAAAAAAAAAAAAAAATTTGTCACCCCTGGAATTTTTTTATATTTTTTTATATTCAATTAATTCATTCGAATTGATTAATTATTAACAATATATTGATGATATTGCATCAACAATAAATCAAATTTTCTTCATCAATATCAAATTAAAAATATAAAAATGAAATAATTAAATTAATTTTTTATAATCGAAATATAAAATTGAAAATAAAAATAAAAAATAAATACTCACCGGTGTCGTTAAGAAAATCAGTAATGAGTAATGTCTCGTCGTCTATCGCAGTGACGAGGCTATCAGTACAAGTATTAGTATTTTCAATGCTGATTTTAATACTGTCATCCTTATTTAATCGCGGATGATTATTCGACGATATATTATTTGGAGCATAACAACTGTTGTTATTGTTACTGTGGTGATGACTAAGGTGTTGATGAGGTGAACGGACGGACTCTGTACTGCTGGTATGCAGGCTAACCCCTGTGGTGGCCCTCCCGTTCACAAGACGAAGACTTGGAGCTCGTCTGCCACCACCAGATGAGGGACGTCCACCGGTACCACCTCCTTCGCCCTCCCTGAAATCATCAATCAATATTCAACATTGATATATTAATTGTTAATTCATTTATTTCAATATTTTCTAAATATGTTTTCATACCTCGTTGAATAATAAATTAATTAATAAATCACAAATATATTATTATAATTTGCTCATTGATATACTTGTTTGTTCATGCGATCAAGTATATACTTGAATTTTTGTTGCATAACTCAATGTAAAATTTATGAAAAATATAAAAAAAAAAATTTGCGTGTGCCAATAATATTTTTTATTGCCTCTTACAGGATTGTATTTAACTGTTATAGGTATACATAACATATACACAATTGGAATGTGCAACAATGCACAATCCTGAGCTCTTTGTAAATATAAATATCTATTTTTTTTTTCATGATTTTAATTTTTTTTGTTTTGTCAAAATAAATTTTTTTTTTTTTTTTAAGATAATTGAAAATTATTGTATGATGATAAATTATTTTATTTAGTCATCTCTGTGACAATATATATTCATCAAAAGTCGTGTAATATTTATTATTAACGATTTATAAAAATTAAAAAATATAAACTTGAATTATTTTCATCGTTATAATTTATAAAAAAATTTAATAAGAATTTTTTTAACTAAAAATAATTAAATACGTGCTTTGACCCTAAATGTCAGGGAGATCATGTCTTATCCGAGTTCAATGTTTTGTGTATCGTGTATCGAGTTTCAAAATTTTTATAATTTATATACAGTATAAAAATATGTATGTAATTCCTCCCTCGATTTTCAACTTTGATATAATATAATATTTTACATAAAAAAATAAACAGTGGGTATTATGTAAAATAAATATTCTAATAAACAAGATGTAGAGATAAAAATCCTCGAAATATAGGGAATTATATTGGGAATCAATAAATAAGAGAGAAATTAACTGGGAAAATAAAATCCAGAGTAAGGGAATATGAGGAAATATCATGATAGGTTTAACATTTTGAAATAGATACCCAACGGAAACTCCCACGGGCACTCATGTATCTTAACTCAGAGAGCATATATGATCTGATACATCTGTATAGGTAAATATTCAGTCTTAACATCGACCACGAATATCTATTTTGAGACCTGCACACCATATATATTGTTCACGCCATATGTTTCAGTAATTCTTTTTATTTTATTTTTCACTTAATCTTCATCGAGAATAAATTTCAAAAGAACTCACAATGCGGGTAAATATTTCTTCAGTATTATTATTATTATTTATTTACTATATATTTAACTTTGTAGAATTAATGAAATTAATAAAGAAGATAAATTTAATTAACCGATAAATAAATAATTGTCTATAATAAAAATTATTGAACGTAAGAAAATAAAATTTATTTCAACTTTCATGACAAATAATAATTTGTTTTTTTTTTTTTATTTATCATCAAATTCACTACAAAACTATCGAAATATTTATACGATACATGTAAATAAAATATAAATATTTATTGAAGATAGAATAAAAAATATCTCTGCAATATTTTTTTTTTTTTGAGTTAAATCGAAAATTTTTTATGGATAAAAAATGTAGAAAAAAATATCCAGATTTTTTTTTTTATATTTTTACAAAGTTATTTCTATCAATCATAATTGGAATTTTTATATACCTGAGCGATGGCATCGCGGTATATAAGAACTACAAGAACTTGGTAAAGAATAATAAACTATACACATATAAAATAATAATTTATTATGATGACACACAAACCTGATTGCAATTTATTCAAGTGCATGTATACGAATTCATTCAATCAAAAGACATCCAAGAAATAAATTAAATATTACTCCATGTACCAATAATATACACTCGGGTATGTATGAATACATTAATTATAAATATAATTATATACAAATATACTCAAAAAATTCCATCAGTTTCGTATGAAGAATAAATAAATAATTATATTATAACTCCCATCGAAACAATGTTTGCTTATTCAATCATTAATTATTACTGTCAATTGAAAATTGATTTTAAATTTTCGATATGAAAAAAAAAAAAAAAAAAAAAAAATTTTTTTTCTTTTTTTTTTTCTTCTCCATTTATTTCAATTTTATTTACACAACCTACCGGGATTTATTTTATTCCACAGCCTTTCTGTTATTATATTTCTTCATCCAATAGAAGGCATCAACAGACACTCAAAAATTCAACTGTAACTATTTATTCTAAAATCACTTTGTGTATAAATAAATTAAATTTTTTCTCTTTAATATATATTTCTTTTTTTCACAAATAAATTCCCCACTTATTATCGTATATTTACATCAACTTTCACTTTTGGTTTATTATAGTGTCGACAAATTTTGATAATAGGTCACACGAATTTTAATTCAGTCATTCGATTTATACACTGTACATACGTGCGCCACATTGATAATAAAATGAAAAATAAAATAACTAGTATCGATAATGGGGTATTGCTTCATCACAATTCGATGATATTAAATCACAAGTAATTCTTCAACTACAATGGCTTGATAATTGCTTCGAGTAATGTTGATTGGTTTTGCTGTCATAAAAAAAAAAAATACATACATTTCTAACACGATGTAAAATGAAATGAAAAAATTAAATGAATAAATTTTTAAATGACAATCAAAACTATAATGAAGGATAAACAATTATAGCTAACATATATTTTTTTTTATTTTTATGCGTATATCGCGATGAATCTGAATTGGTTAAAATGATAAAAATAAAAAAAAGTCAATGATTGTTATTTATGACAGATATTATAAATGCGGCGTGCTATAAACCATCAATTCGCTTGATACAAAATACCCGGCGTATTTATTCTCTCTACAATTGCTTAACTAAATCAATTTGCCTTGTTCTCATCTTTCCTTTAATATATTCACTCATCATAACTGTTAAGATATTTGTAGTAAAACAAAAATATATTCCATTTGTATAAATTATTATTTAAATATCTCGAAAATAAATTATAATAATTTCTCGTACCTCTCTAATTTCACACAATTAAAAACAATTTATATTCCCCTAAAAATATTATCAAATATACAATTTACAGTAAAATATCTACAATATTTTACATATCCAAAAATATTCCTCAAAACTTTTATCTCCAGCACTTTAAAAAAATTACTCAATCACATATAAAATTAAAATCACTTTTTTTTTTTTAATTAAATATATTATAATTAATATATTTATTATTATTTGTTTATTGTCAATTATTTTACACAAAACGCGGTGATTAAAAATATAATTTCACACGAATTGAATAATTAATTTATGTTGATATTGAATAATTTTGATTGATGAATATTTATTTATTTTTATTTTTTATTTTTTTTTTTTATTAATTTATTTTTGGAAAGCAGAAAAAACGTGGTGGAGAACGCTCGAATCTTTGCCGAGTCGACACGTGCGATTCATTGACTGACTGACTCACTCACAATTCACTAACAGCACAACCAGAGAGTTTCTTTGGCAGAGAACCTCCACTCGCTGGTTGCCTGGCCCGCAGGACAGCAACGACCAACATCGATGGAAGTGATGGAACAGAATGGAGAGGAGAGGGCTCTCGCACACTCTACAAAGTACAAATGCAAGGTGAGAGAAGTGACGCGCACTTTCTTGGCGGGAGATAATGCACCCCTCAACCCCTGAATGTAAATCATCTACTGGTTTTTTTTTAAAAAAAAAAACTGGCGTTTTGTAAATTTTTTTTTTTTAATAAAAAAAATTTTGTCATATTTTATTTTATTTTCTTGGATCAATGATGAATTTTTGCGGTGGTATATTCTAGTGCTGAATATAATTTTGAATTTAAATGTCAAATTGAAATATATATTATACGTAAACGAGATCTAAACGTTTTATATTTTTTATTTCGAATTTTTGAAAAGAATTAATTTATGGGTTTGAATTAATATTTATTTATTTATTTATTTATTTGATGCTATACGAATTTTTTTGAATATTATTTTTAATAAATTAGAGACAGTTTATATAAAAAATTTATCATGTGAAGCAATTGAAATCCGGAATTAATTAAATTAAAAATAAAAGTTTAAATTTTCCAAAATAATTTTTAT
Organism: Microctonus aethiopoides; assembly: GCA_030347275.1. Classification (NCBI taxonomy): domain Eukaryota; kingdom Metazoa; phylum Arthropoda; class Insecta; order Hymenoptera; family Braconidae; genus Microctonus; species Microctonus aethiopoides. The sequence goes on from JAQQBS010001424.1 coordinate 3,645,783, forward strand.
AAAAATTCAAATCAATAATTTAAAATATAAATAAAAATATTCCATTTGATATTCGGTAAATTTTGAGTTGAAACAATTTTATACAATTATAAAAAAAAAATTATTAATAAATAATATACTAAATTTATTTGATATTATTACAAATAATTTATTTTACAATTTAATAACGCGTTTTTAATTGATCACGTACTCCAAATGGAACTATAATAATTTATAATTAAAATTGCGTAGGTATATTTATAAAATACTACTTGAATATAAAATAAATTGATGAGCGAGACATTTTAATGTTGTGACGATTATAAAAATCATTTTGCCACAAGTATTTTTAATGAGCAAAATGAATTTGCTACAAAAACATTTTCATCTAAATCGCAAATGCAAATTTACATATTAGTTGCTTGTTGCTATCTCCCTCTTTCTATACATATACCTACTTGTGTATTTATGTTTTATACTACATGTACATACAAAAGTGTATATACGAGTGTTGAATGTATTACATATGTCTCTCTGGCATTCCTAAATTACTTGTGGACATGGTTTAACTTATAGTCTTGGTTTCCTTTTAATCCGGACTAACAATAAATTTAACTCTGACAACATTCATTGTAATGTCTTATAAACTATATAAAAGCCCAATTTTGGTAGCGAGATCGCTCAACATTTCAAAATTATTTCCATAAATAATTTGCACGTGAAAATAAAAGAAAAAAAAACACAAAGTATTAATTTAATTTTTTTCTAAAGATAATTTATAATAAAAATTAATAATTATTACTGTCGAATTATTTATTTAAAAATTCAAACATTACCCGCAGATATTTGTGTTATTTACCATATCGAAATATGATAAAATAGGAAAAAACAATAATTATTACAGTGTTGCGAATTATTATTACAGATGGCGATAAATGCAATGAAAATTTCTATTTTATCGACTTGAATAATTTTTGAATGTTATTCTATAAATTTTTATATAATAGTAGATATTAAAAATTGATTTTGTCACGAAAAATTAACATAGGTACACAAAAATTTATTAACATCAAAGTAAAAAAATAGCACACAAAGATTTTTTTATAGCTGATAAAAATAAAATTTAATTTAAATAATAAATTTTGTAGAGTGCAAAAATCAACGAAAAAAAAAAATTAAAAATTGGAATACACCCACACATATGACACAGAATATTATGAATCAAAGAGTTTGGCATACAGAGGCAAAGCAATGTGGCATAATTATTAAACCTACTCACTCATATGCCTATGAAATCTGGTGATCTAGTCTAATATCGATTAGACAGATGTCTGCTCTAAATCTGTATATATTCGCATCGTGTATTCGCTTAGATGTGGGTTAACATGTGAGCTTGCAGTATGTAGGTCATATAGACTATCTATCCGCATTGTTTTCTATTTTTTATTTTTTTTTTTTTTTTACTTTCATTCTTGTTCCCTCTCTTGCAATATTAATTTTCCTACCAAAAGTAAATTATAAAAAAGAAGAGAAAAAATAATAAATAAATTAATAGTTGAATATATAACCGATAGTTTAATTTCTGATTAATTGAAATATATATTTCAAATTTTAATACACAATAAATAATAATAAATAAATAAATAAATAAATAAATAAATGAATATTTAACTGATAGTTTAATTTCTAAATAATTAAAATTTATATTTCAAATTTTAATATGTAATAAATAATAATAAATAAAGAAATAAATAAATAAATAAACGATAGTTTAATTTTTGATTAATAAAAATATACATTTCAAATTTTAATACACAATAAATAATAATAAATAAATAAATAAATAAATAAATAAATGAATATTTAACTGATAGTTTAATTTCTAAATAATTAAAATTTATATTTCAAATTTTAATACACAATAAATAATAATAAATAAATAGATAAATGATAAATGAAGAAATAAATAAATAAACAAATAACCGATAGTTTAATTTCTAATTGATTGAAATATATATTTGAAATTTTAATACACAATAAATAATAATAAATAAATAGATAAATGATAAAATGATAAATGAATAAATAAATGAATAAATAAACAAATAACCGATAGTTTTATTTTTAAATAATTAAAATATATATTTCAAATTTTAATACACAATAAATAATAATAAATAAATAGATAAATGACAAAATGATAAATG
>JAQQBS010001424.1:3648068-3708048 GCA_030347275.1 Microctonus aethiopoides
ATACCGATAGTTTAATTTCTAATTAATTAAAATATATATTTCAAATTTTAATACACAATAAATAATAATAAATAAATAAATAAATAAATAAATATAAAACAGATAGTTGATAGATAGTTGATAATTTTTAATTAATTAAAATATATATTTCAAAATATTTACAACTTCATGCTCTGTCCAACAGTTCAACTGACCTCCTTAATTCCTTGACTTACTTTTATAATTTTTTATTTAATTTTCCAATTTTTCTATAATACCATAATTTTTATATTTTTCCTCAACTAAATTCCATATATAAAAAATTTAAAAAAAATCTGTACAAGTAAAAAAAATACCTACAATAATTAACAACAATCTTTTCTTCCTCATTAAAAATATTTTCAATATCTTTATAAGAAGAAAAAAAAATCCGTCTCATATTTGTAATAAACTTTACGTGACGAGGTTTACTAATTTGTTCAAGGGTAAGGTCACGCAATGAGACGGAATATACATTTACGTAGCACTTAGTTTTATACATGTATGTATTTCTATTTATTATGTACTTGTATATACAACGTACTACATATTTTTATTTGGTCTTGACAAAGGTGACGCGACACGCGCGGGTGAGTCTAATTTTTTCCCTCGACTTTTCTTTCCTCTGCAATTGTGTCACTTTCATATACGATATACGTGCACATTTATATTCATATAAACATATTTTTTTTCTTTTTTTTTTTTCAGTTATTACTCCCTAAGAATTACAGTCGGCACTCGAAGTATTTCAATGTTAATGCGTGCGCTCTGATTGTAATAACACATGCGACAAACTGTTCACAATCTTTATCAAGCCATCAACAAATGTCCTTCACATTTATATTTATCCAGGTATTTTGTATAATTTTTTAGTCATTGTGCTTTATTCGTAAAATTTTTTCTTCTTACTCAATAATAAATCTAATAAAAAAATTATTGTTTCTCATTTTATATTTATATTAATTCAAAAAAATGTCAATCAATATTTTATTTATATCTCAAGATATTTAACTTCTAATCATCGATCAACTAGTGTTAAATAAAAATTATTTAAAGTCATTTCTCAAATATTTAAATGAAAAAAAAAAAAAATTATTGTGTTTTAGAAAAATTTTTTTTCTATTTTTTAAATATACTAAATTTATTTTTGATAATCGCTTTGATATTTTCTATGATTGCAGGAGCTTGAATATGTTTAACATAATGTGTGAGTTGAGAATAAAAAATTTTTTGCATCGGGACGTGATCGCAATTCGTCAATTGAAAATTGGAAAAATCGTTTGAAGAAAAAGTTAAGATAAACGCTTTAACAGTTAGATAAGGCACTCGAACATTTTTACCTATAGGTATGTATATATATCCTTGTGGTACATACACACATATGTATGTATTACATGTAGAAAGAGGGGCGTCGGAAAGGAGATGGTTAAGGGAGTAGGGAAAGTGAGATCAATACTGAGCAAAAGCGTGTTACGGTCGTGAACTTCGTTCGAACAATTGCGAACCAATGGAAAATTATATTTTTCAAGCACCGGCACTTGAATTAGAAAAACAAAACGATTTTCTATTTTTATCAACACATAAACCCACGAAGAAATAATATATAATACTAAATATAAATAAAAAAAATAAATAAATAAATAAAACAAGAAAAATAAATGTAAGAAAAATTGTACTTTGAAAAATTTTATGAAAATTCATTTCATTATTTCCATGTGATTATTTGAGATGCTGTATATAAATATATTTATATGTATATTCAAAACACAGTTGCAGAACAAATGGAAAGCAAAATAATTCTCCATCCAAACGCATGAATAATTTAAATAATTTTTATGCAACACAGCAAAGCAATTACAAAACAATATAAAATAAAATTATGACGAAATAAATTTGTGGTTGACATTAACATTAAAAAACATCAGCTGGAATATAAATATTTTATTTAAAAATACAGTTATTATTTTTATTCATTAATTCTTTTTTTTTTTTTTTCATTTATATTTAATTTATTCATCAATTTATAAAATTTTTTTATCTTTATTCATCTTCAAGGCATTGAATAAAAATAAAACACTTAAAGCACACACATTGCATCTTATTTATATTATTTATAGCAGCGTAATTAATATATAATGCTTGTTTGTGACAAGCTAGCGTGAATTAATTGCAACCAAATTCGAATAAACATACATATTATAAGTGTGAAACATTGCCCTGTATCCATTTGCTCTTTAAAAATTGCAGAATATCAAATTGTAATTGCATACATGAGAGGGTTGTTTTCCTGATTGCTTGGTGGTTGATGAGAGTTGACTGATCGTCTTGGTCGCCATATGGCTAATCTGGCAAATCCGTATTTGGTCATCCTTCAATCAATGTTGATGCTCGATCCTTTTGTGATTATTCCGCAAAACTTTTCAATATATTTCCTCCGATTAATTTTCATTTACATTCATTAGATATTAATATTCAATCGATTTCTTCAACTTTATATTACATCAAATGTCCTACTTAATCCTCCATTGTCTATAGACTTTATATTACAATTCAAATCGTCTTGTTTAATTTGTTTTTCAAATTACAGTTTATATCCAATAATTATTTTTATTCTTCCATTTTATTTTTTTATCCTCTAAATAATTTTATGTACATATATACATAATTTTTTTTGTATATATCAATGTATTTGTGGATATAATATAAAATATTGAAGCTTGATTTATTCATCAGTAACAAAGTGCGTAGCAAAAATATTTAATTCATCAACAATTTTTTATTTTTTTTTTTTCAATATTTATTTGTAATTAATACCATAGTCTATTATTTAAATTATTATTTATATCATAATTGCTATGGAAATTTTATTTTTTAAGCACTAAATATTGTTCAACAATTTTTCTATTAATTTATTAAGCTTTAAAATATTTAAAGATAATAAAAATAGTACATGATAAAACACAGCCAATAATAATGAATAATATTTTTATGTTTAATTATTTACTCAACAATTTTTTGGTTATATATAATTTTTTTTTTTTTTTTTAATATTTAGTAGGTATATATTCACAGCGATATATTTCAAAAAAAAATTTTCAAATCAGTCTCAAAGTATTTTTTTTTTTAGAACACGCTAAAATATTATATAATTTATATAATATTATTATGTGGGTGCCGGCAGCGAATAGCACTCACTTATTCGCGGGATATATCCATAATATATAGCATAACTTTGCAAACAATACTGGTAACTCGGCCTCCAAGACATTATTAGCTGAGTTTGCGCAGTTATCAAAATGCTGTTTAAGGATTTATCAATTGGCCCAATATTACAACTTGTATCGTTTTTATTTAGCTCAATTTAGAATGAATTTAAATTATTGATGAAGCTTTTTGTATTAATAAATATAGCTTGGACGGCTTGTCACTTTCATTTTATAATTAACAAACGACTGATCTAGATAATAACAATTATTAATTATTTTATTATTTATTTCAATGAAATAAATTGAAATACTAAAATAATTATCGATTAAATTCTTCGAAATAAATTTGTTAATTTTTTTTTTCTTCGTTGATGGGTGTTTTGTATTATTTATAACAAAGTGTTGTTATAAATTATAGTTTTGGATTGATTTCCATTGTGTTTATTCAATTTTATTATTCATCAAAATCATCGTGAGTCAAATTATTTTATTTTATTTTATTTTTTATTATTTTTCTCATTCGTCTCTTGCGTGTCATGGAAATTCTGTAGCCATTATTTGCACATCAACGTCATTCAATCATAAAGCTCAGCTTTATATTCGTCGAAAGTAATTCATCAGACGGAATCTCATAAATTTTTTCATAATATTCCACTTGTAATTTTTTTTTTTTTTATTAATATTTTTTTTTCTCTTCTCAAATCGAATTCAATTCACAAACATTTTATCTCACTACACATTTTATATTTTTATCACTGAATATCATTCAATATCACTCTATATATATAGTTAAATATATAATTTGAATAAGGTTTTTTTTTTTTTAAGCAACAACAAAGAGACACATTATATTCCTCTTCATACCTTCAAAACGGCGACACCTGTCACTCCTCGTACGACCATTCTGCAATATCGAGTGAAGTTGCGACTGCGCTCTCATGATTTTTCATTCTTTTGCTCTTATTTTGTAGGCGCTGCATGCGCGTTAGTTTGAGATCTTGTGTCCAAATAAATTGATAAAAAATATCAAAACAAAATAAAATAAAAAATACAAACATAATCAAAAAAATTTTAATAAAATTAATACTCCTTTTTGATTCTTCCAATTTTTTTTTTCCTTTTGTTTATAATAGAAATAATATGCATTGATATAAAATAACATTATCCCACCCAGAGAAGATAATTTATCACTCGATATTAATGCAGAAATATTATTTATAGACAGCAAGAAAAATTATTGATTTAAACAAATTTAACTAATGTATAAATTTATTTTTATATTTTATTCCGATGTATTATAAATATATATTTTATTTTAAATGATATCTGCCCAAGTAGTAGGGTTGGATTATTAAGATGAATATATAAAAAAAATTGAAATGAAAATAAGAAAAAAAGTATAATTATGTTAATTCATTTGCAAGGAATTAAACATTTGAGAGAAAATATGAAAGAAAATTATTTTCATTGACGTATGTACAATTGTATAACTATAATTGAACCGTGTATATACATATGTTGATGACGCGCGAATTTTATATGAATATATATACATATATTTATTTATAAATAGACGAAGAAGTTTACAATTAAAATGTAACATTTCAACGATCTCATGATTACAATTAGTGTAAATATATATAAATGAAAAATAACAATATGGATCCTTTTTGTTCAATTTTCGCAAAGGCTTTCACGGTTGCTGTACAAGGTTCAAACATTTTTTGTTACATACACAATACATTGTACGTACCTACTTTTATTATTATTTTTTTTTTCATTTTAAAATTCATTGTTTTTCATGTCTATGATGTCTTTGTTCACGATATAATATCCTTACATAAAGCTCTAAACAATTTGTTATTCAAAGTTCTCCGTTTGCACTAATACTCTTTTCTATTACTTAACATATATAGTTTACTCAGTACACCTAAAAAAATTATATACCGAAATTAAATAACTGAAATTTATTACAAATTCTTTTGAAATAAATAATATTTATTTTCCAATAATTCATATTTACTTAAATAACAAATAAAAAATTACGAATCCCTGTATATGTAAAATATATTAAAAATATTCAAAACTATTACTAAACATTTTAAAAAAAAAAATTTACATGAGTAAAAAATTTCAAAGGTGAAATATATAATTTAAATTTTTTGATCGGTGCCCGGAATAAAATCAATCATTTTCTTTTTTACTGCTTTATTCATATGAATATTAAAATGAGATATGTATGCAGTAATATTCCCTAGATACATACACATACCCTATGCATATGTACTTGAACTATTCGTTGTAAAAACGGTGTACTCAATATTTTTTTTCTTTTAAATCCTCGCATATATCTCCATATAAAAATTTGAAACTTGAATATAAATTATATGCATAATTTAATATTTCATGTACATAAATATTAAAATTACTATTTGTATTATTATATATTATACATATAATTATATATAAAAAATATAAATACATACAATAAATAAATTAATTAATTAATAAATTAATTAATAGAATTATTGTGGATAAGTTTATAGAGTTCGTCTATTTTCGCATATCAGTAATATCGACCAATCGGTGATATATTAAGGTCAGGCACACCCTAAGAACCATCAGTGACCAAGTATCATTCTGCAAAAAAATCCTTGACTCATTTAGTATACGAATATGATATATAAATATGTATTTAACATACACGAATTATTGATTAGAAAATACGTGGGAATATTATTACGAAAAATATTAATTTTTGCTGATGCAAGAAATATAATGCATCGGAAATATAAATTTTTTTTTTTTTCGCCCTATTATTCAATGAGATCAATAATGATGATGAGGATTATTTTTATTATTGTTGATAGTTATTTATTTGTTTGTTATTTAAATTGATGAAGAGAATGAACAAATGATGTGATGATATTTTGTGGATGTAATTTATTTTATTATTTTTATTTTTTTTGGTTCATTTAATGTGGTAATTTTGTTTGAAGATAAACGCAATGGGGTCATATATTTAGCAAGAAGATAAGTAAAAGTATCGTGTTGAAAATTTGTAAATTTTAGTTTACTGATAATTTTTAAATTCGATTTAAAAATTATAGGAAATTTTTTATTTTTATTTATTTATTTTTTTTTTTTTTCGTTTGTTATGTTGGATTATTTTCCTACGGATGGTCACAATATTTCATTGAAGCTGTATTTTGTTAAAATAGAAGACAAAAAAAAAAGAAATATTTGTTTGGTTTAAAAAGATAATAAAAATAATAAAAAAAAGGAAAAAAAAATGAAAAATATATTTCGTTTCAGTGCACTTGATTGACGATGATGTTCCGGTGATAGAGATAAGTAGGATAAAACCGGGTAGCAATTTTTTTTTCACCCTAGTAAACTACTGCTGCCATCTATCCGAAAACTATGAAATCAAATAATAAATATGCTAGACACTTGTTTGCAGTTTCCTGATAAATCCGTGCACCAAATGGCTGCATTAAAACCGGATGTTCGTAAAGAACTTTTATTTTGTCGTTTCAATTTTTTTTTTCCTTCCATTTTTTCATTGTACATTTATTCTAACTGGCAAAAATAGCAATGTCTAAATATAAACGGCATACTATATACGATGAAGAATAAATGATGAAGTTGAGAGAGTATGAAAGGAGCAATTAACAAAACTTTAAAGTAGAAAATAGATTATATAAAAGTATATATCTCAAGCATTTAATGTTTCTCAATCGACATATATTAGAAGATTGAGTTGAAGAAAGGAAGAAAATTAGGTTCTATTGATGAAGCCATACATCTTTACGAATTCAGGTTAACAAATAATGCACATTTATATTTATAGGTTTAACCGTTTTTAGGTCGTGTCTTCTAAAGATATGTACGAAGCCATCTATTATAACGCGCAAAAATTTTAAAACTAAAATCATAAATCTAATCAACTATAAATGAACTTTCATTTTAATATTCACAACATTAATGACTTTAATAATTCAAATAAATAATACATTTATTTTATTCACAATAAAAAATATAAAATATTTTAATTTCATTTAGTTAAAAAATAACTGTATAGAAATTAAAAATAACTCAATAAAAATCATTCAATAAATTCTCCAACAAAATTACTTGGATAATTTATATCAAACTCAATAGTTTTCTTTCTCCATATCTGATAAAAAAATAAATGGATATAAGTGAAGGGATAGTCGTTGCTGCACTTAACACACCAAGTGTGCAGGATTCGATCGTGAATGACGCATGGAGAAAAAAGAAAGAAAAAAAAAAAAAAGAAAAATGTCTGTATCAAGACTTTTATTGTCTGATTGCTTCAAAGGGTGCTTGACCTTCCTCCATTTTATCGAGTACATCGAGGCAAACGGGCAACCGCAAACTCCACCCTCTACCCAACACCAAACCCATTTATACATACATACATACATATAATATCAGCACTAAAACTTGTGTAACCTCGGCCAACTGGCTCTCTGTCAGCCATTGGGTCATGTTAAAAACTCATTGACAATGGATCGACATTCTCTCAGTGACAATTCAATGTACCTAACCTGCTTGTATAGCTAACTACATCATCCTTGCACAGTATCTCGATATCTTCATCGAAAATATCTACTGAATTTTTACGTGCAGTTGTGTCTCAGGTGTATTCCCAAAGTCTTTAGGGTTTGCCCTTGGTGCAATATGAGAGAGAATGAATATAAAATACTGTAGATATGTAGAATGTATTTAAAAAATATATTCTCATGTATATACTTGTATAGAGTCTCGAAGACACCTGGGGATCATTCAGACAATTGATGCAGCCTCAAGGCACAAACTTTAATCGAAACACATGACATTTTACTTTTCTCACTTGCTGATAATAATTTTCTTTGTTGTATATTTTAATGCTCTAGGCTTTGTTAAAGATTTTTTTTTACTACGATTTATGTATTGTCATTTGTTTTATTATATTTTTCATTTTTATTTTGCTGAGGAATATATAAAAATATATATGGAGTTGTCAATAGCACATTTCTTTACGAAATTTATTCAACAGAGTATCGACTTTTGTAAAATTTTTGTTAATGATTTTTATATATATATAGATGAAAATAAATCGCTGTGATATGTATATATATATGTCTATGGTATGATTTTGATTTTAACAAAGCTAGATTTATTTATCTATTGATGGAAGTGATGCTGTAGAGCAAGAGTGGAAAGAAATAATAAATGAGAATTTTTTTTTTTTTTTTTTTTTTTTTGAGGAGAAAACGATATTACAGTTGACAGCTACTGTGTTGTAGTAGAATTTGAAGGAAATGAAAGAAATTCATCAAAAGTATTGTACAAATAAAAAAATATAAAATATAATTTTAGACATTTGACATAAAAAATAAAAATAAATAATAATTTTTTTCTACTTTTGATGATTGATAAATAAAAAGAATAACAGTGAAAAAAAAAATATTGTATGATTAAAAATTGATATTGAAATAAAAATGATAAAAATATGATTAAAAAAAAAAATTGGTAAAATTAAATTAATTTATTTGATTAAATGTTTAATAAATTATAATCAAGTAATCCGCATTCAAAACTAATTATTAAATATTTATTTACTTGTATTATATGAAATTAAACTGGAATTTTAGTGTATTAATTAAATATATTTAATTGAATTTAGTGAATTACAAATTTAATTAAAACTATTAAATTTTTTTTTTTCTGAGTTTAATTTAATTTTTGTTTTTTTTTTTTTTTTTTTTTTTTTTTTTTTGGAATACAGACTTTGCACATGTGTAGACTTTTGTTATAATGCGTGATGTTAATCATGACAGGCAAATTTTGTTTAAAGGAAAACAGGTGAAAATAAAAAAAAAAATAATGGCTGTGAGAGACTCTTGGAGTAGTCGTGAATTTTTAACGTGTTGTAGCCTGGGGAGAATGAAAGTCGAGAGTTGTTTCACCACTTTATTGCACAGCAAAAAGGACAGTGCATTTGTGCCTGTCACTTTCAACTTGTTGTCGTGATATTTCCGTTTTTTTTTTTTTTTTTTTAATTTATGAACATATATTAAAAATAAAATACTTCCAGATGTTATTTTATTTTAATTATAAATAGGAACAAGTGTACATTTCCCACATCAGGTCATCGTAATTAAATGAAAGTTGATTGGACTTGCAGGCCAATTAATTTATTCGTCACTTTGCATATATCGACAGCGAAATTATAATATCGATATATATTTTCTATTTTCCGGTCGGCTGTTTATATTATATCTATATTTATATAATATTTAATCCTTATATACGTGAATGTTTATACTTTTATATGAAAAATTGTTATTTAAATTGAAATTTATAAATTACAAAAAAGAAAAAAAAATAATTTTGAATCAAAAAAAAATTTTTTTTTGTTCTATGAATTATTTTCGGGTGGATAAAAATCCAATCGACTTTTATAAATCGTAAAATAATTTTTGAATGTGCTCGGAATAAAATTATAAATGAGAAAAAAATTATTATTAAAATAATGAAAAAATTTCTTGAATAAATTTCACGAATTGAGAAAATTTTAATTACAATTTTTATGGCTTAAATAAATAATTATTTTTTTATTAATAAACCAATTAATACGTATTAAATTAACAATATATTCTATAATTATTCCATCAAACAAATAATCTTTCAATCTTATTCAAAAATATTATTAGTAAAATTATAAATTTAAAACAAAAATATTTCTTTATTAAATAAAAATCTAAATAATTTATCCACGTATCAATTTTTTATTTCCTACATATTATCTTCTATCCATAAATATTTACACATACGCATGAATAATAGTTATTAAATAAACCACAAATAACAGTATGTAATCAAACAAAATTGTTAGTTATAAAAATCAAAAATAAACCGTGAATGATTAATCAACTAACTAAATCGTTGTTATAATATTTATATACATCCAAACACGGCCCACCTAGAAATATAACCTGACAAATATGATAAAATATAACCATCTAAATAAAACCATAACATTAAATTTTCATGAATGAAAAAAATTCTTTCCTGCTATTTCGAGAGCAATAATAAAATATTTATCGATACTGTCATTAGCTCAAAATTCAACGAACCGTTAAGAGGTCAAATAGCTCCTATATAAAATATATACAACACATACCCTGAGTATATAATATATATAAAATAAAATATTGCAGCCCACCGCTATAAGATTATACAATTAAAACAGTCATTTAATAAAAAAATACATCATGAATAATAATTGGATTCATTTAATAATTCGGAATAGTGTTAAACCACTGACACATTTATTATATTAATTTAAAATAAAAATTTAATTTGTTAATCTGTATAAAAAACAATTTGAGATAAAATTATAAAATAAGTTAATTAAAAAATAAATAAATAATTAAACATATCAGAATTATAAAGTTTATATAATTCTTTTTTTTTTTTTTCAGAATGAACTTGATCTTTCTATTAATTATTTAGACATGAACAAATTGCAATTTATTTATTTGTTTGTTTATTTATATAGATATATGTAAAGATAATAAGATTTTTAAGATGAACGTGCGGAAGATCGATTTATATCAGAGACAGTTATGTCATATCCTATCACAATGTGATATATCCTACTTGAACCTCAAGAGTTCTCTCGTTGCACTCACACTCGCACTTATTTTTCCTCTCTCTTTTCATTTTGGACGCGGCTTTATATTATCTCTCTCATGTACACCCGGATGCCCTGATGAATTACGTACACTTGTGATAAGCACACACTTGACATTTGTTATGGTGTATACATATTAATATTTAAAAAAAAAAAAATATAATTCAGAAAGAGAAACAAAAAAAAATTTTGTAGAATTGATATTTTTATTTTTTATTTTAATATCACTCTGGTATTTTTTATATATTTCAACAGCAACATATATATATTATTATAGTAATGTGAATTTTTTTATGTATGTAAATATTATATTTGTTGAATTATAAAATAGAAAAATTAAATTACTTGGGGAAATATAATAAATTCGTTGGAATATTTTATATCTAATCTGTACACGTAAAATGGTAATTTTTTCACTGATTTACTTCGGGGGAAATTTATAATACATCTAAAATCCTCGATTTTGAAGTGTGGAGTGTTGCCAAAAAATTTACTTTGCTACATTTACGGAAATGTTCACATTTAAGGGACAGTCAGAGAAGTAAATAAAGTTACAGAAACTATAAATATTAACTAATCGATTTTGGCATTCACAACTAAATTTTTTTTTCTTTCTTCCAGTCCATGTACTTGCATTATTACACAATACAACAAGGTGTCAGTATAATAATTCATTTAATTATAAAAATTAATTCCTAAAGAGTCAACAAACTCTGAAAAAAAAAAAAAAAAAAATTTAAACACAAAAAAAATTTTTTTTTTTCAGTTTATAATTAATAACAAAAAATTCACCAATTAAATAAAAAAATAAGAAACGTTTCTTACAATATACTAAAGCTGAAATCAAGCTCAAATTATTATTTATCTTCCAAAAAATCCTCTCTAATTAATTACCAAAAATAAAAAATTTTCTTTTAGTTTTAAACATCAACAAAATAAATATAAATAAAAATTTAAAATTTCCTTTTAAAATATAGTCTTTATATATTTTTTATACTTTTTAAACTTTCTATAAATCCATCCTTTCAAGAGTATAAGCTTTAAACGACTGGGCTTTAACTGCTGAAAAGTTCAAAAACCATTGTGTAAACATGCATAAACTCGTTCTCTCACCTTTGATCATGAACCACATGAATTATTATCTCTCATAACGATCATCTCACTTTTTAGATACACATATTTCCATATTCATTGGCACACAAGTGCGCACAAGATAAATTAAGCAAATGGATAAGGTTAAAAAAAAATATTAATTATTATGATGAAGATGATGATGATGATGTTATATAATACACGTGTACACTCTCCAGAGTAGATACATTAAGTGCAAGTTTGTACACGCAATATGGGGCAAAACCACATCAAATGTTATGTGAGAAGTGAGAGAAAATTTTAATTATTAAAATAACTCAGCTGGAATACTGAAACTAAGTTATATAAAGTGTTATTTTATTTTTATTTTTATTTTTATAGTAGTATGAGATATTGGATTTATGTTTTCATGTAAATATAAATGGTATTTTTATCACTGCATGAGAAATAAGTAGACAAAGTGCTTTGTATTATTGACTGAATGTGTAAAAGTTTGTAATAATTGTGTAATTATATTATTTTATCTATTATGCCACAATTGTGATTGTGATTAATAGAATAAATTTATTGGTTTATTTTTTATTTTTTTATTACGTAGATTATTGTCAATGAATGTCAATATTTAAACTTATTTTGACAATTATAGAGTCGAAATGAATAATAAAACTTACCTATGTATTGTATTTTTATTGGTAAAATTCGCGAAAAAATTTCATTCGATAAAAAAAATTTGTCGTTAAAAAAAAAAAAACAACAAAAAGCTGAATATAAAATTTATGTGACACGTTACATGGTTATTTTGCAATTTTATATATTGCGTAACAATATAAAAGAGTGGAGCCAAGTGGTAAATTACACTTGAGAAATAACCATGCAAAAAATGTTTGAGAGTGAAAATTTTCATGAAAAGAAATGATATAAATATAAACGAGCGATATAAATAGACATAAAAATATGTGACAAACAACAAAATTATTTATAATAGGGCAATTATTATAAATATTTCAGTGCATCAGCCGGTATGATTAATTTAAATATTGCAATAATAATTTACAAATATTAATTTACAAGCGAATTTCACGTCGTGTATGAGCAGAAGAAATAGAAAGCAAAATGAATATTAATTAAGAAAGAATAATTAAATTTAAAAAATTATTTTTATATAATATGTACAAATTGTAAATTTTTATAAATACAAAATTGGATAAATAATTAAATAAATATAAATAAACATGCTACCACGATGAAAAAATTCATATCAGAATTATCTATAAATAATTATATAAAATTTATTTATAAAAAAAATATATGATTAATAATAGTATCATATAAATTAATATAAATTATTAATTATTAATTTCGTAATTATATATTAATTTAATTAATTTTAGCGTGTGTTTTACATACAATAGAAGTAAAGTAAATATAATAAGTGATAATTAAAAGAGAAAAATTGATGATTAGATGATAAAAAGAACAAAAAAAATAAGTGTTAATGTACCCTACTGTTGCTAGCCTGCGATGGTGATTGGTAGCAGGTTGTCCCGACAATAGTCCAAAGCCTAACAAAACACAACAATATCAAAAGTCAGTAAGATGATTGATGCATGGTGTATATTAATTTTTTTCTTTCTTTCTTTTTAAAAAATTCATAAATTGACACGTTAGACCAGACGATTTTTCATATCACACTACAACACGAATATATATACCCTCAATGAAGAAACAATTGTTTCAATTCAATCACAATATTTGTCAGGTCGACAAAAATCATCAGCGATAAAAATACATATAAATAAAAAAAAAAAAAAATTCTCTCTCCATTATAAACCATTTATTTCAATTTTTTCTTTTCATCGCCGCAAATTTACATCACAATATCCACGAAAATTATTATTAATCCATCACACAATCGAAATGTCTCTACAAAATAAAATAAAATAATAAATCTCTCACAATTTCACAAAAAAAAAAATTAATCCACTGAAAAAAGATTTTAACAAAACTAATTAAATTTATTCAGTGAAATATTATTAATATAAATAACATTATTATTCACACACCGATATTACAATGTATATCATACACATAACAAACAATTAAAATCATAAAAAAAAAAAACAATTTAAATAATTAATAAAAATTTAAGCCAAATTTCAATAAAATAAAATTTCATTAATTCAAAACAATTAATTATATTTATCCTGCAGTCTCAACTAAATCATTTTTTTCTTCTTCTCTTCTCAATATACCCATTCAAAACAATCTCACCAAAATATAAACTTTCAATAAATAAACAAAATACTAAAGATTGATTGACCCAACAAACCTCAAGATAATATGACAAGTTATCAAAAGTATCATAATAAGCGCATCATTGACAAGTGGGTATAAAATTTCCGCAAACCCCGATAAAAATCCCAGAATATTATTAACTACATACATATCATACACCCTCGTGCCACACACCATCATATAAAATACAAACATATACATATACATATATACTAATTTGATAGTAAATATATAAAAAAAAAACCGCATTACATCCGCATTTTATTCGTCTTCCATCTATAACCTACCTTCTGCATATATACCTACACAATATATTCATTTATATATGTATGTGTATATGTATGTATGATATGAAACACTCGAAAAATGCCTTTAGACACCTATTTACAACGGTCGTCCAACAGACCCAACAGTAAAGAGATCTGGGTCGTTGATTTCAATCGAGTTCACGCCATTGCTGTTGCTGACTATACATATAACAGACAATTTAACGAACTCTCAACAGTGGTATCGTCACGTTCGTACAGTATTGTAGATTTCATTTATATACATATGCATATATAAATAAAGAGGACATTTATATATGGATGTATTATATATTAAATACCTGCACCCTTCTCATTCAACAATCAGATATCTTACACGTGTATATATAATTAAAATATTCTCTTTTCTCCTTGATTTATATATGGTTAGTTATGGTTAATTAATTTTATATATTAAAAAGATGAAAATTAAAATGAAAAAATAAAATTAATAATTTTTATGTTTAGAAATGAAATAAAAAGAAATATTAAAAATGGGGAATTTTTTTTTTGTGATGTGGGGGAGTGTGTTAAGTAATGTGAGTGCATTTATATATATGTAGGCATGATGTGGAAAAATAAAAGAGCAACGAGATGTCATCTAGAGTGGTGAATGTACAAAAAAAAAATATATATGTATGTGTACATATATGTGGTATATACCATAAAGGAGAGGGTTGTAGAGGGACAAAGTACGACAACACAATATGGGTCAGTTATCGATTTTTCCCTGTCCTATACTCGAGTGTTCATGACGACAACCTTGTACAAACCTCAGTTCATTCATATATATTATATTGTTATTTAAAAAATAAATTGTGAACAATACACATTTGAATAATTGTATGTGAAAATATACACTGAGCCCAATATTGATAATATTTTTTTTTTAATTTATTTTATATCATTGAGCAATGGGGAATTTTTCAAATTTTTCATACGCATTTTTTTTCCATGTTTGCAGATAAAAATTATAAAAAATAATTTATACACGAAATCATTCATGAAGAACGAAAAAATATTTATTATTAATATATTAAGAGTTAATATGATATATTAATAATTAATATAATGCATTAATAGTTAATATTTAATATTTAATATTTAATAATAGTTAATATATTATATTAATAGTTAATAAATTATATTAATGGTTGATATATTAATAGTTAATAAATTATATTAATAGTTAATAAATTGTATTAATAGTCAAGAAATTATATTGCTAGTTAATATACTATATTAATATTTAATAAATTATATCAATAGTTGATACATTATATTAATAGTTAATAAATTATATTAATAGTTGATAAATTGTATTAATAGGCAATAAATTATATTAATAGTTAATATATTATATTAATAGTTAATAAATTATTTTAATAGTTGATATATTAGATTATATTAATAGTTGATAAATTATATTAATAGTTAATTTATTATATTAATAATTAATATATTATCTTAATAGTTGATAAATTATTTTAATAGTTGATATATTAGATTATATTAATAGTTGATAAATTATATTAATAGTTAATAAATTATATTAATAGTTAATATATCGTATTAATAGTTAATAAATTATATTAATAGTTAATATATCGTATTAATAGTTGATATATTATATTAATAGTCAATATATTATATTAATAGTTAATATATCATATTAATAGTCAATAAATTATATTGATAGTTAATATACTATATTAATATTTAATAAATTATATCAATAGTTAATATATTATATTAATAGTTGATAAATTATAATAATATTTAATATATTATGTTAATTATTAATATATGATTATAATAATTTTTTTAATATATGTTAACAATGAATATTCGTTTCAATATTAATTAATGCTTTCAATTTTATTCAACACTTTTTGTCAACATATATATTATTTAATTCAATTTATTATTCTCATTTAATTACGATCTTTTGGTCCACTATGATAATAAATAGATAAAAACTTGGAGTACGCTCTAGTGATATAATAAATCGTGATGAACCACTGCCAAGTACTTTGTTTTTTCTTTCTTTATTTATTTTTAGGAAACTTTAAAATCGCAATTAAAGGTGCAAAATAATTCAAAAGTGTCTGAAGATAGTGAATTAGTGATTAAATATTGAAAAATTTATATGGAAAATTTATTGAAGAAATCGTGTATTATAGGACGAGGTTAATGTGAATGCATGTGAAATATATTTTCCATGTTATAATCACTATGTACCAGTGACCGTGACGTAAATTATAAGACCTTGATTATCTCTAGGTATACATATCTATATAGAAAACAGTTTTTCATTCGCTTCCTCTCATATATCCCTCTTCTTGTTTTCTTCATTGCCTATCTGTTCGCTCAATATCATCTCAGTAATCTGTCGCGATCACATCAAGCTTCCCTAATAACGTCAAAGTCTTAGGACCGATAAATATGATAGGCTTGCGGTATTTTGAAATAAAAGCCGATATGAGATAGACTTTTTATCAAACAGTTGTGATGTGATCTTGCAAATTGAATAAAACTGTTTATTTAAAAATATAACTAGATAAAAAAAAAAATTTTTTTTATGAATCCAAAAAATTACACGAAAATATTTTTCGTTTTTTTTATTTAATTATTTTCATTATATTTTTATGAATCAATTTATTTTCAAAGAATTGTTAAGTGTATGTTAATAATTTTTTTAATATTTATTTTTATTGTTCCATATGATATATTTTGAAGAATTTAAAAATATTTTATAATATTTATTTTTATATTATTTTAATTTATTTCTAATTATTTAATTTAATTTTTTATTTATCACCATTTAAATTCTATCTCTTCATTCATAATTCCGTGTGATTATCATATATGACGAGAAATGCAGGGATTTTAGGATATTTTTGCTTCATCTAATATTTACTTTCATTTTACATTTTCCAACGTTCTTTTCAAGATTTTTTTATTTTTACCATTTTTATCTCTGAAGCATTATAACATGAATGAATTTATATCTGTGTATGTGAATGTATGTACATAGTATTCAATGAGATATATAAGTATATTAGATTGTGAGGCACATATGTATAATATAAAGATTGAATTTTTTTGAAAATATAAAACTACTACTAAGTATTAATTTTTCCACAGAATTACAAAATCTGCATTCAATTTTTTTTTTCTTCAATTTCATTTCCTTCATTTCATATACCATCAAATCTCTGTATATAAATAAATATGTAATATATGTATTATATGTAGTGAATATCTATGCTATAAAATAAACCAAATGCGTCATTTGTATATAATATATCCATCCTCATTCATTGCACACGTGTGTGCCACGTGCATTTTTTAATTCTCATTATTCCTGTCAAGTCCGGATTTTCATCCACGCAATTCCGGACAACTCGGATGAATTTCATGAATTTTATCATACATAATAAACTCGGCCAGAGTAAAAAATAAAAAAAAAAAACCTTTTTTTAACAACTTAATAATTTCCACAGTATTTTAATTATCAAACGTGAATAAATCGCGATAAAAAAATTGCAATTCCTATAAAAACCAAGTGAATATTTTTTGTTCATTATCAAAATCTCTAGATAAATATATTTATAAACAAAAAAACTTCGCCATTATATATCTAATAAATACCAAAACATAAAACTTCACAAACTCTTTCCTCACAAAATTTATCAAAATCGAAAAACAATTTATTCTACCTTTAAAAAAATACAAATAGCTGGTTATATGCACTGCGAATAATATACGCCACTCATGAATCATACATTCAACTATTCACAGAATAATATACATACATATATTCTCCATAATATATTCTACATACAAATTTTGTGTACACATATAAGTAACAATTACCTATAACGACAGTTGAAATATTTCCCCTACAAATTGACGTATCATCATAACACAAACATTGTTGAACATTTCTAATAAATATTCATGAAATTATTAAATATTAAAAAAAAAAAAGAACAAATAAATCATACAATCACAAATTACATCGCCAATATAAATTGATACATTATATAAAATTAATAAATCAATAAGAACAATTTTAATTCGTACATTATCGATATATTTCTCCTAAAATTCCAAAAGAAATATCATATATTAATATATAATATTTTATATTAACACTAATATTAATATTAATATTATTATTATATATTAATATTATTATTATATATTAATATTATTATTATATATTAATATTAATATTATATATTAATATTAATATTATATATTAATATTATAACTATTAATATAATTTATTAACTATTAATATAATATATCAACCATCAATATAATTCATTAACTATTAATATAATATATTAACTATTATTAAATATTAAATATTAACTATTAATGCATTATATTAATTATTAATATTAATATTATATATTAATATTATAACTATTAATATAATTTATTAACTATGAATATAATTTATTAACTATTAATATAATTTATTAACTATTAATATAATATATCAACCATTAATATAATTCATTAACTATTGATATAATACATTAACTATTATTAAATATTAAATATTAACTATTAATGCATTATATTAATTATTAATATTAATATTATATATTAATATATAATATTTAATATTAATAATATATATTAATATACAATATTTCTTTTTTTATATTAATATTAATATATAAAATATTTTGGGCTTACTATAAATTAAATATAACGAATATACAAAAGGATTATGACATCATATATAAAGACATGCCGATGACAAGAGTTTATACGAAGAGATAAGAAGATGCAGACGAATATGTGCACCTCAAGATTTGTGCCAAGAGCCTGAGCACAAAATATATAAGGCCGAATCAATATGCGCGGATAAAAGTGCCGTTGATGCTACATCCACTCCTATAACCTCTTTATATACCTTATATACATATGTACATGTATAACATGAAGGTATATTTATACATATAACTCTATCACAACCTCAGCTAACAATTTTATTACCGATCGCAACCGAAACCTATTTATCATGTCCCCATTACAGTCTATATAGACGAATTTGCAGAGGACGAAGGTATATTTTAGGGTGAGAATGTGAAGAAAGAGGGTGCTTTATACATACTCAATATCGTCAATTCACAGTACTTAATATATATGTGTATATATGGTGTGTAGGGATATACAAATAGAACTCTGGATTTTTTTTTTTTTTTCATATTTTTTTTTTGTATTCACTTTGTGACGTGGAAATGCGCTATGATATACTCATTGTTGAGAGAATATTGTTGCAATGTGGACGATTTGGAGCGGAAGTTTTCGCAATGGAAAGAATCTTGTGGGTAAAAAAAAAAAAAATTCAAATTTGAATTATTGAATATTAATTTTTAGTTTTTTATTGTCAATTTAAATAGTGATGAAGAATTATTATGATAATCTTTTTAGAATTTTTTTGAGATATTATTAATTGTGATTATTAGTAATTAAGTGAGGGAGGCAATTATAAATTTATGTGCATGGTTAAATAAATAAGATGGCGGAATAAATATTGTTTTGAAATAATTATTTGGTTTAATATAATAAATTTAATTATTTTCTTATTTTTCTCAGTGTAGTGAATTAAATTAAATTTTTTACAGCTCGATGAAATTATTATTTTATTTATTTATAAACAAATTAATAAAATAAAATGACTGTTTATAAATTATTTAAATTTTTTTTTTAAATTTATAAAAATTAAATAATAAAAAAAAATTAGAATATTTTTTTTAAATTAATTCGTTGGAATTATTATTTATCACACAAATTTATATTTTACAATCGCGTTAAAAAAATTCATAAATTGACAATAGAATATTTTCTATAATATATTCAGCAGAATTTCTGCTGACTTTATCACAAAAAAATTTATTCCACCAATCATTTATTCTATTATAACCTATAAATTTATAAATATTATCAACAACATTGATTTATCAACGAAAAAATAAATGAAAAAAATTTTTTAAATAATCACAGATAAAATATTCTATTTCACATCACGTGTGCAATACCTGTATAATTTCAATCGCATTAAACCGTCATACATAAATATATACGTCGAGAAAATAAATAACTAGAGGGACAAGTGTCAAAAAAAAAAAAAAAAAAAAAAAAAAAAAAAAAAAAAAAAAAAAAAAAAAAAAAAATAAAAGTAATTACAGTGTATTAAAGTACGTCAGTGTGAATAAGCATAAATCATTGACTCTGCTTGACCCTAACACGCTCACACAGCACAATAATTTCCATAATGGCCTGAAAAAATTTTTTTTCTTGATTAATATAATTTGATAAATATTTCATCAAAATTTTTTATAATAAAATTATTTATACAACACTCACACACATACACACACTTAATTTACATACCTAACTATCTATTCGTGTACCTATATCTATATACATAATATATATCCATATGTATAAAAATATAAAAGCTCAACAATCACTTATGCATACATACGTAAACGGATATGTCTTTTGGTTTTATTATTACCAGAGGAAAATTTTTGTTTCACTCGTTCTTTTTTTTTATTTCTTTTTGTAAAATAGTAAATGTGGCTCGAGGCCAACTTGGCAATGACTACCACATATATATCTACACACCTATTTCTATCCGCGTTGGTCCAACAAGCGGGGGCAAATTTTTTTCCCCATATTTTGCCTACTGTGTCATCTTTCACACGAAAAGAAAAAAAAAAAGCACAAGCATTTTTTTTTCTTTTCTTTTATTCCCATTTAATTTCTTTATTTTTTTTTTCTAACAAGTGGCTGTGATTTACGACAGGTAATCTTAAAAATACTAAATGAAAAAAATTCCAACAAACATCAGAATGAATATGAAATTAATAATCCTCTTATCACTCGCATTAATAAAAATCTTTTTCTTCTTCTTTTTCTTTTTTCTTATTTTATTTTTTTTTTTTAGTAACTCTTGCTACAAATAGACTAGAATGATTACATGAGTATCTAAAACATATCTATACGTCCGGTAGAATAGAGATATGGCGGCTGAAAATGAAGAGAATGCGCGCGATTCTCGAGTAGGTCGAGAGAACAATCGCAATTCACGAATGCCTCATCGGATTGATTTTTCAAGACAAAAAGTATTGAAAGAGGTCTGCGCGCGGGTGAACTGTTGTGAGGGCAGTTTGTAGATACGTGAAATAAAGATGTAGCCACAGTGATGTCGGTGGTGTATCGTAAACGAGTACAAAGCGCGAATAGCCACTAAAGAAACAAGAAAATCCAGCTCATGTATAGATAGAAACTTGCGTATATGCATTTATATCTACACAATAATGTGTACATAGAGGTTTATATAATTTTGTGATGGCTCACGGCTTACCTGATGTGTATTTTATAAAAGAGAAACAAGTAGTATTTCACCACATATCGTTATAATGAAATTAAATCTCATTTAATATGTAGCAAAAATTTTTTAAATTTATTAAAATTTTATATTTCTATACAAAACATTTATTTATAATTATTATTTATTTATTCAACTTCCCGAGGATTTATATAATCTTTCAATAAATATTTCATTGTAATTAATCGATAAATTATTTTTATTAATTTTATTAAATGTTCTGTAATAATTATTTATTATAATATTTATTTTTATTTGATGGAAATAATTACATTTAATTTTGTATTTATTTATTTCAAAGGGAAAACAATATTGTTTATTTTTTTTTTTATCAATAATTTATAGGAGAACACACTGACGATATATTAGGTTATGAAGAAAATATTGAAAGTATAATATTCAATAAACTTTCAACGACGCAATTCAACTTTCAAACAGAAATATCACTGCATTATTTTTTTTTTTTTTTCGTATTATTATTTTTATTATTATTCATGTGTATATAATGCAATGAATAAACTACGCCCTCGGCAAAATAGATCGCACATGTACTATGTGAATACGTATAATTGGATATACATTATAAAAGCGATTGTTTGTTCCTGATGACAATAGAAAAAAAAAAAAAGTAAATCAGAATAGAAAGATTTTGCGATTTTCTTCACGATTGTTTTTTTTTTATTTCTTTTTCTTTCACCTCTTTTCAAATCATTTGAATTCTCATTTATTCCAACGAAAAATACTATTGTATTATAAGAAACCATTATTCCTTACAAGTCAAATCATAAATCAATGATAATAAAATCTAGTGTCCAATTTTTTTTCACTCAGATTATTAATGAATAAAAAAATAAAAATTTTGATATACTGATAAAAGTAAATATTTATTATTAAAATATTATATTACCTATTGATATAATTTATCAATTGTTAACATGTTATGATAATTATCAATGTGATATAATAACTATTAATATAATATATCAACTGTCAAAAAAATGTTTTAATATAATAAATATATTTTTCTTTTTCAGTTTATTCAACTATTCTAAAATCAATATATCCATTCATATAATATAAACAAATAATTCTCACAAATGTCTATTGTTCTCAAAACACAGTAACAATACCAATATATTTATTCCCAACAAATAATTAAATTTTATTTAATTATTATATACCTCAAGAAATAATTCTTTTACCTAAAAAGTTTGTGAAAAAATAAAAATAAAAATATCCACATATAATTATAACAATAAAAAATCTATTAAAATATCGCATAATTAAATAAATACAAATGAATCCCTCAACCCCCTATCCAAACTTATCCCATAACTTTTCCATTATAAAAACATCGCGAAAATTCCAACACAAAAAATAATTCAAACAAAAATAAATAAAAAATAATTCAAATAACTTAAACACAAAATATAATTAATAAATTACATAAACTTTACAAATATATAAACTATGTACATAAATAAATAAATACATATACACTATATGTATATGTGTATAAAATACTTACGGATGGGAGACACGTCGATGAAGACTTCTCATAGACATTGCCCATCTCCTGGATCGAATAGGGCAACTTGGAGTAGTTGTCCCACCGTTTGAATTGACATTAGGATTAGGGATTGTGTGGCGCGTGGACGGGGATGAAGCATCGTGCTCCCCCGTGGCCACGGCCACCCCCGTAAGACTCGAGGCAGCCAGCACTGAGTGGCAATTAAGGCGGCCGGTAAAAGCCGCGGCAGCGAGACGACGAACGAGAACACGTACTAGACGTCGCGCAAAGCGCGCACCTGCGGCACCCACCCCCACGCTGACGGTACCCTGGTCCACCACCCCTTATTAAGGGGGTGGTGGTACACCACGCACGTGAGCACCAGCTGTTGTCACTCGATCACCATCAATTATTAACGCGACTGTTTATATCCTTTTTATTTTTTTAATTTATTTTATCAGAATATTTAACGCTGTTAATTTTTTAATTTTATTCTGTTTTATTTGTTTAATCAATTGTCAAAAAAATTATTTCACTTACACATTTTACGGGTATATCACATTAAATTTAACGCACAGCCGATGATGTATATCCTGGAAATATAGTTATAGTGAATTATAATAATAATTTGTATTTTATTATGGAAAGAAAAATAAAATTAAATAAATTACTTTTATTATAATTTAATGCAAATGAGAAAGCAACTTGTCTATAACTAACTTTTTTTTATTACAGCATTTATGCATATATAATAATCCATTATATATTAATATGTGTTGATGTATGTAGGTATGTATGTTGATCTCATTTGCATATGTTCAAATCGACCTCTATCTTTTTCCGCGCATTAATTCAAGTATTTTGGAATTCAAATTTACTTTTGGGATTAAGAACGAATTTATATGCGCACCTTTTGTGGATTATTCGACAGCTGATTTATCAACTCTTCATTGTATTTTCTCATTTCTCTCAATATCTTTTATTCAATTATTATTTTTATTTGTTTAATAATTCATTGTTGCCTTTGAATTTATGTCATTTTATCAATTACACTTTTATTTATTTAATCATTTGACCCTCCCGCCCTCCCTCAATTCTCTTTTTTTTTTTTTTTATTTTTATTTTTCGCAGCACTGTTCACTGTGTTAATTAAATAATTCTCCAATAAATCTTAAAATATTTTCCATTACTTGTCTTGAAGTGAAATAATTTTTCCTTCCAATTGATCTGATCATAATCGATGATATTTCATTTATTTATTTATTTATTTATTTATTTATTTATTTAGAGATGGATAATACATATATATAATGTGTTTGATTTTATGTGATATTTAATTTGTCGTTTAATTCGCAATTTTATTTTGGCATTCACTGTTGGAAAGAAAAAAAATTTTATTTCATTATGTCACAACTCCAAGTTCAATCACATGTTGTTGATGATCATTGTACTTGCAGCACCCCAACGCCAAATGCACGCATTTTTAACGTAGATAAATAATAAAATAAGTCCTGTGAATTTATAATATTATTTTTAATTACATTAATAATATAATAATTTGATCGTGTCGTTACGAGTTTTGGTCTTGACACTCGCCACTTTGTTAATTGATAATGATGACTGAATGAAGAATTCAAGGCCGTTACATCACGTGTGATATTGTGGTGTGGATCATCACGACCACCAAGCACTAGGGTGATCATGGTTTCTGTAACTAACTTTACGTGTGTATCAATAATTCACACGTAATCACTCAATTATTTATATTAAATATTTCATTTTCAATATCTCACAATTTTTCTCCGAAAAATTTTTCTTCACTCTTTTATACACATTAAGAAACAAAATCGCAAACAAATAATTATAAATCACTCAAATAATTTCACCATTTAATTGTACAATATTTATCATATTTATAAATTTAATTTAAAAATTTTAAATCAATAATTATTTTTCCACGAAATAATAATAAAATTTAATTAACTCGTGTAAAATTTAAATTATTTATACATTTTTTTTTTCATTTTATTTCCTCGTGAATTAACGAATTAAATTACTCGATGTCACATTGTTACATCTCATTGATACATTAATTAATATATTAATAAAATGTCAATACACAATATTTGTTTTTATTATTATTTTATTACAGTCATGATAATTAAACAAATGAAAATTTTATAACGAATCAACCGACAAAACTATAACTAACCGGACAAATGTCGCAATGTTAAATCTGCTTGATGGCTACCATCATCCACGTACATGTTGGGATCCTGATGAGACTTGATCTGTCTGGCGCAGGCTCAGAATTGTTCTTTCCATCCCATATCTTTTTTTTTTTTTTACGCTCTATATAAATATGCAAGATTAAATTATAATTTTCATTCTGTCTTCTAATTTTTTCTTTAAATTTATCATCATCATCTAAATAATATCACGAATTAAATTTCATTGACTATAAACACGTCACATATCAGCAATAAATAATTATAACTCCTTTGGAATTTCATTGATTCACAGTGTATGTGTATGTGTATGTGTATGTGTATATGTGTGTGTGTATGTGTCCATGTGACTTGAATACCCATCAAAAATAATTGATGTAATGATACCTTGTTGTTCGCTTCATATTCAATATTATCTTGTCCATTATATTTATGAATATTTAAAATGGCAACAATTAATTTATCTCACATTTAATATATAAATAATTATAATATATTTAATTTATTTAATTTATTTTATATGTATAATCAAATCACGTTTATATATTCTATAATAAATATGTGAGCATGAAGTGTCTAAAAATGACATTGGGCGGCTCGCAGTCGGCCTCACACTGCCGATGAATTTCTCGTATCATCAGCGGTCTTACGCGCCCCGCCTTCTCACTCGCCGAAATCTACCCCTCTTTATACCTGCAACCCTCGCGCGCACACGCTTTTGTATCAGTTTTCCTTTTTAAATGGCCAGCGCCTCAAAGCGGCACACAATGGAAATGCTTGACGTTTTATATTTTATTGGAAAGAAAAAATTATTTTTTATTTAATTATTATTTCAGGTTTTTAAATAATTATATAACAATAGAATAATGGAATTGTAATTTTTAATCAATGAATTATGATATATTTATAATGTACAAATGTGTAATTAATAATGGAAGGATTAATTGCATAATTAATGTAAATAGTAATTAAATTTTTATGAATAAATGAAAAGAAATTATATAGTATAAGAATTATTATTAATTAAATATATTATGTGGCGAATGTGTGAATATAAAATTAATTTGTGAAATATTAATGGGAAGACAAATATAAATAATTAAAGATATTTTAAGCAATGTAAATATTTTTTATATAATTTTCACGATAAAATGTAATATTTATAATTATAATTTTGTTTTTTTTTTTTACATAGATGAATGATTTGTAAATATTATTATTTTTATATTGTTAATATAAGTGATGAAAGTCAGCTCAGATAATGCGACATGAACAATTGAAGCATCCAGTTGGTACATAAGTTCGAGTATGAGAATGAGATGAATGATGTGCAGTTGGACCTATTAAATTTAAAGAATCTTCACTTCCTTCACTTGATTCTTGAATGCTAAATGTGTCTGTAAGATCTTGCTTATGTTTACCACTGTGATCTTTATTGCCACGTGATAAAGGAAATAAAGTTGTTTCATCCTCACTAATTGTAAGAAAAAAAATAAAAACAAAATTATTCAAGAGAAAAAATTTTAATTTTTAATTTTCAATCGATATAAAAATTCTTTAATTGTTTATACCTTTCAGTTGAGTCACTCTGCCAATATTCAACCAGAGGATATTGCTCATGGTGTGACATAGACTCACTACAATGAGGAATGGGAAGTCTTTGAATTGGAATTAAACCAATTGATTTACTTGATGTGGAATTTGTTTTATAATCATTTGTTTCAACTTTTATGTAGTCACTATTATTCCGTTGGATACGTTTAGCTTGTTCAATTCTCGCTTCTGTCAAATATAAATAATCATTACACATCAAGTTATTTTATTTTATATTTATTTAATTAATTAATTCATTCATTTATTCAATCAATTAATTAATTATTTACCCAATTTCCTTTGTAATTGCTTTGTGGAGCATCGACGTTGGCGATCTTGTGGCATTTTATGACTGCTACCAACAGCAATATTATTCGTCTACAAATTTACAATCAATAAAATAAATATAATCATAAAAGAAAAAAAAATTTTTATCTCACCATAAATTTAAAATATAAAAATAATAAATTATTAATTGTATTTACCATTAATATTCTTTCGTTGTTTGTGTGATTAATATTAACAATTCTAACTAACGATTCTAATATATTATAAACAAATAAAATAAATACAATGATAAAAGAAAAAAAAAATTTTACATCAACATAAATTTAAAATATAAAAATAATAAATTATTAATTGTATTTACCATTAATATTCTTTCGTTGTTTGTGCGATTAATATTAACAGCTGGTTTAGGATCACTATCGATTCCACTGTCTTCCATTGTGCCTGATAAGGTCGTTGCCATTTATTAATACAATATCTAAAAATAAAATAAAGCACAAATAAATTAATACAAATTATTATTTTATAATTTATTAAGATAAAAGAATTTTTTTTTTCTTAATAGCAGATACATATAAATACTACACTTATTTACATTTTTCTTTCCCATATACATATTTATAAACATATATATACATGCAACTTGTCGGAATGTGGAGAAACAAGTGCTTTATATACGTTTTGTTGATTTTACTCTTTATTAATTCGTTGAAAAAATAACATCAAGCATTGTATAAATATTTTAATTGATTGTTGTGTATGTCTATTTTCATCTGTACTTGAATGTATAATATACAGGATACACTGCTTGAATTGAAAAATATTTTTGGCCTTTCAATTGATCCGCGCACCAGGCTCGACAATTCAACTGGACGAAGCACATGCTGGAGCTTGCAAGGTAAGCTCGACTGCCACATGAAGGCTTGTGAGTTTATTGATTTTTTGTACAGAACAACGTGAAAACATGTGCCGTATCAGTCATTGCGCGATATTGTCTGATAAAATTTCAAATTTATTAAACGTAAAATATATATTAATAATAAAATTGGAATAAAATATTTATTTTTTTATATTAATGAAAATTGTTAGGGATATTTGTTATTTTTAATATTATTATTTTTTATTTATTACAGGTATTCTGATACTCACTTGAATGTATTCACAATATTAAGTCATGCTTGGTATCCTTGGTAACCATTTAGACAAATGAAATCACAATTAATCTCAATTATTATTATTCAAGTGATTTAGTTTAATTATAAAAATAAACTTGTGTGTATTGAATTGAAGAATATATTATTTTAATTGCAAATAATATCACGGATTATTTGGTGTAAAATTTATTTAAGTTCATTAAAATAATTGAAATTTATCAAGAATTATTGTGATTAATTAAAAATTAAAATGCCACACTCGATTACAAGAAATCCATCAAAGATTTCTGCTGCATCTTTAAAAGATGTGAGTATTTTTATTTATAAATATAAATTTCAAATGATATTTAATAATAATAAAATTATCAAAAAAATTAAAAAAAAAATATTAAAAATAAAAAAAAATTGAATTATTAATTTTAGTTTTTATTAATATTTTATTTTTATTTATTAACAATTTAATATTTAAATTGAAATGTACTTATGTATAATATTTTTTATTTTATAGTCAACAAGTTTGACGAAAAGTCGAACGTCTAGATTTGATGTAAATAGCACAGACATCGATGGCTGGACCAGAACAAAAATATTTCTAAAACCTGAAGATCAATTGCCCCTGAATCAAGCTGTAAATATTAAAAATTAATTATTAAAAAATATAAAATAAATACTACATTTATAAAATTAATATTTACCAATTAAATTTTTATTTTTTTAAGGAACTTGAACAAGAATTCGTTCGTGTGTTGACCATACACAACACTAGAGTTCCTGATTCGCAGGTTCAATGGAGCTGGAAAGACATGTCATTTATTCCAATGCCTGACCCACCACATATTATAAACATATTGGATGTCCCAGGCACACTCCTTCATCGAGAATCTCAAGAGGCTATTCAGCAAATTGCTGGTCATGGTTCAGTAATTGGTGAGAAGTAAATAAATATCACGAGAAATTCCAAATTATTTTCCAACTCAAAATTAAATATAAATTACTAAATAAAATCGTGTATATTAATTTAAAAAAAATTTATAATACTCAGTACCAGCAGCAGGAGAACCTATGAAGCAAATAGAAGAAACATCCAGTGTTATTCAGCAAATGATAAATGAAAAAGAGGAATCGAAAGAAGAAGAAGAAAATAAAGAAAATATTGAACAAGACGAACAGGATGGAGGTAATTTATTAATTATTATTTAATTATAAAATTTTAATATGTAGGATTTATTATGGTTTTGTGTTTATAAGACGATGTGGGTGATGTGAAACAAGCTGATGGTGGTGGAGGTGCTGGTGAAGTAGAAGTTGATGAGGAAGATGAAGTTGGAGTGAAAAAATCGAAAAAAGTTCCTAATCAATTTAATTTTTGTGAACGAGCTGCACTTACGTATATTAATCCAGTTCGGGTGTGTATGATATAATAAAAATAACTAATTAGTCATAATTAATTGCCATAACAATTAATTATTACAATTGTTTATAATTGTAATTATTGATGATTATAATTTTTTTTTTCTGTTTTTTATTAAGTAAAAATAATTTTTTTTTCTTTTTTATTAAGTAAAAAATTTTATTTCTTTATAATAATTTACATTCCTATTTGCAACTAATAATCAATTGCAACAATGAAATATTTTATCGAAACGAGCTTGTGTTGAAAATTATTTGTACATGTTGAATAAAAATATTCAAGTGAATAAAATTGATGATATTTAATATATAAAAAATTATTTTCCAGGATACAAGTACACAAACTGTACCACCGCCAACTGGATCATTTAATTCTCATGTATTTCAATGGATTATTTTTGATGAATATCAGGTATTATTTCTTATTATAAAAATTTCTTGAAGCATAAATATTGTATATTTTTATTTTTTTAGATTAATATAAATTTTTTTATTCACCATATGGTGGTTGTTTACAGAAAGACTATGCTCAACAACAACGAGAAAAGGAAAAAGAACGAAAAACAATATCATCAGGAGTGGTTGCACCTCAGCCAACAAAAAAAGAGGATGTAAAAAAAAATAAAACACAAATTGATTCAAAAGTATCTTTGGCAGTTGGTCAACGAATGTTGCAATCGGCTAAAACACTTGAGCGAATGGTTAATCAAAATATATTCGATGAAATATCACAAGGTATATAATAAAATAATATAAATAAATTTTATTTATATTATTAAAAATATTTTCATAATTAAATAAAGAATATTTTCGTTGCATTTTATTTTTATAGATTATCGATATTGGAATGATCCCAGCGATGAATTTAAAGAAGGTGAAGGATCACTTTTGCCATTGTGGAAATTTCAATATGAACCAACTAGAAAGCATCATGTGACTGGAATGTGTTTTAATGCACGTTATTATGATTTATTTGCCGTTTCCTTTGGATCATGTAAGAATAAATAATTTTAATATAATTAAGTAATAATATTACTAATGTTACCATATATTTTTAATATTTATATATTTTTTTTTTTGATAATTCATGGTTTGGCTGTGAGAATGACAATTATTTTTAGTATCATTCGATAGCCCAGTGACAAACGGTGTGGTTTGTTTATTCAGTTTGAAAAATCCATCATATCCTGAATGGACATGCACAACAAGTTCACCAGTAATGTGTTTGGATTTCAATATTCAACACGCTCATCTTCTTGTTATTGGTAATATAATTAAAAAAATAATAATATAATATAAAATAATAAATATATTAATTTAGAAAATTAAAAAATAATTTTCAAGTAAAGATTTTTATTTCTTAATAATTATATTAATTTGCAATCAATTGCAATAATAATTAGGCATAATTAATTATCATAACAATTAATTATAATTACCTTTAAATAAATGATTATAATTTTTTTCTGTTTTTTATTAAATAAAAAAATTTATTTTTAAGTATAAAATTTCATTTTTTAATAATAATATATATATTCTCAATTAATTGTAACTATATAATCAATTGCAATAATAATTAGGCATAATTAATTGCCATAACAATTAATTATAATCACAATTATTTATTGTTGTAATTGTTGATGATAATAATTTTTTTTTTCTATTTTTTATTATCTAGAAATAATTTTTTGTCTTTTTTATTAAGTAAAAAATTTTATTTCTTAATAATTATATACATTCCCAATCTATTGTAACTATAATCCAATTACAATAATAATTAGTCATAATTAATTGCCATAAAAATTAATTATAATCACAATTAAACAAATGATTATAATTTTTTTTTCTTTTTTATTAAGTAAAAATATTTTTCATTAAGTAAAAAATTTTATTTCTTAATAATAATATACATTCCCAATCAATTGTAACTATAATCAATAATAATAAAAATAATAATTAGTCATAATTAATCCCCACAACAATTAATTATAACTACAATTATTTATACTTGCAATTGCTAATGATTATAATTTTTTTTTCTATTTTTTTATTGAGTAAAAATAATTTTTTTTTTCAGGTATGATGGATGGTACAGTGGCAGTATATAATATCATGCTACCAACAACAGTTCCGCAATATATGAGCAATGAAGTAGTTCAAAAACACGGTGGAATTGTGTGGGAGGTAAAATGGAGTGGTATTACAACAGGATTGACAGCACCATCAGACCCAAGTGAAGGTAATTTGGCATTTTACAGCGCGAGCATTGACGGAAAAATAAATCATTGGATATTAAATCAAAATGAACTGGGTCTTACAACAATTATGACATTATACCTCGATCGTCCACCAATTCCTGGACCAGATGGTACATTAATTACACTGAAAGGTAAAAATAATTATCATATTAAAAATATTTTATATTATTACATTACTTTTTCTTTCCTCTTTATTTTAAATTTTTAAGCTTGTGCAACTTGCATTGCATTTCATCCAACTGATAATGATATATTTATGGTTGGCACTGAAGAAGGAACAATTTACAAATGTAATACTGCTTACAGCAGTGTGTACATGCAAATATATAATGAAGCACATAATATGCCTGTGTATCGTATTGTATTTAATAAATATAATGCAAATATATTTGCCAGTTGCTCCGGTGATTGGAGAATTAAAATTTGGGAGGACAATAGACTGTAAGTGTATAAGAAATAATTAAATAAATAAGAAAATGAATTAAAATAAATAGATGATTAAATATATAAATAATGATATTTATATTTATAATATGTAATTATATTTTATTTTATTATTTATTAGGGAACCTTTGTTTATGTTTGATCTTGGTGTACCAATTGGCGATGTACAATGGGCTCCATACAGTTCAACAGTCATTGCCAGTGTTTCAAATGACGGACGTGTGACAATATTTGATTTAAATGTAAATAAATATCGTCCAATTTGTAGTCAACCAGTTGTAAGCAAAAAACGCAGTAAATTAACTCAATTAATGTTCAATAATATACTGCCTTTAATTATCGTCGGTGATGATAGGCAAGTAACAATTTTTATATTTAATTTATTTATCCATAGAAATATATTTTTTTTTTTTCTTTATGTTGTTCATTTTATTTTGCACAGGGGAACAGTTTATACTTTTAAATTATCGCCTAATTTACGAGCACAAGTGAAGCCAACGAAAAAACAAATGCATTTAACTCATGCACAATTGGAGACAATGAAACTGGAAAAATTATTAAGCTTCGTACGTGAACCGCCTGTGCTTTCAACTTCACAATAGAATATTTTACATTATAAATGATAATAAAATTAAAATGTAAATATGTGATGATAATTTTTTTAATTTAATTGAATTTGAAAATAAATTCATACCTGTAGAATGTATATACACATTTATTTATTCATTTATATGTATTTATTTTATTTATTAAATGCTTTATTAATTAAATAGAGAGAAAAAAAAATTTTTATTTGATTGAATATTTTTCCAGGTACAATTCTGGATTTTCAACTACACCTTTATAATATTTTATTTCTAAGAAATCCCTAATATTATTTGGACTGGGAACTTGTCGACCGGCAAATTCAATACTTGACATGGGATGCAAAAATGGCTCAGGAAAATCATGATTTTTCAATGACCAAGCACCGTCTCGTGTCATTGTACCATTTTTAACATAAAATGGAAGTAAATTAACATGAAGACGATTAAATTTAGAATATTGAACTTTAAAAAATTCACCATCAGTTGCTTTCTCCCATACAAAACCATGATTATCAGTGGTAATACTAGATGAAGATCTACTTCGTGCTTTTACCAACCATGGCGAACGATTAAGATCATCGCGATTAATTCCAATCTCAACTTGATAATCCCATGGAAGTATATCACCATTTCGCATTGCACCAAGCAATGAACTACCCTCTAACCAAAATCGTATTCCAACTTGCTCCAATTGATCAAACACATGATGAGCAACTTTTCTCAATCCAGCAAGACAACACGGTGGTGTAAATCTATTTTGATATAGATATGACGGTACACCATTTACAATAGAACCAAAACAACGTGGAGTATCTCTAGTACATCCATACCATTCAATTGCACCAGACACTCGTGTCACCTTTTTAATTCCCCATTTTTCAAACATTATTTTCTCACGTTTCTGATGAAGTTGTTGCAATTTCCATTGAGACTGTTGACTACGAAATAACAATTTCCCTTCGTGAAATCGATGATTTTTCATAATATGAATCTGTTAAATATATATTTAATTAAATTACTTCGTTAATTTCATCACTAATATTTTTATTTTTAATATTTATATATTTATTATATGATTATAAATTCGAAAAATACTTGCCTTCATTTTAATTGCTGACGTTTGTAAATACAATGCATCTGTAAATGGTAATGCAAATGGATCTGACAATTTTCCCAGTGCACTAGACTCAATTATAGTTACATGTTTTCCTATAACTGCATCACATGAAACATCACCATCAGGAATTTTTGTTGTATGCAAACTCCATTCTTTTATCCTCAAATTTAATTCCAGACAGTTCAATTGACTATTACCAACCGGAATTGCAACAGATTCAACATAATTTACATGCATCATTGCCTCCTATAAATAAAATTCAAATAATTATATCATTTACAATATCAAATGAATATTATTTTTATTCTTCTTTACCTGAATGACTTGTTCAGTTGATATTCTCGTGGCATCAGGTAAGAACATAACAAACCTAGTGTGAATATGTGCAAGTGGATTTCTCTCATGAAATGATTTATTAAAATCCGGTTTAAGATCCATGAGTTTAACATTTTTCAAACTTTCATTTGCAAAATTCAAATCAAGTGGCGGATATGGTAATTCATCACAAATAATAATGACAGGTATAGTGGGAAATAAATTAACAACAGAAGCCACTGTTGCTGCAACATCATTTTCAAATGGTTCAAATTGTCGTATTACAATTGTAATACGTCGTGCAATACGACGTTGAAGTTTTTGTGAATTTTCTGATGTTCGTATTGACGTTTTTGCAGTTGATGTTGTGAACGTTTGGATTGAATGTTGACTTGTAAATAACCACCATATTTTATACCAAATTGTTATATATCCTACCAATGCTAACACCAACCAAGTCCTCACCAACTTGACTCGCATCATTCAATCAATTATTCGCGGTGTTTTCATATTATTGAAATATTTAAAGTCGATTTTGATATTATTTTGTTTTAACTCACTAATTTAATTCGCCCCATGTTCACCACCATTTTTTCAACTTGCTCGTTTGTCATATTCATCCCCTATTACACACATGACACTTGGTGCGCATGTGCTTTCTTGAATTAAATACACATGCGCCTACTAGAAAATAAAAGTAATGAATATTAATTATTTTATTTATATTTATTAATTTTTCGAATTGGACTGTTTTGATTTCCAGTTACTCTTGTCATTCTATTGATTTATTTTTTAATTATTTGTTATTTAGTAATAGAAATAATGTACAATAAATAATATCCAGCGATATTATTGCTTTTTATTTTGTATCGTTTTATTTTTCCTGAACAGAATATTAAAAATGTCTTTTACAATCTAATGATGTTCAAGACGGGAAGGAGCGAAGAGTTATTATATCAAACGTATGGTATATCATAAATATAATATTCGTCAAGGATTATAAATGGTGATCTCCAAGCAATCGGGCTATGGTTTGTATGGTTTGACAAGATTCTCAGAGAATTTCATCACGTGCTCAACGCCACGTACTTCACGCTCGAGCAACGGAAGTTTCGTTACGTGAAAGTCTTCATAGAGATCCATGATCTTGAAAAAAAAACATAAAAAAAGAAAATTTATTAATAAAATAATATAAAAATATTTTTTTTTAATCATTCAAATTTATTGTGTGTTTGTTGAAAAAAATCCCAGGACAATTTTATCAGCTAAAATTTATTTCACTTCGTTTGTAATTTGTATTTAATTACCCTGGGAATTTTTGCTAAGAATTTAGGAATTTTATTAAATTTTCCTCACCTGATCTAAATATTTATCTTGTACTTTATGTCGTGCCAAACAAAGTCGACATGGTTCATCGCCGTCTTTTAAAAATAGCAGCTGATTAACAATGATATTGTGCGTGTCAATGCCATATTTTGTTAACTCTTGAACCAGCCTTTCAGTTTCATATAAAGACAAAAATTCCGCGATACAAACACAAACAAATGTTGTTTGTTCAGGATCTTTAAATTGTTCATTAACTTGTCGGATAACTGCAAGCATTTCTTCCATTTTATTTGAAAATGTATCAACATTAAAATCCGCCATGCCCAATAAAGAACTTATCTAAAAAAAAAAAAAAAATTAAAAATAATCATAGAATATTTATTATAAATCTTGTGTTTATATTAAAAAAATATTTAAAAAATCAGTACCTGGGTAATAAACGGACTTATTTTCATTTTCAATCGCATCAATTTACCCAATCCTTTTTCAACAACTTGCGGAAACGACAGTAATCTCAATGTATGACCTGTTGGTGCAGTATCAAAAACCACAACAGAAAAATTCATCCCTTTAACCAATCTAAAAAACAAAAATGACAATTATTATTAATAATAAAAACAGTAAATAATATATTTCCCATAAAAAAAAACAATAAATTGAGGACATTGACTGAGTATAATTATTCAAAATAAATATTTAGCATAATATAATAAATTTATATATTCATTACTTCATAACTTCTGCATAGCTCATGGCTTCATCTATACCAGGAAATGCACCAACAATTTCTTGCATTACACTCCGACTTAATCTCATGGCTTCACCTCCTAAAACTACAACAATTTCAATATCATTCTCAAATATTATTAAATATAATAAATGCTTATAGTAAAAATTAAACGAATAATAATAGCAATAATATAAATAATATGATTAGGAGTATTGTTATTTTATTTACTTGTATATACCATTTTCACTTTCAAAATATTCTTCTGGCAATTCAGTAATACCAACATTTGGATCAATTTCCATAGCAAATAGATTTTCAAATCCTTTTACTTGTGTGGGAATTTTACTGAATTTTTGATCAAATGCATCAGATATATTGTGAGCTGGATCTGTAGAAATGATAAGAACATTTTCTCGTACTTGAGACAATTGAATAGCCAATGAACAACTGAAAAATCATCATCATCATCATCATCGTCAATATAAAATACAACTATTTATTTATTTATTTATTTATTAGTAGAATGCAAAAAATATATTTATCATTACCTGCATGTGGTTTTTCCTACTCCACCTTTTCCACCAACAAATATCCATCTCAATGACTTTTGCTCTATTACATTTCTGACAGAAGCCTCCAATTGTTCAATATCATCATTAACCTCTACATTCATTTTGGATATTTAATAACACAACAACAAAAGAACAAATTGCATACAATATTGAATTTTTCTTATTCGATTTACTTAACCGATTAATAAATGTTCATAACCTATAAATTTGAGTGAATTAAATAATTCAATAATTTTACAGTAATTTTTTAGATGACATGCACGAATGTATATGTGGCGATAATACTGCAATTACCGGCCTCTGAATTTACACAATTTATTCTTCTTCGTCAACTCAAATATAAATGTTTAACAAATGCGTAAAAAATAATATATCTCTCTACTTTATCATTTATCGTTCATATATTGCTACATCTGGTGGCGAAATTAAGAACTTCAATTTATTTCTAAAACATATATTTTGCTCTCACCATATCTCTCTTTCTTTTTCTCAATGGTGTGTCAATAATCAGCTGCTTGAACCTGTCAAACGTGTCAAACCAAAGTGGCAGGACTAACGTCAAAAAATATAATTTTAATATACAAAATAATGTGATACATAGATTAGAAAATAAAATTTTATATTATAAATAAAGTTCATAATCATGAATAAAAACATGAATTCACCAACAAAACTCACTGAATTTGCACCATTAAATCCAGAAGAAGGTCAACCTGTTGTTGCATCGTTATTTTCCAAGTTTTTCAGTTTTGGAAAAAGTATACAATATTTATCATTTATAAAATAATTATAAAAAAAAATCATAACCTCACATTCCGATTTTTCATAAAATTTATTTTAATTTATTTTATTTATCATTAATAGATATCAATTTGTTTTTTACATTATTAGATAATAATTCCTGGATATTGATTAATTATACAAAACATGAGAATAATAATAGATATTATTATAATCATATACAATAAATAATAAATTTTTAAACATTGAAATTTATTCATATATTTATTTATTTCATGATATTAATATTTTTTCCAGATAATACAAGTGACGATGGTGCAGGAATATCACCTAATAATGATGAACAAAGTTCGTCTGGTGATTCTGAATCATGGAAAAATGATAGTCGAGAAAAGTCACCAGAAGATGATAGTTCAAGCACAATAACATTTCCATTAGATGCGACAGAAGGTCGAAGTTTACCAAATGTCTTAAAACGAATCAGCAATATAGTTGCACTTAAAAGCAATAATCTCAAGTCATACAAAGATTCACACTTAAGAAGTTATTGGATGCCCGACAGTGTGGCAAAACAGTGCTATGAATGTGGTGAAAGATTTACAACATTTAGAAGACGACATCATTGTCGTGTTTGCGGACAAATATTTTGTTCAAAATGTTGTTCGGATGAAATTCCTGGTAAAATATTAGGCTGTAATGGAGATTT
Organism: Microctonus aethiopoides; assembly: GCA_030347275.1. Taxonomy (NCBI): domain Eukaryota; kingdom Metazoa; phylum Arthropoda; class Insecta; order Hymenoptera; family Braconidae; genus Microctonus; species Microctonus aethiopoides. Next base: position 3,687,095 of record JAQQBS010001424.1, read on the forward strand.
ACGAGTTTGTACATACTGTTGTAAAGTAGTATTGTCATATTTACAATCGTCTGATATGAGAAGTGTATTATCTGCTGATTTAAAAGCATTACAAGAAGATTTACAAGTTAAATATGGTAGCGTTTCACCGCCAGTTTCACGTAAAACATTAAATAATACTGTTGATGATGACACAATAATGTATAGAAAGTCTAGCGTTGGATATATGGAAGAAAAATATGCTATTAGCCGATCTTCTGGCAGTTATTTATCATCACAACAGCGTTCATTGGTGCTACAAAATTCTGCGTCATTACGAATGATATGCGAAGAATTATTTCGTTCAAGTCAAGCAATTTTATTACAAACTCATCGTATACGACTTAAAAGTTATTATAATTGTTTTACCGGTAGTGAATTGGTTAATTGGATGATATCACAAAATAAAGCGGCAACACGAATTCAAGCTGTTGCCATTGGTCAAGCATTATTAGAAGCAAATTTTATTGAATCAGCTCAATCAGAAACGTCATTTAGTGATTCAACATTGTTATTTAAACCTGTGAATTTATCGCGTATGCAAAGTCCAAATTTTTTAAATGAAAATCAATCAAGTTGCGATGGTCAAGAGCCCGCATGGGTAAAAAATATTCCGCAACATGATTCAACAACGGATTCTGAAAATGAAACAAAACAATTGCATTCAACACCAGGACGTTTACCATCATCAAGTTCAAGCTTTTATTTAGATTTAAATCTTGCGGCATCAACAGTGACATTAAAGCGACCAACGTCTGATGATTTTACTTCAACATTCACTGATAGCAGTGACAGCACAGTGGAACAAAGAGAAATAAACTTAAAATCACATGAATGTAACACTGGTGTATCTGAAGATGTTCTCAATGATACACTTCAAGTACAAAAAGTTAAAGAACAAAATAGCTGGCATAAAGTTAACAATTTACGTAATTCATTTGGTGAATTAAGCGCATACAATTGTTTATCTTTAGCTTATAAACAGCATGAGGATTCATTGATAAAACAATTATTATGTAAAGAAAATTTATCACAACGTTGGTCAGAAATAATTTTACCATTGGCGCATCAATTAGTTGATCAAGTTAGACCTGATCAAAATCATAATGCTGATGATATGGATATAAGACAGTATATACAAATTAAAAAATCACCTGGTGGCAGTAGAAATGATTGTGAAATTGTTTCAGGTGTTGTTTGCAGTAAAAATGTTGCTCATCGTGGTATGAATGCAATGATAGCACATCCGAAAATTTTATTGCTGCAATGTGGATTGATGTATCAACGAGTTGAAGGTAAATTATTGAGTTTGGAGCCGGTGATGTTGCAAGAAAATGAATATTTAGGCCATACTGTAGCGCGAATAACTGCATTGGGTCCAGATATTGTTATGGTACATCGTTCAGTGTCACGATTAGCTCAAGATCGTTTTCGTCAATGTGGCGTGACACTTGTCCTTAATGTCAAGCTCAGTGTACTTGAAAGAGTTGCACGATGCACAGGTGCAACAATTGTTAATACAATTGATGCACATTTAGCCACGAGATTTAAATTGGGCACGTGTAAAAAATTTTATTTACGACACTTTCCTGATTATCGTAATGGCGTAAAGACATTGATGTATTTTGAAAATTGTGCTAATGGTCATTTGGGATCGACAATATTATTGCGCGGTGGAACAGCAGCAGAATTGAAAAAAGTTAAGAATGTAATGGCAACAATGGTATTTGCTGTGTATTCATGGCGTTTGGAGAAATCATTTTTAATGGATGAATTTGCAAAACCACCATCGCAAAAAAATAATTCATTTCTCGATGAAAGTTTGAATAAAACTGAAGGTAGTGATGACTCGAAGGAGCGTGAAAATTGTGCCGATGTTGAAATTAAACATGTACAACCGTCTGGACGTAGTACACCAATAATAGATCGTAAAAATGATAAATTATTGGATAATGAATCAGCATTAAATCCAGAAGTGTTTAGAAAGGTCACGAATATGTTGGACGAAGACACAGATGCTTATGACACATTGAAATTATTTAAATCACGATCTAAATCTATCGGCGAGGATAAAAATGCTGTGAAAATTATGGAGAAAAAATTATTAAATGAATCAATTATTTGTGTTGAAGGTGAATCGAGTGATGATTTATCAGTATTGGAAACTAGCTCCGAGCAAAATACATTGGAATTATTTTCTGGTGCTGGTGCAAAAGATGAAAATACATCTGAAAATATTGACATAATTGCTGATATAAAATTAAAATTAAAAGAAAATATTCCGTCTGAAGAAAAACGCGTTTATGGTGAATCAGTAAGTGATCGTAGTGATCCATTGCATCAATATTTAAATGAAGACGAGGAAATATTTCAGCGTACAAGTCCAATTGGACAGAGTTTAAGTGTTGCTGATCTTCCATTATTAAATAAATTCAAAAAATCATTAGATGATACAATTTTAAGTTTTTCTCCATATTTAAAATTCACCATTCCATATTTAGAAACTGAGCCAGGAAGAAACTGTACATTACGACAATTTTTTCCAAAAGACATTTATTATTCTCAACAATTTTCGGATAAAGTTGAGGGAACAAAAGTCTGTGGTACAACAACTGAGCATCCATTAACAGAAAATCCACTATTGAAATTAAAATTAAAACCTCCACATCCATTTACATTAGCAAAATTAACATCAGGCATTGAATCGAGAGAAGTACAATCATTATTGGCGCATTTTCGTGCGTGTGGCAGTCGACTTTATCCAACAAACAGCGTAATATTAGATAAAAAAGAGCCGATAATTGTGAATGAATTAAATGAAACGCCAAGTTCACGTTGGCCTGACTGTTTAGATCCAGCGAGTCATCAACATTTACCAGTATTGTTTTGTAGTTTTTCTCACAATACAAATAATGCACCAGCATTTTGTGTAAATCCATGGGTAGTTAATATGGATTTATACGGTCGTAATGATATTGCGCTTGGTCGTTTTCTGGAACGTTATTGTCTTACATCAGAATATAAATGTCCAGCGTCATCGTGTCGTGCACAAATAGCACAGCACGGACGTCGTTTTGCTCACGATGGCGGTTGCGTGCATATAACTTTGAATGAAATGACCACCGAGCCATTTGGCCAACAAAATAATGATCACATTCTCATGTGGAGTAAATGTATTAAATGTAAAAATGTCACGCCCGTTGTACCAATGTCTTCTGACACATGGTCATTATCATTTGGTAAATATCTTGAATTACGTTTTCACGGTAATATTTACACAAATCGTAGTTCAGAAACGTGTCAACATTCACTTCATCATGATCATTATCAATATTTTTCACGTGGTAATATGCTTGCAATATTTAAATTTACAAAAATATCATTGTGGGAAATTTCATTACCACCTCCAGTTATTCATATTATTTATGATGTTAAACAGCATGCAAATGTCATTGAAGAAATGAAATGTATGGCATTAAAAGGCGATGAAGTGTTTTCCTGTATAAAAGAAAAATTAACAACATTGCAATTGGATCAAGATGGTTTAACTGTTGCAAAACAGCAAGTATGCAAAGAGCAACAGTATTTTAAAAATAAAATTGAAGAAATTCAATTGAAATTAACATCGCCAACATTAGAGAATAAAAAATTAGAGGGAAAAGTATCTGAACGACAAGTTCAAGCATTAATGTTTCGTATAGAGGATGGAATTGTTATATTAAAAAGATTAATATCCGAGGCAGTTTCCAATTGGAATGCAAGAATTTTAGATATTGTAGCAAAAAAAAAAGATGAACGACCAAGACGATTTACCGAACGTTCATTGACAAACGGTAGCATTGGTATAATTGATAATGATGGTTATATTACTGAAGATACAGCGTCTGAATCATTAATTGAAGATCTCAGTCCAATGTCCGCGGATTATAATGCCATTGATGCAATATCAGCAGTATCTAATGATGCTCAATTTAATGAAACACTAGAAAGTTCTGATAATGAAATACAAGAGCCACCTAGTGATATTGTTGTTCTTCAAGATTCACCCAAGGCTCATCAACGTTCGCATTCTGATGTATTGCCAGTTACATCTGATGATATGCCGGATAAAAGAAAGAAAAAGAAAACTATTTTATCGCAATTATTACCGTCAGCAACAATTATTACACCAATTTCTAATCCTCTGGGCTCGTTTGAACATCATCTTTTACCTTTGGGCTCTAGTATGCCTATTGTTGTTTATGAATCCGAGCCATCGTCAATAATTGCGTACGCTTTGGACTCTCATGATTACAAACATGCATTACAGGAAATTTTACGTTCAACTAAAGCACCTGATCAAAATTCTAGTCCATTAAATAAACGTAAATTGGATAGTAAAGAAAATTCTCAAGAATTATTACAATCTGGTGAGTAATATATTTAGATTACTTATTATTAATTAATTATTAATATATTGTATATATTTATTTATTTATTTTTTCTTGTGCAGAAAATAATTCGCCGAGTGGAGGATTGACAATTGACACTGAAGAAGATAAAAAAGCGACAAAACAACAGAATTATATTGAAGTACAATTTGCAGATGCAACAACAAATTTTTATTGTCGCATTTATTTTGCTGAACAATTTGCGGCATTGAGAGAAAATGTTTTACCATGTGGCGAGGAAGGATTCACTCGTAGTCTCAGTAGAAGTGTTCAATGGGCAGCTCGTGGTGGAAAAAGTGGCAGTGCATTTTGTAAAAGTCGTGATGATCGTTTTATTCTAAAGGAATTATCACGCGTTGAAATGCAAATATTTCTTGATTTTGCGCCAAATTATTTTTCATATATGGAAAAATGTCAGCAAACTAAACAGCCAACGTTGCTCGGTAAAATTGTTGGCGTTTATCGTGTTTCATTTAAAAATAATACAACAAACGCTGCATTAAGAACAAGCGTTTTAGTAATGGAAAATTTATTTTACGCACGTGCAATAACTGATAAATTTGATTTAAAAGGATCAGTTAGAAATCGTTTAGTAAATCCTGATGATATTGATCATGAGGGTGAATTGGTACTATTAGATGAAAATTTATTAAATATGAGCTGTGATTCACCATTATATATAAGACCACATTCAAATGCAGTATTAAATAAAGCTATTGAGCAGGATACAAAATTTTTAGCTGATAATTCAGTGATGGATTATTCATTGCTCGTTGGACTTGAGCCTAATTCAGATGAGCTTGTGTTGGGAATAATTGGTGAGTTTGTTGCTGATATTCATTCAATTATTAGTTGATTAATTGAGCTGTTATCTTTCAGATTATATACGAACATTCACATGGGATAAAAAATTGGAAACAATGGTGAAAAAAAGTGGAATATTAGGTGGTCAAGGAAAATTACCAACAATTGTGTCGCCTGAAGTTTATCGTTCGCGATTTATTGCTGCTATGCATCGATATTTTTTACCAGTACCAGATCGATGGACCGGATTGGGACGTGGTGTCGAGTCGCCTTAAATAACTTTTTATATATTTAAAAAATATATTTATTACCATTTAATAATATTGTAATTTATTCCTGGATAACGTGTGCAAATTCGGTGCTGTTTATTCATGTATATCAATACAAAACTAATTTATTACCACAGAGAATTGCTGCAAATTGTGTAACTTATCGTGTTGTAGACGCGTGTACATGTATAATGTATTCAATTACAACACACTTGGTTGGTTAACTTTGAAAGCAATGAGAAAAAAAAAAAGATGAGTCATTGAACGATTAATGGAGAAGAAAAAAAATATTAACAAATTTTCAATTTTCCCTGAAAAGTACTTTTACACTTGTACAAATATAATAAATTATACGATAAATATACAAAAAATAATTTTGTATAAATGTATATATATACATAAATACATTTTTTAGGTTAAGGCCGAATGAAATTTAAAAAAAAATTCTGCATACATATATAAAAGCACCATTATTAATGATTTATTTAGATAATTTTCTTTCGTACTTTTTTTTTTGTAGTTTCCCATAATTATGTACATGTATATTATTTATAATTGTTTGAATAAACAATAAATCTTATTAATAAAATAAACAAATATAATTATGTATAATTCACATACATATCAGTGTAATTATACTTATTAATTTCTTTTAAAGTTATAAATTGCGTTGAGACCAAAAAAAAAAAAAAGACTGACATCAATAAACAAAATGAGAAATCTCAATTTCTTTTTTTTTTTTTCTTCAGTTGTATCTGCTACATCACACGTAATATTTACATACCATCAGTATATTCAATCGTATATATGACATTATTTCAATGCGTATAGATAAATAATAAGAAAAAATAAATGACATTCATACAGATGAGAATGGATAACAAAACATGATATTATTTTTTTTTGCCATCAAAAAACACATTATTGTTCAATATTAATTAATTAATTAATTAATTATATAATTGATTATAACAATTGTTTAATATTGCTGTAATATTATCAACGACTATTATTTGAGGTTAAAAAATATAATACAAAGCTGGTTTTTCATGCGCAAATTGCGTGAGCTAAATTAAATTATGGAGCATTACACCGTTGAATAATATATTTTTATATACATTCAAATATATATTCATGTATCATATTCACGTGTAAGAGGCAGAGTTTTGTATTGTATGTATTTGTAATCTCTCAGCTTTACTGGTTGCTATCTATTTTATTAAATTTTTTTTTTTTTTCATTCCTCTTCACTTCTTGTAAATCGGACGATAATCTTGTGTTGAAAATAATGTTTGTAACACATCCAAATTGTATAAGTATTCACCATATAGTGTTCCACTTGTGTTATCATAACTTGTTTTTTTTTTCTTTTATATCTTTTACGATAATTTACTGCCATCAAGTAAATATTTATACGCAAAATCGTATATATTTCTTTTTTATTATTATTTATTATTCTGTTTTTTTCTTTCTTTCGCGGTGATACACATGTTATTATGGAAGCCAAATAAAAAAAATATCATCGGTGAAAATTATAATATTATAATTGAATTCAATGCAAAAGCATTATTTATTGTAGGATAAAACATTTTGTGTATTGCACGTCATTTTATTTTTATTTTTTATTTTTTATTTTTGTTTAGGTGAAACTTTGATGAATGTGAGCAATGTCATTTCAAAATGAAACGTATAAATGTATGTAATTGACGATAATATCGATTTTAGACACAATGTCACGTTAATTTAATTGATTAAATTTTAGTGATAATAATTATTATCAAAGTAATCACAAATTCACGTGAACATCGTAATATTTTTTTGTCTTTTTATGTTCAGACAACAATATTATATTTCGAATTATCAAGAAAAAAATAATTGACGAATCCGAGTCATCGAATTCCACCTATTTATTTGTTTTTTATTTTCTAGTGATATCGCTAAAATTGTCTTTCGTTCATTTATTTACGAAACTATTTAACACGTAGCTTCAAACACGCCGGAGACATTCAACAACGATGTGCTATTTTTATTTTTATATTTCTGTTTCATATCAATGAATAGCTTGAATAAAAAAAAAAACAAAAAGAAATATGAAAAAACACATTTACACATTTTTTTTTAATCATTCATAATTTATTTCATGTCTTCTCTCTTTATTTTCCACCCTTATTAATATTATTATTTTTTTGTTTCTTTCATTTTTTCTTTACAATAATCAATTCAGTGGATGTTAATTTATTTTTCTCTTCACAATACACCTCAAAGCACGAGCAAGTGTATACAAATTTTAAATTACACACAAATTCAATTTAATCGTGCAGCTGAGGTAAATATGAAGTAAAATAGAAGAGAAAATCATTTGAAATATTTTAACCACAAAAATTTTCTGCGACATTATACGTTTCATTTTTTTTTATTTTCTCTTTTACTATTTTCCATTTGCGAAATTTTTATTCATCAATTATATTTCACACCCTGTCGCGCGCCCACAAAACAAATTGAGTGACTAAGAAAAACGACAATATATTTTTTTTTTTTCAAGTCACCATCCCCGCACCGACTTCGCGTACACTTGATAAATTGTCGTGTATTTTTTTTTGTTTCCTCTGTTTGTCCACGTGTGTATATATGTGTATTTGTATCTGTGGGTTAAAGCTCAAAAGGGAATAGTCATTTCTCAACTTCCCCTCTTTGGAAATAGTCAATTGGCAACTCGCATTTATATACGAATGCTTTAAAATATCCACAACAGTGAATTTTATCTTTGTGGCTCGCCAATACCAAATTGCTGCTGTGTTTGTGGCTGCTGTTGAGTGCCAGAAACACTACATCGTACACCGTGATGTTGCATAGATGATGGTTGACCATTTTGACTTGGAGACATACCTAAAAATAAAATAATTCAATAATTTTCATCTCGGAAAATTAAAATAAAATTATTATCAAATCAATCATTAAATATATTAATATTTAAGCAAGAATTGTATTTTTTTTTTAGACAATTAATTAAACACCTACACAGATATACATTTGTGTTACTCAGTTATATCTTAGCATTTAATATGATAATCAATATTGGCTTGAACATGAGAAATGTTTCATGGTATTAAAAGAGCTGCACAAAATAATTTATTCGAAATAAATCAAACATTTATTTAAAGTTTTATATATTTTCTTTTGTTCATTAAATCACATTGTAATTTTGTAAGAAAGGATAATAAGATAAAATTTAATGAAATATCCATTTAAAATATTTTTAAAATTCTTATCAATGATTATCATTAATAAACTAATTAATTTGGGAATAATTTGTTTTTACCTGATGGAGTTTTCTCGCCTGCGGACATTTTTGAAAAGGCAAGTAATGCGTCTGGGAAATTGGGCGGCGTCGCTGGAGTATTACACGGTGTAATCTAAAAAAAACAACAAATAAAATAAAAATTACAAATACAATCAGTAAACAAAATTATTTTTATCTACATAAATAATATCTTAATATGCACATTAATACAACTAATTATTTTATAAATAGAAAAATTGTACACGTGTATGAAGAAATATAATTAAAATTCAATTTCTCATAGACTAAAAACTATTTCTTAACGACAAAATTATTTACAAAACTATTAACTGTAAATTTCTTTTAAATGATTTGAGAAAATAAAAATCATGAAAAATATTTCAACTATATTATTATTAAAATTTTTCTTGAGCATATTAGTAACTGAATATTATTTTATCACGTTACAATATTTGAAGTGTTAAACGATGAAACGTGTTATCTCAACCCACACTTTAAAAATATATATTTATATTTAATACACATGTACATATATATTTATACATGTAATACATGAAATTTGAATCCCGCCTATTTTTTATTCTAAATAAAAATGACGAAATGTATTAAAAATGAGTACACAATATTTCTGAGGTCTTGAAAATTAGTTTACGCAGTTGTCATGTTCACAAACGTGCAAGCAGCTTCGTCTGTTGTCTGTGTATTAAACCCCCCAACGTTTTAGGATTTGGCACGAAGCTTATCGGAATGTTACAGCCGAGAATAGTATAGCCTACTAGCTAACATAAATGTTTGCAGTGGCTCTCATAGCTCAATATATTCCCCCAAAAAATATTCCAGAATTTAATTTACTGCATCAATAATAAACAAAATATTTAATAAAAATTTCAACTTCAATTTGAAAAAAAAAAAAAAAATTAATTTATAATTTTTAATCTCGCTGTAACATTTTTTTTATTTCAATATGTATTAATATCACCATGATAAGACAAGCATGTGTATAATTTATTCGCTCGCCCGCCACTAAATTAAATTTTTAGATAATATTAATTTATCATTATTAACACGTCATAATATTCACTGTGGTTTTAAAACCACAAAAATATATATAAATATATTTTTCAAACAGTATAAGAAAAAAAAAATTATATTATCACGAAGATAATATTCGCTATGACGTCTTGTGATAACAATTTATTTTTCCAGTTGATTGTTTATTTAGTTAATTACTGAAGCAAATATTTTTCTTCATAGTTTTTGTTGCTTTTATAATTGTATTTTAGTTTCTTATTATTTTTTTTTCTTTTGTTCTCGCAAAGTTCGAACGCAGCACTGTTGAATGTACACTCTGACATACAGTTGTGTTGAATAGAACAAACATGTTAATCAAACGCACCTGACCAAAGTGCGTGCCAGGTCCTTGTGGACACGATGGTATCGCAGCCTCTTGGAAAAATATGCTCAATGCTGTCTGAAACATGAATGAAAAATAAAACTTTAATTAATAAATTGAATAATAAAATAATTAAGTAAACAGTAATCACAAATCCATAATAAATAAATAAATAAATAAATAAATAAATAAATAAATAAATAAAAATGTAAAATTAACAATAAAAAATTTTTTCTAATTATTCTAATAAATAACAAATTGAATTAATGTTTCGCCCCTCATTTTATTTAATGTGTTTATCATCATTATATTCACTTTGTGATTTTTTTTCACACGCTCCAGTGACCGGCAATGAAGTAAAAAAAAAATCGCCGCGAATTTCCGGTGCATATATATATACAAACGGAAATGTCAGACTTCTTTAAATATATATTATAATAAAAACCTCCCAAGGGTGAGTTAAGGTTAATAATAATAGAATAATAAAAAAAAATATAAAAATATATTGAGAAACTTAAAAAAAAAAAAAAAGCACAAAGCTTTCGATGGGTTTGAATATTTATATGCATGTTATAAAATTTATTTTTATATTTCTTACAGCGCTTTCCGTCTATCCTTCTCTTTTTTTTTATTTTTTACTCTGTTCAATAATATTTCAAGGTCAACGTTGAATGTGCTTCTTTTCCCCTCTATTTACTTCCGCTTTTCCATTTAATACTCTCCGCGTCTGCGCTCTTATCATTCGCTTCTGTCACTCCCTTCTCTTCAATTGACTTTTTAAATTTTCATTCACAAAGCATTTTTATACTTTATTTACATTTCTTTATTCATTTAATATCATTCCTTCACGAGATACTATCCGAAATAAAAATGAAAATATCAATCAACTATTAAATAATTTGTATAGAATTATTATTTTTTTTTTTTATTATAATATTGTTAATAAAATAGTCGCACATAAATGTTTGGATTAAATATCATCTCCTGAATGATTATCACTCCTGACCTTTTACGCTCAAGAGTTCACTTTATTTAAACTCAATCTATTGTTACCGTACTTTGTATATGTAAACAAAATTTTCCCATAGATTAAAATTTTGATTATATAATATTTGAATATATATTTTTTTTTTACTTAATTGTTTGCTGCAAACACTGATAAATAGTAAAGACAGATAATACAATCGGTATTAAATTCAAATGTGCATAATTGACAATCACTCTGAATATAAATTTAAATATTTTTTTGTTTAACAGCAACAAAAATTTATATTCACATTATATATCATTCTAAATCCCTCTTAAAACATATCATTCAATGAATTCTTTATTTCCTTCTCTACCACATGTTATACATAATCTATGAATCATCAGTAATATTTGTATATAAAACTTTCCATCCACAAAAAAAAAAAAAAAAAAACTTGAAATTAAACTGAATCAAATAATCCTAATATAACTTTTTTTTTTTTCATATATATAAAATATATATACAGTTTAATTAAATAACACAATCACACAGTCACATACACACATGTACAGGTGTATATCTAAAATAATGTCGTCACAATTGCAATAACATTGAATATAATAATTAAATCAACAGAAGAAGAAAAAAAAAATTCTTTTTTTCTTCAAATTAATTTAACGATCAAACTTACATTATAAATTTGATATTTATTTTAATTATCAAAAATTACATGCAAGTATAATTGTATACACATATATTAATCATCGTGTGTGTGTGTGTATATATATATATATTGTCTTTCTTATACATTAAGTAATCTTGTTGTTTTCTTTTTATTTTATTTTTTTTTCCCATCCAATGTTGTCGCTGGCGTCAACCGATATTATTATAAATAACAAGCGTTTCATTGGATGCTATATTGTTATATCGATTGCTTTCCTACACACATATACATATAAATGTCATAGTCTTATATACAAATACAGAGTTAGTGAACATACACAGGCGATTATTCAATCATGCTGTCGAGAGGAAAAGTAATATGTACAGCGTGACTGAGAAAAGAAAAAAAAAAAATTATAACGATTTGCCAGCTCGTATCAAACGACTTTCGCACACGTTTATTATAATCTAAAAGAAAATTACATATATATAAATAAATAAATAAGTAAATAAATAATCAAATGAGAGAATAAAATTATTTTGTAATAAAAAAAAAAAATTACACGAGTTAAAATCCGGATTTAAACGCTGTGTGGGTGGATGTTATTGCAGCAATATTATTCTTTGCTCTCTTCTCCTCTCTTAACTTTGTAGCGAATTTATATTATAAAACGACCTAAAACATGTGACACGTGTCAGTGATATTCAACCTGTCCATTACATATTTCAGCATCTCGTAAATGTCTAGAAACAAATTTCTACTTTATTCATATTATACTTCAATATATTTATATAATTCGAATTAAATTCCTAATTATACTCTTTATATATATACAGAATAATATTTATCACAAGTTAAATCCCCAATATTTTGTGTAATTGAACGTGAAAAAAAAAAAACGAAAATAAAAATAAAAATAAAATCGAAGATATTGGGTATTTAAATATATTTAGAATTAAAAATACAAATGAAAATATTTATGAATGACTGAATGTGACTATTTTTATGACTGGCTCATTGTCCAAGAAGTAATGGCCAAAAAACACGATATAAATACGTATATATACATATATAAACATATAAGAACGAATGTGTGAGGCACAGAAAGGCAGCAAAAAGCTGTTGTGAAATATTGCGAAATCGTCGATTGGCACGAAATGATATTTGGTCACGAGTTACATAAAACAATCATTAGAGAAAATTTCCTGCTGATTAAATTTAACAATCAATCTTTTTTTTTTCTTTTCTTCAAAATTATTCAATTAAAAATATCCCTACAATTAATGAAAAAATAAATAAATAAATAAATATAAATAATATAAGCTACAGATGTTGAATAAAATAACAAACAAAAATTTCGTGCATAAATTCAAACAACCCGAAATAAATATTAATTCCAACATAAAAAAATTTATTTAGTTGTATCAAATAATTTTATTTTTATTCCCTGCAGTGTATATATATAAATACAATAAACAATTTAATCCTTTCTCTCTCCCTCTCTTTCATTCTCATATATATTCCTGCTGTTGTCTGTGGCATTGACGTGAGAGCAAGAAACTCTCATACGACCGTCCGCCATTTTACAATCCATTTTGTTTACGGATATTTCCATGTTTATTATTCATACACACATACACATATAAACATTGATACATACGAATATATATAAATATCCATACATTTATACATATATATTCATAAAATAAATTTATCATATGAATAATCCAACGAATTAAATTTCTACATCAAACAATAAACGAATTTTATCAAATAACGATATAAAAAAAATTCACAGATGATTAATAGTAATAAAAGATATTTATATTATATTAATAGATTATAATATTAATTATAATAATATTTATTTACCTCGAATTGCCAATGTGCAGATTGTAGCAATTGTTTAGCCTGTTCACGGGCGCAACCGGCGGCCAACACAAATTGATTGATCATAACCTGCTCGCGCAGAGCGTCCATTTTAATCTTCACTATGATTTTATTTAAAAAAAAAAAAAACAAAAATAAACTTTAAGATAAAAAAAAATTCGCTCAAAGTATGTATAAAACAGAACAATAAATTCGAAACAAGTCTTATTCCAATGAATAAATAAAATTAATACCCCAACAAAATTAATTCAACCTCAGAAATAAATATCCAAACATTCAAAATGGACACTGTGTTGTTTGTTGTTGTTATTGTTGATGAATGCAGTTGAATTTGGTGGGGTTGAGAAGAAAAAAAAACAAATAATAACAAACACGAATTTTCCACACACAACGACACAGTAGCAAGTATGTATAAAATATATTCAGCGAATAGTTAAATGTTAAAATCACACAGACACGCGCGGTGGGAGAGAAATGAAAAGAGATTGGATGAAACGAAGAAAATGTGCGAAGATACTTGAATAAAAGTGGAAGGGATGGATGATCAACAATAATAATAGTGGAAATTGGTGGGAGAAAGAGTAACTCAGTACGTTGTTATATATACACACATATATATATATATATATATATGTGATAAAATTGAGATAGATAAATATATAATATTCTATAGAGAGGCTTCAGCGAATGTTACTCGTCGACGACAACGACAAAACTACTGATGTGAATATGAGAGAGACAATGGCACGCCTTATGACTCTTGTTGATTATTTTTCTTTGTCGATTGTGCTGCCTCGTAGTATTTCGATGAATGTATTTAAGTATTTTCTCGTCTTCTTGATCGTTGTTATTTATTATTATTCTTTAATTTATTTAATTTATTATGAAGATAGAAAAACGAGAAGTGTAAATAAATTATGGTTATTAAATGAATATGAATAAAAAAAAAGTAATGAGAATTATTTTTGTTAGATTTTTATCAGGCGATTTTTTATAAAGGGGAAAAAACACTTATTTATTTATTTATTTATTTTGAGGATAGTAAATAAAAAAAATATATTTATGACGTCACAAGGATTAATGAACACACTCCCCAGTGTTTGGAATGGTTATAATTAACGTACACACTCCCTCCACTATTAAATGTAAAATTAATAATTTAAACTGACAAATAAGTTTATGTATATGTAGATGGAGAATTGTATGTGTATGTTGAATGAATTTGTGTTATTTATTTGACCTCGTGGGCGGCTTTGATGGCGGACAACTTTGTTTTCACTTCCGCAAATACTCGCGAGGTAACGTGTGTACTGGATCAATCGCGTGTGTGTTGTGTTTAGTGTGTGCTCTCTCGACTGTATTAAAGAAAAAAGGAGAAAAGAGAAAGAAAAAAAAACCGATACAGTGGTGTTTTCTCATCGGTTACTGAAATTATTATTATTTAGTTTGTAGTGTTGAACTCTATTGATAAAATGCGTACGCTCTGCCATCTTGCGGGAGTTGTTGAATTTAATACAGATGGCGCTAGCGAATGGCTAATATTTTTCTTTAATTATCATGATGGCAGAAATATTGAATTGAATTTTTCGTTTCTAACAAAGTTCGTGTACTTTTTTGTAGATGGCGTATTATTTTTTATAGATAAATAATTATGTATTACGAATTTTATTTTTTGAATTTAAAAATTTGGCTTATGGATTATAATTAATTCCGAATATATTTACAAGTTTGATTGATTTTTAGAAGATTTTTAGAAGATGGTATATTTTTTTTTTTTTTTTTTTTATGTATATTATGTTGATAGCTATGTGTAAATTTTTTGTATTTATGTTTTTATGTTATTTTAATATTATAATTTAATTAAAGAACCATATTTAGAGTGTAAGCCAACCGCAACGAATGGTTGAGAGAATCTTGAATATAAAACCTGATTTATGAATACTTATGTTCATTTCTCGCTTGATAGTTTGATATATTATGTAATTGAAATGCAGTTTGCAAAATATGCGTATATGTATAAACTTTAGATATAATATGCTAATTAAAACTGGTATATATAAAATTAATTTTTTTTTTTCTAATTTTATGGTAAATATGTTACGTAAATTTTGTCTATTTTGATATACTTAGACATTAGAGTATCTTGGAAATATTCAGATGAAAGTTATATATACTGAAGGTGGAGAGACATAAAATATACACTTGCACTCTAATCATCATGAATTTATTTCCTTTTTTTTTTTTTGTTATTTCTTTCTTTTTTACATTTTTTCCTGTGTATTTCTTATTTCTGTTCTATTCAATGTACCTTTCTAAAAATAATTGGTCAACTAAATGTCTCATTGTGTCGATATACATGTCCCCACCGTTCACTTGCAGTAATAGTCATCATTATTGGCAGTCAATTACAGTAAAAAATATAAAAATATAAAATAAAAATACTTAATATTTATGACGCCATTAGACGATTTTATATTCTACATTCTGTAACATAACCTCACTTATCTTTATAATATTTGTTATAAAATTTTTCGTATCCTCACTTCCCTTAATACATCGTCATCATAATTTACATGTTACAGCATCAAATGAACCAAATGTATATACATTTATATAGATAATATTTCCGGGATATTTATTTATGCGCGCCGACATTTTGAATGCAATTGCGCACTTTCGCGCGGGAAAATCGTATACAATAATGGCGGAGATTCACATCATATAATTCATAACCTCTATGTAAGAACTAACAAAGATAAAATTTTATATTTGCGGTATTGTATAATACAATGAAACGACATAAAAGTTGACCATCAACAAAACAATAATAAAGAAAAACCTACGCAAGTGCGAGAAATAATGCTTTCATAAACTGTAGCAGTTGTTAATGCCAATTGAAATAAATATGTCGTCGTTTAATTTGAAATAATAACACACATTGCTCTGAGAGAATAAAATCATTTTTCATTATTTCTCGCACATTTATACATCCACATAGATATATATTTATACATATAAATATTTATGTATGTAAGCACTAGAAATAGTTGATGTCTAACGAAAAAAAAAAATATATTTTCCACACCAATAAATATATTAACTACGCGAGAATAAATGCCTAAGGCTGACCGACATTTGTCATGTGTCATTCTATTACATTCAAAGACATTTTGTATGGATTGACGCAATCAAATTAACGTCGTATTGACGATATACAGATAAATAAAACGAATGCCATCGTACATTTATTTTACACATTGACAATTAAATCATTGCCAGTAAACAACCGATGCTCAAATAAGAATCTTAAATCGCACTTGGATAACCTCAAAGTCATTGCCTAAGGCTTTGGCACACTGTAACAAGGAGAAATTTAATTAATTTATATTTTTAATTACATAAATTTACCATATAATTTAATAAATATTATTTACTTTGTGTCATTATTATTTTTCCTACTCATCCAAAATTATAATTACAATTATATATTATTAATGCCATTGATAATAAAATTAAATATTTATCACTGATGTAATTTTTTTTTCTTTTATATTTTTCACCTTTCTAGGGCGCTAATAATCGCGCTAACATTTGTAACTACAATTGTTTGATCGTGCATGGAACATAACGCAAAATTGCCTTTCATTGTAATGATGATTTTACTTAGGCACGATGTTAACGTAATATTTTCCCATGCGGTAATATAATAGTAAATAAAAATACATACATATATGAAGAATGTATGTTCATATCTAACTTTAGGAGCATCACTTGCAGTTTTTAAAGCCATAATACACTGGAAAAAGGAAACGCAACAGTGCGATTCCAGTATGTGTTTGTATATAATTAACCGTTATGTCATTAATGTTTAAAATAATATTATCAACATACATATACATATTTATAATAATCTAAATAATATTATTACATCGTTAGAAGTTTGAAAAAAAAAAAAAAATTAAAAAATGAAAAGTAAGATAAAAATTTACAAATTTTTTATTTTTTAGATTTCTAATGTGATGATAATTTTATTGTATATTATTTAGATATTTATACTTTCAGGGCTCGTGTGATTGAATGATTAAACTATATGAAGAAAACACAGTGTTATACTTTCTAAGGTTATGTTTAAAACAACATCGCACAAGTTTTAATACTCGTTTACGAGTTTTCAGCAGATATGGCGAATCCACAGAGAGCCCCCGGGGGCCTTCATTCGTCGTTTATTTCACTCAGTATTTCACATTTATAACTGTGTATATATATTGTACGCTTATTTTCTATCTCGCAATCACCATCCTTGGATTTTAAATCTGGAGCGTTTGAGTGTTGTATCTCACTGCAACACAATTCGCATAACATAATAGCAGAAATATATATTTATTTATTTTATTTCATATACAAAATATATAATATAATAAAATATTAATATAACCAACAAATTAGTCTCAACATAACCTATATTAAATATGAATTATACCAAAATAAATAGTTACCAGAAATAATCTATTAAATTTATTCAATTATATTTTTATATCACAAATTCTGATAACAATTTTATATTTTTTAATTTATTTATTTATTACAAATTAAAGATGATTATTATTATTTATTATTAAATTTATATTCTTTTGTTATAAGCCCATCTTGTAGTTTATTGAATATAATTTTAAATTTTTATGTTCTGTATAGTAATCGATGCGTTACGGAAAATATTTAATGCAGAATCGTTAAACTTTCGCAGACTTTTCGCAACGTCACACAACAGAGAGCGCATTTTAACAATTTGCGCATGTATAATAGTGAAATAATATTACAAGAGGGGTGGATAATAATGACCAATGACGACTATAACTATAAACACAGTTTGTTATATGTAATATATGTATATATATATTGTATGTACTTGTATAGTAAATAGCCACAGGGACACAGAGGGGCAATTGCGTAAGTATATGTTCGGGGAGTGGTGAGTGGAAAACTATGGGCTGAGATAATTGGTAATAAGACGAAAGGGAATATAAAAAAATTGCAAGAAAAAAAAAATATATGAAGGATAAATATTGCAAATGGAAAATATTCTTACGAATTTATATATATATATATATAGGTGTATAATCGGAAATTTATGAATAAAAATTACATGGGGTATATTTTATTTTAACCCTGGGCTATATAGTTTAACAAAGATTTTTAAATTTGATTAAAGATTGTTTATGTTTATGTGTAATTTTTTTTTTTTTTTTATATTCATTTGTAAAATCCTTTTTTATATCGGTGAGAATAAATGATAATGTAATGTTTCAACATTTTCATTTTCATGGGAACGTTAATTCTTTTGAAATAAAATTGTGTTTGTATTATTTATTTCTGATCGACGATATGAATATTTTATTTTATAATTTATTTAGGAAGATGATATGCACAAGAGATATTAGAAAGTTTGTGTGTATTATTGCGTAGAAGGTAATAGAATAATGTAATAATAATAATAGAATGCAAAAAAAAATAAATAAATAAATAAAATACAAAAAAAAAAATTATTTAATTTATTATAAAAAAAAAAAAAATTAAAGAATAAAAAAATTTTATTACTAATTATTTAATGTGCGGACGCATATATAGAATAAATGGGCGAGTCTAATCTCACATTGCAAACTCCAAGCGTAATCCAACAGAGTAATCTAGTTTTTTCTCAAAATGGCGACGACGGGTAAATGAAAATAAAAAAAAAAAAAAGGAAAAATCGGGTCATAATGAATCCATGCCAAGGTTTGATAGTCAACACATCATCATCATAATTAAAATGTCGACCTTCATTTTTAAATAAATAAAAAATTACAATATTAATAATAGGGAAGTTATTAATATTCCAAATAAATAAAATTTCTATTAATTTATATTTGGATTTAATTTAATCAAATTAAATATATATTTAAATGTGGAGAAATCAATTTGATTACGACGATGATGGGGATAAATTACTGATACATATTTATTAATAATGTTATTATTATTATTTATTCATTGTTATTATTATTACTAGTAATATTGAGAGTTTATGAGACGCAAGGGCGGCTAGAGGATAGCGAAAAGGTGAAAGGAGCCTCCCCCGTGTGTGGTATAACGTTAAACATGTTGTCCAAGTGCATTTGCGAATTCTCCCCGCCTCAACTTCTAATTCTAACACGGTGTGCAATGGGCAGGGCACTACTATAAAAGCTAACGTCGCTTACCCTAGAGTATGTTAGTGCTCCCTGTCTTTTGCACAAGAAAAACCTCAATTTCAACATGAAACTGTTCGTAAGTGATCAAACAGAAAATATTATATTATTTATTATTATATATTTTACATATTTAATTGAGATTATTAATATATTTTTCTTTTAAATTGTAATGTTAAAAGTGGATTTTTCATTTTTTATTAATTGGAATTATTTTTTTTTTTTTTTATTAATTAATTATTTATTTATTTTTGATCGTGGGTGTATAATTTTTTTTTTTCGTTTTAGATTGTTCTTTTCGCCGTTGTTGCCGCCGCTGCCGCTTTTCCCGGCTATGAGGTAAAGAAAATTTTTATTTTAAATTAATTTTTATATTTTTTTTTTTTTGATTTTTTAATTTTTTTATTTATTTTTTTTTTGCAATGTGATTAATTAAATAACTGTAACTGACAAGATTAAAAAATCACTTCCGGGTGAATATAATTTTGCGGTTACCCATATCCATTTATGTTTTTTAATATATATATAATATTCATATATATGTATATGGGTATATATCTATACCTTCTCTTCTACATATTCTTTTTTCTATGCTTGGTAATAATACTTATAAGTAATTCACTCATAAATATTTCATAATAAATATTTTCTCGTCATTAATTTTTCCAACAAAGCCAACATGATGAAATATTTTCGCATGGTTAAAACACTCTCTCTCTCTAATCGTCAAGAACATCATCATCATCATCATCATCATTATCATCAAGTGAAATAATTGATGATGCAGCATGCATTTTAATTGTGAATATTTATCTCGTTGTTGAGAAAACAGGACAAATAATCTCGACCCAGTCATCTTAATTTATCAACTAAATCTTTAACGATTTAATTCTTCATTGTTCGATCAACTCGATTACAATCGATCAAGATCGACACCTGGCATCTTCTTCATGACGGAATAATACCAGTGCTGCCAAAAAAAAAAAAAACA